>CM077215.1:5074865-5627365 GCA_039654625.1 Rhinogobio ventralis
ATGCATCTGAGTCAAAGGACACAGAGCTGGCCGAGGAGCTGCTGCAGTGGTTCCTTCAAGAGGATAAGAAGGAGTGTTTCGCCGCCTGCCTCTTTACCTGCTACGACTTGCTCAGGCCTGATGTGGTGATGGAGACGGCGTGGAGGCACAACATCATGGACTTTGCCATGCCTTACTTCATCCAGGTGATGAGGGAATACCTCAGCAAGGTAAGGACAGGCTTCTACTCTAAAATGGGGGTATAAATGTGTGGAGCACAAATGTGTGGTGTCACTTAAAACTAAATTGAAGATCAATTGTGATCTGTTGTTATAAATTTGAATAACATATTAAAGAAACCATTTAAAATGTCTTTTTCAAAAGCGATTTATTAACATTTACATCAGTAAATTATATTAGTGTAATTCTAATTATTAGTATAATATATTATTTTAGTATAATATAAAAACATCAATTATCAAATGTATCAAAAATAAAAACTTAAACACAAATTCAAAAATTTTAAATATCTATTTGTGCCTTTTGAAATGTGATTTTATTCACATTTACATATTTTATTTAATTATTAAATAATTATTAGTATAACTTAAATTAACACATCAATTATCAGTATATTATTTTAAAATAAAAATGAAGACATTTGAATTAAATTAAAAAAAATTAATATCTATTTGTCACTTTGAAATGTAATTTATTAACATCTACATACTTTAAATTATATTATTATAATTAAATAATTATTAGTATGGCATAAAATTAAGACATCACTTATCACTGTATTAATTTAAAAATAAAAATGTGAAATACATTTGAGTAATGCTTTAAACATGAATTAAATAATCCATTTTAAGTCTCTATTTGTCATTTTGAAAATATTGATTAACATTGAAATATTTGATAATTATACTACTGTTACTATAAGTATAATTATTAGTGTTACTATATTTGTAAATTTTATTTGTATTTGCATTATTTTTAAGTGATTTAAAATTAGGTCCTGCTTTATATAGTGTCCTTACTACTGTGTACTTATTGTGTTTATATTGTATTGCAAAAACACTTTTGCTTATTGAGGTGGAATACGAGTAAGGTTAGGGACGGGTTTGGTTGTATGGGTAGGTTTAAGGGTGGGTTAAGGCAGGGGTTTTCAAACTGGGGTCCTCCAGAAGGTTCTAAGGGGTCCCCAGAAAATTTCAGAGAATAAAAAGACAAAGCAAAAAATGTATCAAGTCAACCGAATATTCTAACTTTCATTTCACTTCTAAATGTTTCTCTCCCTTCTTGCCGTATACATGCTTTCCAGAATTGAATTATCTTTTGCTTTGTATCTTTTGAGTTGTTCTCACTATAGTCCCCTTTATCTTGCTCACTGGGGTTGTAAGGCAGTATTCTTAAAGGGATAGTTCACCCAAAAAAAAAAAAAAAAATTTGCCCATGATTTACTCACCCTCAAGTCATCCTAGGTGTATATGACATTCTTCTTTCAGACAAATACAATCGAAGTTATATTAAAAAAGTCCTGGCTAATCCAAACTTTATAATGGCAGTGAATGTGGCTCTGTTTTTGAAGTCCATAAAAGTGCATCTATATCCATTAATAAAGGTCTTCTGCAAGCAAATCGATGCATTTGTGTAAGAAAAATATCCATATTTAAAACTTTATAATGTAAATTATTTAGCTTCCAGCCAATCGCCTTCCATATTCAACGTATGGAAAAAGTGTAGCGTCTCACCCCAGTTCAAAATGCTTACGCTACATCTGACGAGCGTAACTGGTGTGCAATGTCGTCAGACGTAGCGTAAGCATTTCATGGGCTAAATCATGGGCTAATTTTCATTTTTGGGTGAACTAACCCTTTAATGCAGTGCGTACACTGCTTGCATACATTTATTGTGAAAGTTGCTTTATACAAATATTTTTTTTAGGTTTATACATCCAATATTAAGTATATACATTTTAAGTTTGGAAACAGTGTTATTTATAATGTCACACTTACTATTTATCTAATAGTTTTTTCTTACATAAAAATGGATGGATTTTAGGAAAGGGATCCCTCATAAAGGTTCATCATATTTGGGGGTCCTTGACATTATAAAGTTTGAAAACCCCTGGGTTAAGGTGTAAGGGAAGGGTCAACGGTATAATTATAGATGTAATTACAGAAATTAATAAAAATAAGTACAATGTTAAAACATGTATGTACACACACAGTGCATTGTATCAAATGTATTAATTTAAATGTTAGTACAGAGTAGTTAAAGCCACTTAATATAAAGTGGGACCATTAATTATTTAAATTAAGAGTTATTCCTAGTCCTCAACAGAAATGAACACGCACAGACTGAACACTTATTTCTCTCATGTTCTTAGGTGGACAAGCTGGAGACCTCCGAGTCCTTGAGGAAAGAGGAGGAGCAGGCGACGGAGACTCAACCCATTGTTTATGGTAAAACAATGAAAGCGCATTGCAATGGAAACTGAATTTCTATTTTTTTTTTTTTTTTTTTTTAAATACATTTTAATGAATTTTCTCACCATCTCCCATTTCACAGGCACACCTCAGCTCATGCTGACAGCAGGCCCCAGTGTGGCCGTCCCCCCGCAGCAGCCTTACGGCTACGGGTACACAGCAGCGCCTGGCTACCCCCAGGCTCCTCAGGCCCAGCCAGGTTTCGGTTACGGCATGTAAGGACCTCCCCGTTTCCCGCTCGCCCCTCTTCCTGCTGCCGCTCGGTTCGGTCCAGCATCCCCATGGATCTCTCCCTCAGTCCTCCACCAGTCCGACTCTATTACTTCACAACGGGGGATTCAAGCAAATGTTATTCTTTTACTTTACCTTTTTTAAAATGATCGTTTTTGTTTATCGTGTTTTCTTTATACCATCATGAAGGACTTTATTTCTATATTGTCAAAGATTTCATCGAGAATTATTTTTTTTCACATTCCAAATATCTACTAGATTTAATTTCCTGTCAATTTTATCTGTCAATTTAAAGGGGAATGCTGTCTACAATGAGGAGACTTGTGGGAGAAGCAAGTCAGTTTAATTAAAATAAGACAGAAAAATCTGATTTGCACTCCGTAGTCAGAGGAAAAACAACTAATGTATCATTTTGATGTGTGTGAGCAGCTTGTTCAGTCTGTCTGCATTTAACTATTGTATATTCCAGGAAAGAAAATAAAATCGAGGAAAATGTGCGACTACCGCCTCCACAAACAAACACTACTCAACACCAGTAATTCAGTGCGGGTGTGTAGCTCTCGATACATCTATAAAAAAAAGGTTGTTTTAAATGTGTGAAGACGCGTTCATACAGCAACTGTAAACCTTTTCCCTGACCTATGCAGGTTCTCCAGTACCTTTTTGTTTTCCATATGAAAAACAAACTTTTGTTGTGCAGTAACACGTGCTCATTGTGTGGGACCATCCATTTGAGGAGGGATAATGATTAAAATATATATAAATATATATGCGGCTCTCCACACCTGTGTGTATTTTACTAACCTTACCTCTCTTGTGCTGCAGCGTGTGTGTGTGCGTATGTGTGTATGCTATTGTTGTGATGTTTAGGTCACTGTAAGGCACCGAAGTGAGACTAGAAAGCCAGTTTATCCTGCCAGTTATTCCAAAAGTCAGTTTACCCTTTATTTGTAAAGAAGAGAAATCACAAATGGGTAATTTGGTTTACTAACTCCCTGTGTGTCCTGTACTCAGTTATCACTGAGTTGAGATTTAATCATACATATACACGTATATTGTAGAGATCTGATTGTGCACAAAGAGAATAAGATTCCCCTCCCCTTCCCCTCCAGATTACCATATAAATAAAGGCTTCTTGTTTATCAAGATAAATCTGGTCTAACCACAGTTTCATGTGCCATGTATTCTTTTTGTAATTCCTCCCCTTCATACTCACTGGACAGTTTAATTCAGACGTGCATAACGGAAATGCAGCTTTAAGGTTGGAACTCATGGCTCGATCACACATGTAAATAAAAATGTTAATACTCCCGTCTGATTTAATAAGCAGCCAGTTTGAGATAAATCCAGTGTTTCAAATCTAAATGCTTGCAGATCATTTTAGCAATGTGCAATTGAAAAAGGAACAGGTCATTTTTGCTTCAAAGTTTAACAAACAAAAGTCCTTTGTGGGTATGAGGGGGGGGATTAATATGATAAAACTGAGATTCCCAAATAACAAATTTTCTGTACATAAACTTATGACAAAACAAATGTACTCAAATGTTCAATGATGGAACAGGTGAACTGTTTACTTAAAATAAATGGTTAAACCTATAAATCAATGTGTCATTAGGATCTCCACTCATTGTGATCGCATAAAAAAAAAAAATGTCTAAGAACTGGTCAAAACTGTCCCATCTTATTTTAATAGCGTTATTCAGTATAGTTTCAAGTGTCCTGTCACTTTGTCAACAAGATCAGCTGGTCCAGGTCCCACGCCAAGAACCGTCCGAGACCCTGGTGCAATTTGGGTTCTTCCAGCATCTTGAATTAAGCTGACCGGAAGTCCGACCTCTTTGGCGTGGGTCAGCAGCTCCAGCAGACAGTCCTCGTCTGGAGCCTTGACCACCACTTTGGGCTGGCCGCAGTACTCCCACTGTTTCAGGAGCTCTGGGTTTCTGCGCTGGACCTGCTTGTAGGCGGACACGGCAGCGTGAGAGCACTGTGCCGCCGCTTTACCTTTGCCCATCTTCAGATCAGTTCGGACCACCAGGATCATTTTGAACTCTCCGCTCTCGCCCATCACACTGGCCTCGCTGCCAGCACCTGCGCTGTTTCCTAAAGCCGCCATCATGCTGCGGGACGATCTGCCAAAGCGGCCACTGAGGTGCCATCCGAGGCAGAGCCCACAGCCCACACCTGCCAGTATACCCAGAGTGAAAGGCCCGTACAGAGAATCCATCATCATACCTGACGAAAAATACAAAGTGATTAGCCGAGTTGGGTAAGTTACTCAGTGTAATTAGATTACCCTCATCCTCCTTTGGGTCATTTTGATCCGAAACTAATAGTTTTTTTTAAATTGAGGACTTGAACCACGAATACACACAAAAAATGACTAGATTCGAGGAGTTTTGTAGTTGAAATTTAAAAAAGAAACAAATCCTTCCATTACTCAATTTGACCCCCTTAGAAATGAATGAAATGCGAGGAACGCTTTAGTGCACATAGAAAAACCTAAAAATGCTCAAACGGAACTGACTTTAGGACCCAGCGGAACAGCTCATTTGCTCCATAAGGCCATCTAGTGGCAAGAGTCATGAAATATCATGTTATATATATTTATTTATATATTTTCCAAAAGAGGTCAGCAAAGACACCCAATGTAAGATATTTTTAGCCGAATTAAAAAGGTTATGCATGAAATTGTGAGTTATTTTGAATTTAAGTTGAAAGAATGTGTTTAAATTACTATGTATTTATTATTTATTGATAAAATCTAGTAATTTAAAGGAAAATAAAATAAAAACTTCCAAAAAGAATTGCATTAAAAATAGAAATATCAAAAAGAAATGAAATAAGCTTTCTAATAAGTATAATTTTAGGGCTTCGGGTCATTTTGACCCGCGAGGAAAGGATGAGGGTTGCATCACTTATAACTTTATAAATCCAATATCAGCCTCACCCAGTGGCAAGGATACAACAACAACACAAGGATAGACATGAAACTGCTCTTAATTCTTTCAAATAAATATGAAATCGTGTAAATTATTCTTGAACTGACCAAAGTATTTAAAGGGAGAAGGTTACATTAAAAACATACATTTTAACATGAAATGTTATAATTGTTCTATACTCCATACAGTATTTAATGCAATTGCATCAGAAGTAACTGCATCCCTTACTTAACTTTTTAATTACTTAGTACTTAGTTACACCCCCAACACTGGTGATTAGTGATATAACATCAATGCAGTTGTCTACCCTTACAAAAAAAATACCATGGTAACCATAGTACAAAGGTTAATGTTACTACAGTAAAAGCATTATCTACCAATGGCATTAACTAAATGACAGAAAGATTCTGAAAACACTGTATGGAGGAAAACACATCATTAATTATGCCTTTATATTAGTAGCAATAATTACTAAAGTTTTTAGATGTTTAACATTGTAAGGGAATGTAATAATTATTACATGAATAATTCATGGCTCGATCACACATGTAAATAAAAATAAACTAAATATAATAGTCACACATGACGTAATGAGAAGCCAGTTTGACATGAATCCAGTGTTTAAATCTGAATTTTCACATAATTAACCATATTAGCATTGAGGTGCAATTGAAAAAGTAAAAAAGAGTAGTAACAATAACTGTTACTATGTTATTTTAGAGGAAACTATGGTAACCATGGTAACTTTGGTACAGATATGTTATAACACGCACTGAATCAAAGGAACATTAATATTTGTGTTGCTAATATTCTATAATTCGAATCACTGTGCACATATAAATGTCTCCAATGCCATTCGTCCATGGCAACTCATGCTGGCAATCTAGCCGGCTGCAATAATCGACACGGGTTCATTTAAACGGCCCTCTAAACTATACTAACTAGTGCTGGTGAGACTATTCAGATTAAATGTATTTAAGACCATTTGAAATCGGACTCACCAGCAATCAAAATGATTGTTTCCTGCTAAACTCCCCGAGCCGCTTCTTTCAATCCGACGCTGGTTGATGACGCCACGAGTTTAAAGAAACCGTGGAAACCAGAAACGTCCAGTCAGCTTTTTATAATGTGTATATTATCATTTTAAATGACTATTGTAGTGCGGGTGACCTCGTTTCACACATCTTTTTTCAGTGACTTTTGAGTTTTCTGGATTATTAAAAAAGGAAATGGGGTAAACGTACCTATTAAGCGCACACAAAGTGCATTTTTGTGCACAGGGTATTGGTTTCAGTACAAGAAGTTATGTTAAAAGAAGATATTTATCTCTCACACAATAATATTCTATTTTATTTTAAATGACAAAAGCATTTCAATCAAGATGTACATCATTAAATGTAAAAAGTCTGGCTGTGCTGGGGACATGTGTGTACCCCTGTCACACATCATGTTTTTATTTGGGGGGGGGTTCTTGTTTATTTTAAACAACATTTTTAAAGAATAATTTTATAGAGATTAACTTGAAGTGACAACCATCAGTTAATATTTAAAGTCTGTTTATGAAGTATTTAAATAGACGTTCAGTGTGGATGAGCTTAAAGGGAGCACACTGAGCTTAATTGAACAGCAAACATTTGTTTTATGAAATTATACTTTTAAATAATGATGTCACACTGAAGCTGTGATTTTCATAGTAGTGCACCCTTTAAGCTCACCTTACAATAATATTACAGCAGTGTAAAACCACGGAACATCAATAAACTGTACATTTATATTATAATGGATTTTTAAGTACAAACCAGTAATGCCTGTGAAGTAATATATTAATGTGTAGCACACAATACTAGTCTTATACAGCTAGTAAGCTAACTATGTTCTGTAGCATCTTCGCTATGTTGCTAAAACTATCTTTTGGATCGAACTGTAATTATTTCCCATTTCCCAGGTTCCAGGTTATAATATGCAAAAGTCTAAACATTATTCTCTTAATTTTGCAGTAAGAAGTTATACTTATTCAAAATAAAGGCTTAAACATCTAACAAGAGCACATTTAAGGGGCTACTCTTCTGGTGAAAGTTTTCAGACAGCTTTCAAAATGGCTACCAGACAGTGTGAACACATCAACCCGTATCTCACTGTGCAATGGTCTGATTAGCTTGAAATTACAGGAGGTATATAGTAATAAACACATCAAATCGTTAAGACATCAAGTAGGATGATAAATTATTTTCTTCTTTTTATAATCTGAGTTTAAAGATAGTAGTGTGCTTAATGGGTACTTGAGCTTAATAGGTATGTTTACCCTATTCATCCTCTCACTAGGCTAAATGTGCTTTGTCTTGTTTGCCTATTTATGCCCATGTCATTGTAAGTGTGATTATGCAACAAAATCTAGTAACCTACCTACCTAGACAGCATTTTTGAGCATTATGGGTTACTTAAGGCATAGCTGCACCGATCAGGCATAACATTATGACCACCTTCCTAATATTGTGTCCCCCTTTAGCTGCCAAAACAGCCCTGACCCGTTGAGGCATGGACTCCACTAGACCCCTGAAGGTGTGCTGTGGTATCTGGCACCAAGATGTTAGCAGCAGATCCTTTAAGTCCTGTAGCTCATCTGTTTGATCGGACCACACAGGCCAGCCTTCGCTCCCCACGTGCATCAATGAGCCTTGGCCGCCCATGAGCTTGTGATAGACTTTTGATAGATACTGACCACTGCAGACCAGGAACACCCCACAAGAGCTGCAGTTTTGGAGATGCTCTGACCCAGTCGTCTAGCAATCGCAATTTGGCCCTTGTCAAACTCACTCAAATCCTTATGCTTGCCCATTTTCCTGCTTGTAACACATCAACTCTGAGGACAAAATGTCCACTTGCTGTCTAATATATCCCTCCCACTAACAGGTGCTGTGATAAAGAGATAATCAGAGTTATTCACTTCACCTGTCAGTGGTCATAATGTTATGCCTGATCGGTGTATATAGGCCATTTAAAGGCAGGTGTATGCAGTAACAGCTATCTATCTACTCCCACAATTAAGGCCTAATCTCTTATCAGAGTACTTTTAATTCTTTACTCCTTTGAACCCCAGAGGCCCAGCCTAATTTAAGACAGTGAAAATAAGCTTTGAAACCAGATACTGTTTTTTTGGCCTAGCCTCTCATGGTTTTACACCCTTAGTGTACCCTTGGGAGAGCAGGTGTGCTCAGGATTGTGTAAGACTTGCACTACTGACAAAATGTTCTTGATTCTGACATTCAAGATTGTCTTATACTTGCTGCTCTTTTTGTTGTTGTTTATCCAGGTTGCTGTTCATCTGCTGGTTTGACACCAACACTGAAGGTTATCCATCCTCAGTGAAGGCACTATGTGAAATCGGTAACTGTAAAGTGCACATTACATTATGTTAGGCATGCATTTCAGCTGAAAATTGGCAGGATGTTTTTTTTTCTTCTGATGTCTTTGCTGCACTGTGAAATATGAGAACAAGTACTGAATGTTTTGAAAAAAAAAAAAAAGAGATGTGAAAAGATCTGGTCCAAGATAAAAACCAGCATCAAGCGTTTTCACAGCAAAGTGCAGTACCTTCCGCAGTGATGGCACTGCTATAAAGACTTTTTGTTTGTGTGTTGTCAAAACCCTGCAGTACTTGGGGTTATTTTTGGTGTGTTTGTGGTGGGCCTCAGGGTTTTTTGTGTGGTTGGTAACTGGAATGAGAGTCTTTATATAGACTCATGCCACTGGCCTATTTAGTGCATGTGAGATCTCACTAGGGTATCATTCAGCGCATATACTCATCCTTCCTGTGAGTTTGTCACATGCAATCTTACACATTTAAAGTCACCATGAAATCAAAATTGACAAATCTTATTTTTTATGGAAAATTACAGTATTTATTATATATGATTTATCAACTCTCTATGCACACCTTGCCAATAGAATCGCCATTGGCTAGTAATTTTTTTAGTTTACCCGCATATATATGGCACAGCTTTTTAAATTAATGAATGCATATAAACTTAAAATGACTGGTGGTGGTGCTTAAAGGGTTAGTTCACCCAAAAATTCTGTTATTAATTACTCACCCTCATGTTGTTCCAAACCCGTAAGACCTTTGTTCATCTTCAGAAACACAAATGAAGATATTTTTGATATATTTGATATATTTTGAACTCTTACGCTGTTGAGGCAGTGTAAACAGTGCAGTGCTTCCTAGTTTTACAGCAGAACGACTCGTGCGCATGCATCGTGGTGCTCAGCTGAACAGTGTCGGCCAATGGTTAGCCAACGTTCTGGAAGTGCTGAGCTGTTTACACTGCGTCAACAGCATAAGAGTCTGAAACATTTGTTAAAATAGTCCATATGACTTTGTGTTTTAACAAATAGTCCATGTGTTTTTACTGCCTTTCAATTATATTACTGTCTATGGAGGGGTCAGAGAGCTCTCGGATTTCATCAAAAATATCTTAATTTGTGTTCCGAAGATGAACGAAGGTCTTGCGTGTTTGGAACGACATGAGGGTGAGCAATTAACGACAGCATTTAAATTTTTGGGTGAACCAACCCTTTAAGATATTGTTGGTCATTCAGTGTTTCTGTTAAAAAAAATAGATAATAGTAATTATTATTAAAAGGTAATAATACTACTACTAATTCCAAAGTCTAAAGATCTCCTATTACTCATGAATGAGAGAAACTGCAACGCAATATGGCGGAATAGTCCCGCCTTCTAAAGTAAAAGAGCCAATCGCTGATTGGTAAAGTTATTTACTGCAGCTGCCGTTAGAAGCTCCGGTTCCCATAGAAACCTGAGACTCACGCTTAAGACTGCACATGTGCATTGGGTTGTTTAGCCTGAAAAATAAGCTTTTTTAACGCTATTGGAGCATAAGAAACAACATTTATGGGACAGTTCATGTCAGATTTAGTTGCTGATTTGAAATATGTCTTTTAATTGTGAGTTCAAAACTCTCAAGCACTGTTCAGTGAGTGAAAATATATCTATGCTAAACTTATATTTAGCCTCTAACACAAACACTGGTGAATACATTCTAAGAATTGATTAGCCAGTGGCTAATGATAGACATTATTTAGTCGCCCAGAGTGAAGATTTAGTCGCATATGCGAGGGATTTGCTCACATTGTACAGGGTTGTTTATTCAGGCACGAGGGCATTTTTAAAAATTAAAAAAATTAAATAATGCCCTTGTAATCCCTATTCAAAATAACTTCCCCTCCCTCTTGCAATGACATATCTTCTCTTCTCTGATGACGTGTTCAATGGTGCGAGGGTGGGATAACCTGTTATTCACATGACATTACAGCAATAGCAAACCACAACCATCCAACGATTTATTCAATTCCCAAAGGAAAAATCACCCTAATTTTTTTTTCTTGTTTGAGAAGCCGTTTTACTCAGATATACACTCACCTAAAGGATTATTAGGAACACCATACTAATACTGTGTTTGACCCCCTTTCGCCTTCAGAACTGCCTTAATTCTACGTGGCATTGATTCAACAAGGTGCTGAAAGCATTCTTTAGAAATGTTGGCCCATATTGATAGGATAGCATCTTGCAGTTGATGGAGATTTGTGGGATGCACATCCAGGGCACGAAGCTCCCGTTCCACCACATCCCAAAGATGCTCTATTGGGTTGAGATCTGGTGACTGTGGGGGCCATTTTAGTACAGTGAACTCATTGTCATGTTCAAGAAACCAATTTGAAATGATTCGAGCTTTGTGACATGGTGCATTATCCTGCTGGAAGTAGCCATCAGAGGATGGGTACATGGTGGTCATAAAGGGATGGACATGGTCAGAAACAATGCTCAGGTAGGCCGTGGCATTTCAACGATGCCCAATTGGCACTAAGGGGCCTAAAGTGTGCCAAGAAAACATCCCACACACCATTACACCACCACCACCAGCCTGCACAGTGGTAACAAGGCATGATGGATCCATGTTCTCATTCTGTTTACGCCAAATTCTGACTCTACCATCTGAATGTCTCAACAGAAATCGAGACTCATCAGACCAGGCAACATTTTTCCAGTCTTCAACTGTCCAATTTTGGTGAGCTCGTGCAAATTGTAGCCTCTTTTTCCTATTTGTAGTGGAGATGAGTGGTACCCGGTGGGGTCTTCTGCTGTTGTAGCCCATCCGCCTCAAGGTTGTGCGTGTTGTGGCTTCACAAATGCTTTGCTGCATACCTCGGTTGTAACGAGTGGTTATTTCAGTCAAAGTTGCTCTTCTATCAGCTTGAATCAGTCGGCCCATTCTCCTCTGACCTCTAGCATCAACAAGGCATTTTTGCCCACAGGACTGCCGCATACTGGATGTTTTTCCCTTTTCACACCATTCTTTGTAAACTCTAGAAATGGTTGTGCGTGAAAATCCCAGTAACTGAGCAGATTGTGAAATACTCAGACCGGCCCGTCTGGCACCAACAACCATGCCACGCTCAAAATTGCTTAAATCACCTTTCTTTCCCATTCTGACATTCAGTTTGGAGTTCAGGAGATTGTCTTGACCAGGACCACACCCCTAAATGCATTGAAGCAACTGCCATGTGATTGGTTGATTAAATAATTGCATTAATGAGAAATTGAACAGGTGTTCCTAATAATCCTTTAGGTGAGTGTACATAACAACAGGGAAGTAAAGACTATTGCCAAATCAGTGTCATGTCGACTTCAAAGGGATAGTTCACTCAATTTAAACTTGTCATTTCAAATAACCCTTTTTCTGTAGAATGTGTAGCACAGTCTCCGAGATGGTCCCCATACTTTCATTGTTTCAAGTCACACAGATTTTGAATGACATGAGGGTGAGTAAATTATGGCAGACTATTTATTTTTAGGTGAACTGTCATTTTAATGATAATGATGGGATGTTAAGGTTACAGATTCAAAAAATATGGAAATTAACAGGCAGATGTTGGTTTTAGCTTTACATAATGTGGGGTGCACTCTTGTCTTGGCATCCATGGTGATTCTGGCAGTGCAGATGGTTGTGTCACTGGGTCATGCACAGGTCTGATTGGGTTACAGTAATTTGAAAAACACAGCAAAGAACTGCAGCCGCCAGAATGATCACAGAAAGATAGAACAGACAAGAATGTGAATGATACTTCCCCCTTTCTGTCTTCATCTGTGTGGACCTAAAGACATTTTAAACATTGTGATTTTCTGTCCCTCAGGTGCATGAATATCTATAATGAGATGGCTGAAAATGGGACAGAGTTGAAGTTTCCTTGAAAAAGAGTGGGACTGTGGGGCCAGCGTAATCAGAGCTCTGGAAAGACAGGTCAGCCTGGCAGGCTTTCTTCTAATGTACTCATTGACCTTACTATAACAGAAATGTGCACACTTAGCGTTGATCTTTTTCAAAGGCAATCTTCAGATGTAAATCCATTATATTATTGCATCCTGCAAATTCACAAGCACAGTATTTGAATAGGAGCTTTGCATTGTGTCTAAACTTGACTTTGTCTATATGGTACATTTTACTGGCTATTCATTCATTTATTTATTTATAACTATTAATACTAACATAATTTCCCCCTTAATAATTCTGTAGTCCATAACTGACTTGTAAATGGAAGAAAGAATTTTTACAATTTTCTATAAAAGACCATTAAAACATCTTAAAAATAAACATCCATCCATCTATCTATCCATCTATCTCTGTCTGTCTGTCCCATCCATCCATCCATCCATCGGGTCGATCATTTTTAGTTATTTTCATGATAATTTTCATGTTATTGAAAGAAGTCTCTCATGCTTACCAAAGCTGCATTTATTTGATCACTTGATTATTAGAATATAAAATTAAAGTTACATTTTATTATATTTTAAAATGTGTGTGATGGCACAGCTGAGTGTCACATGATCCTTCAGAAATCATTCTAATATGCTGCTTTTGTGCTCAAGAAACATTTTTTATTATTATCAATGTTGAAAACTACTTGATATTATTGTGAAAACCGTGATGCATTTTTTTCAGGATTCTTTGATTAATAGGAAGTTCAAAAGAACAGCATTTATTTGAAATAGAAATCTTTTGAAGATTCTTTATTGTCACTTTTGTAAGGTAGTGTGTATATACATGTTTTTGTTTAGTTTGCTTTTTTGAGACCATAGTAACAGAATCCTCCTTTATATGTGCATATAAATGTACATGATAAGCAGTAGAAACAAATGGATAAGAAGAGGTTCTGTGGATGAGTGGACACTCATCATGTTAAAGAAGTTGCTCAAGAGGTCAAATTCCAAAAAAAATTAAATCTAAATGAATTAGAAAAAAATATGCCTCAAAAAGATTTAAGAACCACCATTAACAGTGTCATTTACATCTTAAAGCCTCATCTTAATCCAATAAAAACACTTGCAGTGGTTCTCACAAATTAAGAATGACATCTAACTGTAAGTTGGAGGCTTTGCCAAGATGGTCTGGGTTTATTAAAACCCCCTGAGATTATTTTAATAGATTTTGTTTCAGTTCTGCGGAAGAGGCTTGAAAAAGCTTAGGTGAGTAAGGTTGTTCTTGCAAAACAGCCTCGGGTATGTAATACCAGTAGTTAAACACTTAGAACTAGGGGCCTCTGAGCGGTTTCCTCCCACACAGCTGAATGTGATAGAGTGTGTGCTCTACGTGCACTTCAAGAGCACATACTGTTCAAGTAGGCCACTTTAATGTTTACATAGTGTGATGCACATGACAAATTTGTAAATATTGCATCTTATTTACTTATTGTATTAAATAATACAGAAACTCGCTTCTTTCAGCCCACCGTCTTCATACTGACTCACTGCTTTTCGCTCAGGGGCTGATAATGTGCAGCTTTAATTGTGCTTTAACTGGCAAGTTTACAT
Organism: Rhinogobio ventralis; assembly: GCA_039654625.1. Classification (NCBI taxonomy): domain Eukaryota; kingdom Metazoa; phylum Chordata; class Actinopteri; order Cypriniformes; family Gobionidae; genus Rhinogobio; species Rhinogobio ventralis. Next base: position 5,089,391 of record CM077215.1, read on the forward strand.
GGAAAAACACATCTTTCATGCGAGAAACTCTCAGCATGTGTGGAGCGTTTAATCAGGCGAAATGCTCTGACTCGTAAGACTGACGTGGAAATGATTCTAATATGACTAAGTCTGACATTCCCGGACCAGGCGTCTGACTTTGGCTTTTTCAATAGAGCAGCTCACAATTGACGCAAATGACTGCTGCAAAATAGGCCAACGGATGCTCCACTCCCCTGAGCAAGTTCCCATTTGTTCACAGCTCATTTTTAATATGAAAAGCAAAGGGATAGTTATACACTGAAACAGTGTCGTTGTTGTAGTGTAATTTTTCTACCTGATCAGACTTTAAAAAAAAAAAATCTTTTGAAACAATGAAAATTCTGTCATCATTTACTCAAAGTTGTTCCAAACCTGTATGAGTTTCTTTCTTCTGCTGAACACAAAAGAAGATATTTTGAAAAATGTCGGTAACCAAACAGTTGAGAGGCCCCATTGACTTCCATATGGAGAAAAGACAAATACTGTACTATGGAAGTCAATGGGTTCCTTTAACTGTTTGGTTACCGAAATTTTTGGGTGAACTATCCCTTTAATGATAAACATTTTTAGGTGTCCAGACAAGATATTTTTACAATTTAGACTGCTCTTTAAAAAAACAAACAAAAAAAGTTTTAATCTTGGGTTTTCTACCACTTTTTCTTGTTTTAGAAACAGTAGAGAGTTGACCTGGAATTATTGAGAAGAGATAGAGGGTTGGACTCAAACCACGGTCTTCCATTTGAGCATTGCCTTAAAGGGATAGTTCACCCAAAAATGAAAATTAGCCCATGATTTACTCACTCTCAAGTCATCCTAGGTGTATATGACATTCTTCTTTCAGACGAATACATTCGGAGTTATATTAAAAATGTCCTGGTTCTTCCAAGCTTTATAATGGCAGTGAATGGCTGTTTCTGTTTTGAAGTCCATAAAAGTGCATCCATCCATCATAAAAGTGCTCCACACGGCTCCGGGGGGTTAATAAAGGCCTTCTGAAGTGAAGCAATGTATTTGTGTAAGAAAAATATCCAGATTGGCGTACTGTCGTATGCGCATTCACGAGAGACTGGCGTTCCAGCGTATGACATGTGGAGCACTTTTATGATGGATAGATGCACTTTTATGGACTTCAAAACAGAAAAACAGCCATTCACTGCCATTATAAAACTTGGATTAGCCAGGACATTTTTTTATATAACTGTTGCACATAACCTTGTTGCACATTGTATTCGTCTGAAAGAAGAATGTCATATACACCTAGGATGACTTGAGGGTGAGTAAATCATGGGCTAATTTTCATTTTTGGGTGAACTATCCCTTTAATGGGTTGTTTCTTACTACTTGGTCACAGCTCCGACCTGGACTGCAACTGGACTAGACTAGGGCCTGGTTTCACAGACAGGGCTTAGATTAAGCCAGGATTAGGCCTTAGTTCAATTAGGACATTTAAGCTTTTATAAACATGCCTTAGAAAAAAACATTACTGATGTGCATCTTGAGACATAACAATGGCACTGACATATTTGAATGTACTGACATACAGCTCAAACATGCATTTCAGTCTGGGACTAGGCTTATGCCTTGTCTGTGAAACCAGGGGTACATGACCTTCTAGTTTACTTTACTGTCGTTGTGCAATTGCATATTTGTAAATCTTCTATTTAATTGTGTGCATTGTGTGTGGCCACAATGTGTACCGTGGTTACGGTCTTGTTTCCTCCTCTTTACTGCCGTCTCCCTTCAGGCAGCAAATCAGAATTTGAAGCTGAGCTTACTGTTACGTAACAATTATGAAATCTTTCAATCTATTTTTAGACTTGAATATTGTCAATCTTTTAGAAACGAGGATGAGCTGGTTTTGATCTCGGATCACTTTGTGCATTGATTTAATTGCCATAAAACCTTAATTTATGATGCTGTTATTTTAAAGATTTATATTGGTTGCGTAATGCCCTCTTTGGCTCAGCACAAAAACATGCCTTGACATCTCCATCTCTTCCACATAAAAAACTCTAATTACTGCTAAACCTGACACCAGTGATTTATGAAGGATGACTTTGCAGATTTTATATCATACTTGTATAAACAGTTTCTACCTGCATCTTGCAAAATATCACATATAAAAACACTATATTTAAATCCTTAAAGGGATAGTTCACCCCCCCCCCCCCCCCCAAAAAAAACCAATTCTGGCATAATTTACTCGCCCTGTATGACCTCCTTTCTTCTGTTGAACACAAAAGAAGATATTCTGAAGAATCTTTTGTCTATATGAAAGCCAGTGGTGTCCAAAACAACTGCCTTTCATTGTACAAAGCAAAACACTGAACATTTTTTGTGTGTGTTCCACAGAAGAAATTCATACAAGTCTGAAACAACAGGAGAGTGAGTATGAATTACAGTTTTCATTTTAAGGTGGACTAACCCTGTAAATACAAATTCAGCAGTGCCAGTGGCCAAACACCTTAACCCAGCTGTCACCATAAATCTAAACCAAATCCTCACCAAAATCCTACTGTGCATGCTGTTTAATCTCTTACATTTACAATAGCATAAAAGCAAACCAGCATGCTGTAATGGCTTTGAAAGGCCTTAATGTCATATGAAGTGGGGAGTGAGACCGTTTACTGTTTTACTTTCCTAGAATTCCAGTGATGCAGATCTCTAGCTCTCTTCCAGAAACCCTTTAATACTTCCATAATATTATAAACCCACAAGTTTCACTAAAACTGCAAAACAACCTGCCCCCTTCACCAGCAGGAGACAGAGAGACCCAGAGGAACATTTTACAGCTCAGATCTTGCTCTTTCATAGCCAATTAATGGATTCGTCTCAGATGTTTCTCCTAAAATTCCTTTGGAGCAATAAAATAGATGCAATTGTTGACGTGCAGCTATAAAATGAATGTGATTCGCATTACACACAGTGAAAAAGAGTGTCAAAATTGTACCTTCAATGGGGCAGTACCGTTAAAAGGACCTCTTTGTACCTTTTCTACTTCAAAAAGGTGCATATTAGTTCCTTAGAGTACAAATACGTACCTTAAGGTACTACTATGAACATTTTTGAGAAGGTATAAATATGCTTTTAACCTCCTAAGAACCAGGAAAACAAAGTCTTTTGAATTTAGTATTTTTTTTAAATTTAGTATTGTCATTAAAAAATGTCATTACATTGTTTAGAGCATAAAAAACAAATGGATTTTTTTTTTTTTTGTTGAAAAAATTATATTTTATTCAAATGCTATGCTATGTCCTCGTATGTGGACACCGGGACTCAGTTAATAAAAATAAAAATAAAATGACATGAAATGATATATGGGATTTTTTTTTTCATTCACCAATCAATTTTCAGGTTTCAGGATTTTTTTTTTAACCTAACAAGATGATTTTCAACTATGTTATGAAAGATATAACGGAATTAATTGATATACCATTTTACTTTATGCAATAAAATGGCCATACACGGGTTTTCCCATTGAATGCAATGTATCTAATTTGCATATTAATGTTTTTTTGGAGCAACATGTAAGGAAAAAGGAAGTGTAATAATGGGAGTAATAGTTGGCAACATTTTCATAATAATATCTGATATTTTATAGGAACATTGATATGTAATTTCTTTCCCTATTCACTTGTGCCTTCTAAAATGCCTGATAAACATGATTTAAGTCTCTGTGTCCTCTATCGAGATGTTGGTGTTGAAAATGAGTCAGTTTAAATGATAATTACAAAATAACAACTTTTTGCTAAAGTGCTAAATTTGATCATTCAGTCATTTTTAAAGACCAGGGAGAAGTTGTTGTCCTGGTGAAACCTCAAAACAAATGATATCTCTGAAGAGCGCTGAATGTGCTCTACATGACACCCAGACTTAAAACTGTGACATGTATGGTGTCAGAGAAATTCACTAAAATATAATGTCCTCGTACAAGGACAGTGGCACCCAGGAGGTTAAGGGTACTGCCCCAGTGACAAACTGTTGTACAATTTTGACACCTTTTTTTCTCTGTGTGTAGATCATGTGATCTTAGATGAATCATAGAAGAATATATTTGGTGTCATGGCAAAACTGAGCACAATTTGATTTCTTTTCTAAAACTCCAGAGACAAATCTAAGAAGCAAAATGAAAATCCTGTCATAATTTACTCACCTTTCGTTGTGTCGTTCCAAAATTGTATGATGATGAATTGTTTTTCCGTTGAACATAAAAGAAGATACTTTGAGAAATATTATTTGGTCTACTAGGGCTCCGATGTTGTTGTTTGTTCAATGCACTTCAAAATATCTTTTCAGTGTATTTTGCAGAAGAAAGAAATGCATACAGGGGTAGTAAATTATGACAGAATTTTCATTTTTGGTTGAACCATCCCAATACGCAATTTGCAATGTATTTAAAAGGAGATCTAAAAAGAAATCTGGTTTTTGTTTTAATGTGGGAAGTGATGAAGAAAAATCTGAGGGAAAGAGCAACCACATGGGCTAAGTGAAACAGAAATAGATGAAATGGAAAGAATAGGGAATCTGTGAGCGAGTTGGTGAATGAGAGTGAGCTAGGGAGGGAGAGATAGGCAGAAGGAACTTGCTGCCCCTGGTTTGTGTTGTGTAAGACTTGGCTGGCTGTAGCAGAATAACACTCTTATTCTCTCAGTGCTTTGAACTCTGGTACCCTACAGCTCCGACCACCCCTCTCCGCAACAGCAAGAACTCACACTGAGGTGTCTCTCTCTCTCTCTCTCTCTCTCTCTCTCTCTCTATCTATCTATCTCCCTCTCCCCTTTCCTGCTGTGTCGCACTTCTCTTTCTCTTCCCATAAGTCGTACACCTCTGTGCTTCCTTCTCATTTGTCTTTCACTTTCTCCCACATGTAGTTGCCTGCTTCAGATGTGTCAGTGTACCTTTCACATATGAAGAAAGTTTGTGTCTTCTGTCCTATTGGACTGGGAACTGGCTTGCACAGCTTCTTCATCTGGTAAGAACCTCCTGCATCATGTCTGTGCCATGCAAATGTGTTTTATTATAGCTTTTTATATTGAGTTCATGCATGCATGCATTTCAGGGTGCATCTTCCTAAAGGCTTGTGTAATGGTGTTTTTCTTGTGTAAGTGGTTGTGTAACCCACACATTGCTTCCTTGTTTCATATGCGCCTGTAAACAATATGTTGTTCAGGCTGAAAGTGAATCCATGTGCGTGTGATGGTCTCGCAGGAGTGGTTGGGGTCTGCAAGTGTTGCTAAGTCGATAACGGGTGATGCTCGGTTTCGTGCTGTGTGTGTCAGAACGGCAAATCGTGTTTGGGATCAGTTGTCATTTCACGAGGCAGTTGGAATGAACGAACCCGTTGACCCGCGCGGTTCAGATGAGGACACGCCCCTCTCTTACGCACGCACGTACGTCTGTCTTGTTGTTGTTTTCACGCAGCACCTTGTGTTTTCCCCTTCGTCTGGCTCCATCGCCGCTGTTTCATCCTCCATCGCAAAAAAAGTTTACGTTAAGCTTCTGTTTTGACATGCAGGTGTTGGCACAGCCACAGACATATGCTTCAAACATCTGGTAGGTTTTAGGGAGGGCTGACTAACTGTGAATATCCTTCTGCGTCACACGCGCGTTGCGCAGTTGGCACCGTCTCTGTATTCAAGTGCTGAAAGAATGTACTAGAAACTTCCTCTGGAAAGAGAACTTTCCTGCCCTAAATGTAATCTGAGAAGATTTAGTGACTTGTTCTTTTACGGTTTGGCAAGTTGTTATGTTTCTCTTGTTATCTGCTAGAACTGCAGCGACATCGTGTGGTTGGTTATGTAACAGACGAACCCAGTGACCCCTCTGATTCATTGAGGTTTACTAGGAACTGATAAATTAAGCTAGCCATGCATAGACTTTAATTAACTGTGAGCTAAAGTTTTTTTAAACATATATTACACACACACATACTATCTTTGTGGGGACTCTCCATAGACGTAATGTCTTTTAAACTGCACAAACTATATTCTCTCCCCTTACACTAACCCTACCCCTACACGTCACACAAAACTTAATGCATTTAAAAAAAACTCATTCTGTCTGGTTTATAAGCTTGTTTCCTCAATTTAGGTCCCTGCGGCCAGTGACTCGAGTCCCCGTGAGAAAATAGAAGAATGTACACACACACACACACACACACACACATTTAAAAATGAAAACATGAATCTACATTAGATAATAATTAGAGATAATAATTATATCAATGCAATGCTACATTTATTTGTTTGTGTTCCTATATTTGATATTTATTGTCTGTTGTTGTTTCTGCTTATTTAAAGATTTTTATTGCTAATCTAGCATTGATTTAAAAAGATAATGGTGGATTATGGCAAATATTTAACACTTTTGTGTACATGTAATGATAGAATAGCCTAGCTATGTGTGTATGTGCATAAAAATGAATGGGTCATTAGTGTCCCAGATGCATTTATTATTATTATAAGCACCCCCCCTTATCAATATAATTTTTTTCAATATGAGATTTTGAAAGGAACATTCTAAATTAATTTAGCATAGAAACTGTTTAATGTCTGGTTATGTATTTATTACATATTAAAGCTGAAAGTAAACAGATTTAGAACATTTTAAAACATACATATATAATACATCAGATAGAACTTCATTTTCTTTTGAGTTTTCAATGTCCAGAAGATGGCGCCATAGACCACTGTGAGTCTTTGGCCCTGCTGTTACTAAAGAGTCCAGATTTTATCTGAGACATACACCTTTTGTTGCTCCACATTGTGTTTAAGAAATGAATAGACTTGTTACCTGTTGTGGCCTGAAACTACTAAAGCAGGTGTGTTTGGATTTTCAACATATGGATTTCTCTTATCGAGAGAAATAATGCTTTCTTTTAGCCCATGAAGGTGTTGCCTGACCTGCATTCAGTTCTCATGGTTTCGTTGGTCTTTTGTGACACAGAGCAAATGCACTTTGTTGGATAACGTAATGACACATCTCCAGTCATATGATACACTCTGTGTATATGATATACGTCATCTCTCTTTATACTTTTCTGTGAAACAGAATTGAATACTAGTAGTTCATTATTGGACTTTTAACACATGCGTTGCTGGAAGTAAAAATACAGTTTTAGTTATGAGATATCTGAATCTTATGAAAACGGTCAGAAGTATCTGGGTCATCCAGATTACACTTTGCATAAAGAAAAGAAAAAAATAACATGGTTACATTGCAAATTCATTACAATACTTTTACATTTTATTTTGAACTTTAGCATCTTTAGTATTTTCTTGTCTAATGTATATTTAAAATTTTTGAGATCTGCTGTGATGTACAAAAAATATATATAATTATATTATTTAAATTGTAAAGTACAATTGTAAACAAGTATACATCGTGGTGGCATTAGTTACATTGAACTTATTTACTTATAGTAGTTTTTAAAGGTCTGGATAGGGTGGTTTTCATTTTAGTATGTGGAGGAAAATGAGCTGAAATGTTATGAAAATAATCTCACTTTATTAATTTAAAATATAGTCTTTTTTCCCTTTTTTTTTTTAAAGGTTAAATATAACCTGAACATTTTCCCTATCATTTTAGTGCTACATTTAATTTTACGACCAAATTTAGTTTTGATACATTTTGATATTTTCTGAGCATCAATGACCAAGTTTTGATTAAGTGATTAAGGGCACACGTTTAGTTTTCGCTGTTGTCCAGCAGAGGGTGAAGGGTATAATTATTTAAAGAAGACCTGATGTTAATTCAATCTCACTCTTGTGAAGTCACTTTTTCCTAATGGAGCTGTCAGTCCATCAGAAATATGGAAAGGATACATAAAACTGCGATGAAAATGTTCAATATAAATTTATGGAGTTGTACGTTTTTAATGGCCTCTAATGAATAACAGGTGACCCATATCGCAGTTGCAAAAGACCGTTAATCACTGAACGAGCGCTGTGATAAAGGTCTTTATGAAGTTCTCGTGATTTGTTTCTAATGGCCGTTTTGTCTAGTATCTCAGAGACTCGTGTGAGTCACAGTTCGGCCCCAACATCTCCCTTTGTGTCTCTCAGTGGGAGACAGGACCACGTGTACTCTACCCCCTCGCAGGAAAGTCAGTTGTTATAACTTCAGCCAGCGGGCACTTTTATGGACCTTTGAACTCGTCCGCAGACCACTGTTTTATCCAAGTTGTTAAATATCATACTTCTATTTTAGTGATACTAACTCATCTATAAGTTAAATGGACTGTGATGTGAATGTGTGTGTGTATATATATAAATATGTATATGTATAAAATAAGTAAATATGTATACTTTATATATCATATACCATAGTGTTTTCATGACACCCTGCACTTAATGAAATACCTTGTCAAAAAAAACAAAAACATGGTATCATCATGGTACCATGTTCAAAAAATGCAGCAGTAGTGATTTTTGTGATTTTTAATGCTGTCAGTAATGGCTGTTGTCATTGCACTTTAATGGTCATTTTGGAAATTACAAACACTTTACTGTAAATCAACAAATTTGAGCACAAAAACACGGCATTGTATTTCAGCGTTTACACTTGAATGAAAGCCGTCTTTTAGGCAATCCCTCGTAAAAGAGAGAGAGAGAGAGAGAGTGTGTGTGTGTGTGTGTGTGTGTGTGTGTGTCTGTCTGTCTGTCTGTCTGTCTGTCTGTGTGGCAGTTTTCCTCCAGCTATTTACATAGCCAATGTGTTCCTACAATGTCATTTTGCCGTAATCAGCTTTGAAACACATTTGTGGAGGATGTGAAGGAAAGGGCTATTAGTCCATTTGAAATAACGCACCTGGCATCCATCAGTAAAGGAAGTACAGTGCATTTTTTTATATAAAGTTTTACACTGGCTATAGAAAGTGATAAAGTGTTTGCAAATTAAAACGACTCTTAAATAAAATTGCAATTGGTGCTATGATGCTGTAACCAAAATATGACAATAAAAAATGCCAGGGTCGGTTTCAATGTACAGGATTAGCCTATTATATTTCATACCATCTTCCAATAGATTTGGTACGCACCAAAGATTTGGTACGCTGTTTATTCACAAACTTAAAAAAATGAATATCATGTTATATGCTTTTTGCACTTATTTATATAAAGAGTGAAAATATTTTTTTTTCTTGTCCATATTTAGTTTTGACGTTGTAGAAGAGAAGCTTCAAGAGACTGTAATTTCTTCTTCTGTGTTTTATTTTGAGTGCTTTATTGTTCCACCATCTCAAACTTTGATTTGTTTACCTGATAAAAAGTTTAATCTAATTTAATCTTAAAATTTAAATATTATTAAAATGTAAATATGTTTAATATACATTTGGACAAAAATGCTCTGGTTGGTTTAAATATTTTACAGGTCAATGAATTATTCATGTTCATTACACAGAAACATTTCTCTTGATATCTAATACTAATCTAATACTATATTTGTTTAATGTCAATTTTTTTTATTTTGAGGTTATCCCCAAAAATAGTTTTTTCTGAGTTTGCTATTCTGGGCATATTTTCAAATTAATTTGTCTAGGCTGGATACACACACACACAGTCACACACACACATATATACACACACACACACACACACACACACTGATGTTTGTTCCACTATATTAGTGAAGACATTGCAAAAACTTTCATTGATTTCATATCAAGTTAATGATATATTCGCCTAACCCAGAAACAGAAACATGTGCCAAACACTAGATTTAAATAAAAACATGTTTTGGCTGACTTAAAAGCCTTTTTAACTAGTGAGGACCAGTAAAATATCCTCACTAGTCGGTTATAGTTCACTATATAAATGAGGACATTTGGCCCTTGCAACTATCACAAGTATAGCCAAACCTGTACACACACACACACACACACACACACACATTGATGTTTCTTTCACTATATTAGTGAAGACATTGCATAGACATCCATTGATTTTATATCAGGTTATTCTACCACCTAACCCAAACCTGCCAATCACAGAAACATGTGCCAAACACTAGATTTAAATAATAACATGTTTTGGCGGATTTCTAAGTCTTTTTAACTAGTGAGGACCAGTAAAATGTCACAACATGTACACAAACCTGTACACACACACACACACACACACACATATATACATACAAGTACAAAATTACACACACTATTTACTATGATCCAGATTCTGAAGCCCGCCTCACTGTTTTGGGAAATTCTTTTTGTGTCTGACATGAACTTTGCTAAACTATACCAAATCCACTTGCAGTCCTGAACGTGAACACCATTGCCCAGGTGCACACAAATACACACTCGGATACCTCACCCCTCCTTGTCCCCTCAATCGCCTCACAATGGCATTGTAATCGAGCACGTCATTCATGATTGTGGGCGGGTTTGAGCTGTGAGTCAGATCTGTACCTGCTCAGGGCCGTGAAACCACATTTGAGACACACGAAAGGAAACAGCCAATTCACATGTGATGTGACAGGTGTAAATGTGTGCAGACGTGCCTGTTTATGCGTTAAATGTGAAGCAGTACTGATGTTCGGCACGAGGTCTTAAGATCCCACTGTCTTTTTCTCTCAATTTTAATGTTTTTTTTTTCTATTTGTGCTAAAAGGCATAGACAAAAGCTCTATTATATCTGAAGAAACATGTTTGTGGGATGAATGAAACAGACGTTTTCATTGATTCTTTTTCTCATTCACAAGAAGGACGATGATGTATCTGACTTAGGCTACTGCTGATAAAACAAAAGGGAAATTTGTGCAGTTTCAGTATGTTGAGCTGTTCTTACAAGATTGTAGGTTTGAAGTAGGCGTTCTTTTTATGCTACTTTATGGAAATTAATCTCTGTCGTGCAGGGAAGTAGCTGCTCATTTGCATGTATTGGAGCTTATCTAGTCATAATTACTTTACAGTGTATTTATTTTTTAATCTTGAAAATGTTACTTAATATCTTTTATATTACATAAATATCACATTATATTACCACAGCTAACATTTGTCTTTTTTGTGTTTTCAGCTTACCCTATGAGCTTAGCATAGCGCTAACATTTTAGGAAAAGCTCTTTTGATTATCTAGAACAAGATAATGTACATTCTTTTTGAAACCAAACATCGGCAAATCATACTGGAAATATATGATGCTGCAAATAGCTGTCTATTTTTAATTAGGTGAGGGTTTAGTAAGAAATGGCTATGCTAGAATCATCTGAATCATAGATTATAATCTTGTTTACAAGTAGCCCTTTAAAACATTATTCAGTAACACTTTACATGAAGGTTTAATTTGTGAACATTAGTTAACTAAATGAGTTAACACGAACTATGAACAATACTTATAGCCTTTAGTAATCATAATGTTAATTTCAACATTTATTAATGTTTTTAAATACAAAGTTGGATCTTTTAACATTAGTTATATGCACACGGTCTAACAATAAACTAAACTATTTCTATTAACTAGCTTTAACCAATATTAATAAATGCTTCAAAAATATTTCTCATTGTTTGTTGGATATTCATTTTTTAACTAATGACGAGACAGGTAATAATGACCTTATCGTAAAATGACTTCACATTGCAGTTGCAGTTCTTGTTCTTTGTCAATTTCTGATATCACCTGCAGATTATTGTCTCAAAATATTTGTAAGAACATACTCCAGTAGCTAGAGAATCTGGTTCTTTGCCGTTCTGAATAGGAGAGTTGGCAGTTCTGTTCATGATGAGGCCAATAAATTATGAATTACAAAGGCGTTGGTGTTTGTGCCGCTTGATGTCTTTCTAGAGCAGGGCACTCCCTTCCCTCCCGACAGATCAAAACAAATTAGGGCATAAATGGCTGGACTTTTAATTGTCTTGAAATCTTGTGATGCTTGAAAGACCATATGTGAATGTAACTAGTCAATCAATGCACATTGTGTCTGTTTTAATGCCAAGAATAGTCATAAGAATTGTTTGAGGCCTGTCTCGTCTGCGACGACCTCACCTAATTGTCCTTGGGCTGGACAGCATGTGTGTGTTCCGGTGGCATTGCAGTGGGTGGAGGAACTAGAATGAGCTCATGTGGTTGAAAATCCCACATTGATAAATCATGGACTAACCCCCACACATGCACACACACACCCAACCACACATTATTTCAACCCAGGGGACGCTGTCTCATAGTCACCGAAACACACACATACACTGTCCCTCACTCCAGATTGCAATCCGAACATTCTCCGTCATCGGCGATTGATCATGCAGTCCAAAGTGATTTGGATGATGTTTCCTACACACAGTAAAAATGAGTTGCAACAGAAGCTTTGCGGGTGCCACCTCACTGTCTAAAGTCATCCAAGCTTGATATAAGTTATTCATATTTTTTTTTACCTTACTTTTGCATACTTTGCATAAGTGTGTGTGTGTGTGTGTGTGTGTGTGTGTGTGTGTGTGCTGTCAAATCGATTAATCGCATCCAAAATAAAAGTTTGTGTTTACACAATAATAATATGTGTACTGTGAATAATTATATATATTTGAATACACACACACATGTATATGTTTAAGAAATATTTGCATGTATATACTATAAATACATTTATATGATATATAAATATAATTTCTTTTCTTAAATATATACTTGCATGTGTGTATATTTATATATACATAATAATTATACACATATATTATGTAAACACAAACTTTTATTTTAATCGATTTGACTGCACTAATATATATATATATATATATATATATATATATATATATATAGAGAGAGAGAGAGAGAGAGAGAGACAAATCGATACATTTTTCCACTGATTGATTCAGGTATAGTTCATATGTAATCATTATTAAATAAAATAATGTTTAAAAAAATTGCCATTAAAAATGACATGGACAAAAAAAATCATGGCATAGTTTATTATTAACTATTCTATATCATTTTACTTAAATCATATTTTCAAAATGCGTTTGTTCAGTTTGCTTAGAATCATCAGAAATCTGTTAACTGAGAAAACAATACAATTTATTGAATATATATATAATCCATAAATAATATATAAATCTGGTTAGTGTGTATTTAAAAACTCTGTTTATTAGTACTATTACAGGAATCTTACCCGTTTCATTTATGTATGACAAATTTGCATCACATTAATTTATTAGTTTGTTTATGTTAACTATAACTATGTAAAAGGATGGAATTTTTTATATATGTGTGTGTGTGTGTGTGTGTGTGTTTATTTGTTTGTTTGTTTGTTGATTTGCGCTGATTTATAGGACAGCCCAGGCGAGCATTGACAGGAAAGTGTGGGTTAGAGAGTGAGAGTGGGAGTGGGAATGGGGCATGGAAGTCGGACTTGATCCTGGGTCTCTGACACAACAACTCTTACACATGAGCATGTGCACAGCCTAACACAGCTCTGACAATAAATAATATTTTTCACTTCAATAAAACATTGCATAATGTTTGTTAATGATATGTTATCCCATGTTTTTTTTTTTTATTATACATGTGCTGTGTACAAATTGCACATCGGGGCATTGGTCGAGCATTTTTTTCTCTCCTGTTTCCTTCTAGATTAAAAGCAAACATTAAAAAAGTTTGATGGGCTTAATAGAGAATTAGCAATAATACATCGCTTTCATTTTTCATAACTACACATCAGTTGAGCCCAGCAGTTAGAGAGCAGCCGGTTGCCAGTTCACAGATCATACGGGAGGGCTGCCAGACCCCACGTCCTTCCCTCCCATGTGGCGGAGTTGGCTGCATCTTTCCCCTGTTTGAATGTGTGTACACTTTACTAGTAATCTCGCCTGTCTTTATTGCACGGCCCGGGTTTCTGTGGGCCGCCACAAGAATGTCCGCTATTTTCTTTCCATTATCCCATGGCTTAGACTTCTGGACCGGTGTTTAGTGCAGACGGGCTATTGTGGAAAAAAAGACAAGTATTAGGCCATTTTATAGACTTCACAGTTGCTGACATGATTCAACTTTTTTTTCCCTCTGTTGAACATCAGGAGGGTAAATGGCTCTGTGTAGAGGCCGTTATCCGAACACCCCTCTTGTCTCTTGTTTTCCTCGCATCTTCTCACATTCACTCCCCTTTTCTCCACTCATCCCCTACTCTTCCCCTCCTCTTGTCTTGTTATTGCTAGACGATTACAAACTCCCACTCAGATTAAGAGCCAAGTGCCTGGTTCTCAATTTAATCTGTTACTAGGTGACATGACTTAAAATAATTTTCTTGCCAGTAAGGTATTAAATATTACAATTTTATTTAGAAAACTTAATTTAAAACTTAATACATATTCTTTAAAATCTCCTTGATAAACAAGATACATTTACTTTTTGTTAGATGTTTTGCATTGTTGCTGTGCTTCATAGTTATTTAAAAAAATTCTAATGTAATTCTTATCTAATAATTATACGTGCAGTTTTTATGAAGTTCGTTTGTCACACCACAGACTGCAAAAAGCTAAAAAAAATTAAAGTTGGTGACCATTTACTGCACCTACAATATATGTATATTAGTGCTGTCAAATCTGTGCGTATATAGTATTATAGTGTGTGTGTGTATGTATATATTTTTATATATATATAAACACAAGCTTTTATTTTAGATGTGATTTATCGATTTGACAGCACTCATTTTTATATTTTGTGGGGTGCAGTGTACTATTGAAAATGCAATACATTTTTGTTACAAATTATCAGTATGACAGTTTGTTGAAAAGTTTAAATGAAAAAATGCACTTGAATTAGTATTTGTTTTTTTTCCCTTTTTCCTTTAATGGCAGCAGCATTAAAGTTTGTGTAAAATCCGAAGATCATGTTATCAATAGAAATAAGAACATTTAAACTTTTGGACGAATAATCAGAAGGTCACATGATCGGTGTGACAAATGTACTTGATTACTGACCTAAAATAATCATAAATTTCTATATAATCCAAATGTCCTAGTTTTATATCTTTTAAAATTCTAAAACTTTTAAAACAGTTTATTTCTTGTCTCAAATGGAAAAAGATTATTGTGGTCTCTTTAGAACACACTGTATATAAATTTGAATTTAAAATATTAATACTGAAGAAAAAAAAAGTTAATAGACAGAAGTTTTTCATCTTTAAAGGAGGCATACAGAGTAAGGGTTTATACTTATTATTATTACCCTATAACTTCAGTTTATGCATTAATTTAAGTAAACACACCTATCTTCTATTCAAAACTCTGAAAAGTTAAGACGTTCATTTAATACATGTTCTGCTCTATTTGTTCATCTCCCCATTATATGTTATTTCTACACACAGATAGCATTTCAAGACAATGAGACATCTGAAGGCGAAGTTGAATAGAAGTCCAGGTCAGAGGTGAACGCTTCTAATGCACGCGAAATGCTCATTTCACACTTTTTTTTAGGAGTCGTCTCACATTTACAAGAGCTGTAAGTCATTCTGTGCATTTGATAGTAATATTATGTCTAACTACGTCTGTTTTTTTTTCTTCTCATTATCACATTTGTTCCCTTTTAAAAAAAAGAAAAGAAAAGTAAAATCTTCATTGTTAAAGAATTACAACATCTTCCCTTTATTTGGCGTAACGGGCCGTTGCGACAAATCCTCTCTAAGGTAGAAACTTAACCTCAGAATCACTTGCGTTGTTGTGTAATGCTCCAAAACGCATTAGATTTGAGGAAGCTCTCGCCTTTGCTCAGTATCAGGAATACTATGACTCATTAAGGCCTGTATGAAAACCCTGGAAAACGACTGACAGTTTGGTATGATTTCTCAGATGATTCAGACTCCAAGAAGCATTCCTGACTCCAAAGGAATATGCCCGCCGGTGTCAATGCCATTATTAAAGGATCTGTTTCTCTGTCCTGGTTTAGTTCTGATGGTTTTGCCCTACTTTGTACCGGAAGTTAGATCCCCACCCTGTTGCAAAAGGCCTTTTCAGCATTCAATTGCATAATCCTCCTCTGGCTTGTTTGTAGAATATGCGTCAGCAAGCACTCCTCTATTACACCCTGTTAAATAACCAATCAGTCATAAACAAACTACCTGAAAGAGAGCCACGTTGTTTACACATTAAAAAGGCAGATGGCGTTGAGCCGTGCTGAAGCATGTGAATTGTGTGTCAGAGAATGTATCGTCAATTCAAATATTGTGCTTTTCCCGATTTGTTGGGACAGGCTGGATGTTGGTCATCAGCTGTGCGTGTGTGTGTAAAGATGTGTTGAAACAAGCTCAGGATTTATCATCAGAATTCCATTCTTTCCTTCATGTGCTAAGTCATTCTGATTTTTTTTTCTGACTCCTTTCGGGAAAAACCACAGCAGAATCAAAACAAACATGGCCAAATGCAGCTGTGCTCATGTAAAAGTAATAATAATATCAGACGAGAATTTAACCATCACTGTAACTCTTTGATGTCTTCTCTGTCCATATATTAGAGCATAAAACCCATTTATAAACTGTATGGAAAAATATATACTGTGTGATATTGTAAAGAAAAGAAAAGAAAATCATCATTGGCAAAATTAAATAATTGTTTTTTTATATTGGAAATTGCTAAAATATTATCTGGAAAAGAAAAATGAATTGGTAACACTTTACAATAGTTTATGTATTAACTAACATGAATTAACAATGAGCAATACATTTGTTACAGTATTTAATAATCTTTGTTAATGTTAGTTAATAAAAATCCAGCTGTTCATTGTTTGTTCATGTTAGTTCACAGTGCATTAACTAATGTTAACAAATATAACATTTGATTTTAATAATGTATTAGTAAATGTTGAAATTAACATTTACTAAGATTAATAAATGCTGTAGTTGTTAATTCTTAGTTCATGTTAACTAATGAAACCTTATTGTAAAGTGTTACCAATGTTTAAAACTCAAAACTATATGCTCTTTTTTTTCTTAAAAAAACATAAACTGAAAAAAAAAGTTTATGTAAAAATAGTTAATTACATGTACAGTCAAACCAAACATTATTCAGACACCAGGTATATTTTTTTACTAGTGGGTGCAGGGCACTATAGTTCATTAATGTAAGTGAGGATAGCCAAATAAAGTAAACTGTGACATACCAAAAAATTCTTCATACAGTGGACTACCAGTAAAATTGATAAAAATTATTTAGTTATTTAATTATTCAGACACTTTGTTTTGCTGAAGTGTTTTTTCTTTAATTGCTAATGCAACCTTTTACACCACAGACTGAACAAAATAAAGCATTGCTTGGTCATTGGTTGAGCTAAATTGGTATTATCTAATTGTGTACTTAAATTTAACAGCTGATTGGTTGATTTATAATCCATTACATACCTTTCTATCAAAGTTATCTGACATTATCAAGATGAATTTGTTCGGAGACAGTTTAACTCTGAGTTCGTCATATTTTATTACCATTTTCTAAACTATAGCGAATAAACTGATAATGTGAGAAAATGTTGAAGGTGTCTGAATAAATTTAGCTTTGACTGTATATCTACATTAGATAGGCATACCTTACATATATATCATTAATATCTTAAGTTTGCATGGCAACTTTTGTAAATTTCATTATGTAAAATTTAACTTTTCTTTTTTTTTTTTCAAAAGTCTTTTCTTGTCATTTTTTCCCTTCAGGAAACCCCTTTGTCAGTTATCAGTTTAAGTATGAAAGTATCACCATCCTGCCTTAAAGTACCATAAAAATACCCTGTGTGTAAATGTGGTAATCATTCAAGGGCATCTTTAAAAGATAATGTGCATGAAAAGGAAAAAATGTTTAAGTATTATGCAGAAATAAGATTGTTAGAAGATTAACAAGAGCCCCTTATGTTTTATTTGTTAGTTTGTGTATGTAATTAAATTATTTTTTTATTTGTTTAATGTTGACAAAGGTGCACTGTGTCACAGGTGATTGAGTTACCAGTGTCCCAGTGTTGATGATGAAGGCCATTGTTAGTGCCCAGATTCACAATTTAGGGAACTAATAGGGTAATGAGAGCTCAATCTCTGATTAATGTCACGGGGTCACTCTGCATCATCTCCCCTCCCACTCTCACCATGCATACCTTACATGGAGCAACAGTTGGCTGATGACACATCATTTCTGTATTTGTGATATGAATAGATTGCAGAGAAGCAGTGAATGTGTGTGTTCCTGTGCTTTTGTTGTGTGTGTGTGTATAATGGAAAGTTCTCTGATGCTCATTCATGCTTCTGTGCCTTTTTGTCAGAGTGAGTTTATCACAGGTGCAGGACTCACCCTTAGTAACGGTCGTTTCTTCCCCAGAGTTTCTTTTCCTCCTTTGATCCAGGGCTCGTTTCTGCCCCCTTGGGTTTCCAGTTGTCACCCCCCTCCATTTTTGTCTCCCACTCATGTGTTACAAGGGTCAATAATGTAACGCTCATTTTTGTCTCAACCTAAAAAGTTATTCAAATGCAATTCATGTTAAACATTACAGCATTACACCACCTCTGACATGTTTTTAATTTCTGAATTAAATACAATTTTGTTGTTTCATTTTAAATTTATATATATATATATATATATATATAATACGCGTGCACACACACACACACACACACAGTTACACACTGATCAGGCGTAACATTATGAACACCTTCCTAATAATGTGTTGGTCCCCTTTTTGCTGCCAAAACATTCCTTGTTGTGCTCCTCAAACCATTCCTGAACGATTTTTGCTTTGTGGCAGGGTGCATTATCCTGTTGAAAGAGGCCACAGCCACCGGGGAATACCGTTTCCATGAAAGGGTGCACATGGTCTGCAACAATGCTTAGGTAGGTGGTACGTGTCAAAGTAACATCCACGTGGTTGGCAGGACCCAAGGTTTCCCAGAAGAACAATGCCTAAAGCATCGCACTGCCTCCGCTGGCTTGCCTTCTTCCTATAGTGCATCCTGGTGCCATGTGTTCCCCAGGATAAGCGACACACATGCACTCGGCCATCCATGTGCTGTAAGAAGAAAACGTGATTCATCAGACCAGGCCACCTTCTTTCATTGCTCCGTGGTCCAGTTCTGATGCTCACGTGCCCACTGTTGGCACTTTCAGCGGTGGACAGGGGTCAGCATGGGCACCCTGACTGGTCTACGGCTATGCAGCCCCATACGCAACAAACTGCGATGCACTGTGTATTCTGACACCTTTCTATCAGAACCAGCATTAACTTCTTGAGCAATTTGAGCTACAGTAGCTCGTCTGTTTGATCAGACCACACAGGCCAGCCTTCATTCCCCACGTGCATCAATGAGCCTTGGCCGCCCATGACCCTGTCGCCGGTACACCACTGTTCCTTCCTTGGAGCACTTTTGATAGATACTGACCACTGCAGACTGGGACCAACTATCCCTTTAATGTTGATTAGAAATCATTCATAGGACTTGTACATTTCTATTGCATTACTAATAATCATCTCTCTTTGTCTTGCAGTGTCGTCACAGCCCATGTGATGCTTCCTGAACCAAACCACCATACACTGACCAGATCTGGACGGCAGAAGAGTCACACAGCTGCCTGAAGGCAAGGAAATCTGACCTTTTGTTCAAAGGGGTTCATATGATCATTGCCTCAAGTTTGCCACAATATTAGTGACTTATAAATAGTGCAATATTTCTTACTCATTTTCTGTCATAAAGTTTCATTGTTTTGAATTTGTCAGAAACCCCACAAATTCCATATGTTGACTGTAATCTCAGACTTTTGGACCAGAGTATATTTTGGCTATATTTTATGCGTTTAGCTAACAGTAAGCTTTTTGAGATTGTTAGATTTAATTCAGCAGATTCGAAACCAGCAAAGAATGGCCAAAACAGTTCCGTCTGGGCCTGCTTGTGATTCATGGCCCAGTTTAATGCTATTAATTCTGAGGTCTGATTTCATTGAGGTCTATTTTTTCTGAATGATAAGTGTGTGTGGTGGGGAAAGAACCTGTCAATGTTTGTGAATTTCCCTGCTGCTGCTTACTAGCGGTTTCACACTTCTCACACCAGACATGTGGTTTAGCTTTTTTTTTTTACTATGAGTAGTACAGCCTGTTCCTTAAAACACACGCTCCTCCAATCACATGCACATACCCACGACCCAATGAGGAAGTGATTCTATTGACAAGGCAAAGATGGTACAGACTGATCTAGAAATGTTCTTGCCAGCTTCCTGTCACTCACCTCATTTATTATGTACGTATGCAGAGTGTTTGATTGCGTTGTATTTACTGTTGTGGCTTTAAACCTCAGGGCTGTGTTACAGGTTGTCCTGTTATCATTTCATCTTTATGTTAAAAATCTACTAAAATAAAGACCATATGTTTTTTTACAAAAACTTTTTTTTCTTGTTTGCAATAATTGGGGAAAGATTTTGATCTTTAGCACTGCACTAACATGCTGATAATAAGCCTAGAATGCGGGACTCACTGATTGGCTGATTATAACCCTACGTAGGTCAGTCCAAATGCATGTGTTGCTTTCTTAGAAAATTCCACGGAAGGTTTGATTACAGAGAAAAACAGCACTTTGCTTGCAAATGTGAGAAGAAATACAGAGAAGCCTCCAGTAAATGATGCTCTTGAGCTACTTTCCACTCAGAAATGAGAAGTGCACTTGAATATCTGTGATGTCATTATCATGTCATGTGCAAAATAGACTTTCTCCAGAAGTGTTTAACAACTTTTAGACAAAACAAGCTCTTTCTTGTCTTGAAATAACTGAGATGTTGTTGCTGTTTAACAGTAAAAAGCAAAGTCATATTCCAAAGCATGTATCATAAGATGTATGTATATAAATTTGTAACTAATCTTGAATTCATAGAAATAGCTAGTTCCAGATACAGAGATTGACCTTTGTTCCACACAGAATATTTTTTAAATATTAGTTTTGCCGCATTCAGTGTTTATGATTTTGTAAATGATTCATGATGTACTGCTCTTGTAGAAATCTCTGTGATATATAAATATCATATTTCACTGTAAAAAAAAATTGTGCTTGTCAGGGTGCAGCATTTGGCACATGTGCCCCCAACTGTAGTAGTGCTTGTGGATTGAGTTTGGCCTGCGTTATATACGCTATAAAGGCTTTTGTCACTTATCTTTTCTGTTATCTTATACTGCCCTGTTTAATGAAGGCAAAGTGGCATAACAGAAAAAAAGAAAGGTGAAGTGTGTACTTTGTGTAACAAACAAATTGAATAAGTAATATGGTCAGACAAACTTGTAGTTCCATTCCAAACTCACAACATTTGGTTTTGATAAAATATACATTTTATTATATTTATCAAATACTTTTGATACTACATGATGTACAATTAGCAATTTCCAGATTGATCACCACAGATGAAGAAATAATGTAACAAATGTACTTTTTCAGTAACACTAAATATGGCTTTTTTCAAACTTTCAGAAGTTTGATAAATGTTGAGATTAACATAAAAGTAGTGTGCATTCAGATTAGATGTATGCATTGAGATTAATTAATTCACCCCTGTGGTGAAAATCAAGTTTTTAAAGGGATAGTTCACCCTCAAGTCATCCTAGGTGTATATGACATTCTTCTTTCAGACGAATACAATCAGAGTTATATTAAAAATGTCCTGGCTCTTCCAAGCTTTATAATGGCAGTGAATGGCTGTTTCTGTTTTGAAGACCATAAAAGTGCACCAATCCATCATAAAAAAAGGGGTTATAAAGGCCTTCTGAAGCGAAGCGTTTGTATAAGAAAAATATCTATATTTAAAACTATAAAATGCGCGTTCACAAGAGACTGGCGTTCCAGTGTATGAAGTAGGACGCAGACGTAGTGTATGTTCCGGTGACGAATGCGGAAGCGCAGAGGATTTGTAACGGAACGCCATTCTCTCGTGAACGCACATACAACAGTTAGCGGAAGTTAGAGATTACAGCTTGTAAAGTTTTAACTATGGATATTTTTCTTACACAAACGCATCGCTTCGCTTCAGAAGGCCTTCAGAAGGCCTTTATTACCCCAGTGGATTGATGCACTTTTATGGACTTTAAAACAGAAACAGCCATTCACTGCCATTATACAGCTTGGAAGAGCCAGGGCATTTTTAATATAACTCCGATTGTATTCGTCTGAAAGAAGAATGTCATATACACCTAGGATGACTTGAGGGTGAGTAAATCATGGGATAACTTTCTAGCCCTTTTAATGTTGTTTATGTGTCTGTGAGATGTTTTTAACTATCTGCAAATTCACACGTCAACACCATTGCTGAGTATTTTCTCTTTAAAACCTCAGTAAATCTCAAAAGTCTCAAAAACACAGATTGAAATCGCTGGCGTTTCTGACGTCACAATCTACCTTGTAACCAATCACGTCAACGAGTGGATCTCTGAGCTGGTGTAAGTGAGTGGAGGTGGGGCTAATTTGCGTATTCATGGTTCGCGTATACTAAATGAGGCAAGGGTGTAGAGTTACATTCAAGCTATTTTAAGGCATGAAGACATTTATTTTCAAGGAAAAATCTTTAAATATGTCATCAAAGATGAGTTTTAAGGGATACAATTATTGCATACAGGGGGAATTTAATATTATAGTTTCAAATTACATTTAAATACATTCAGACAAGTTTAAAAGCCTGCGTTTGTTGGTTTTCCTAAATTATCTGTTGGATTTATTTTATGTTCCCCCCAAAATCTGGTCTTTTCCATTCTGGTCCTGTGCCTAACCTGTGTTAGCTTTATTTCTGTAAAGCAAACCGAGAGTAAAGGCAATATGGGTCTCAAAACACCTGGCAGTGCCAGACTGTCTGCCAGGCTGCGCCCAGTCTCAGGAGACTGACGATGTCATAACTCTTGTTCATAGCACCGTGATTGGCAGGAGGGACATTAACAACACATTATTGTGTGTGTGTGTGTGTGTGTTTTTTTACCCTCAGGGCTTTCTACGGTGAAGGGGGCAGAACTCATTCCGCACATATACACACCAACACGTGTTCCTGTCTGTTCAAAGGTGAGAGTTCTCAGGCCAAGGGTTACTTGCTTAACACACACACGCATCCATGTTGGCGGCGGTTGTTCGGGGAAAGTGGAGTTCTCCTCTCCTGCAGAGCTCATCTGTTCCTGTGCCACCCTGCAAACCCCCTGTAGACATTAGTGGGCTTTCCACACTCCCCACCCAAGGGGCAGGTGGAACACACACTCACACTAACCAAACACCTCCTACTGAGTGGCATTGAATAGGACAGCTGCCCAGGAGATTAGGGCCAACTGCTTTGTGAGTAATGCAGTGTCGGCCACCATCAAAGCCAGTTGTGTTGAAGAGACAGGATGTGAGGCAGGATGTCCAGATTAAATAACAGACCTATTAATGTCAGCCTGACAACAGCGAGAGAGAGGAGAAAACTCATCTGAACTTTAGCTGTCATAATTTGATATGCCACGGAACAATGCTTTTTGATTTCAGATGAAATAATCCTAAATCACACAACTCTGTGAAGGATTCATTGGCTTTTTTATGCACAGTCATGTATACAGTCATAAAATGCGTGTGTGTTCACAGGGTGTAGGGTGTGGGAACGGCGATAGGGGAGGTCCCTGCGTTCTGCATGGCCCGGGTGGCCGAGTTGTCGGGGACAGGCCCGTATGATGAAGGCTGTGAGGAGTTTACAGAAATGTTCCACTCAACAATGGTAAGAGCAGTCAGGTGGGTCATATCACATGTATGCCTCTCTCTCTCTCACCTTTTCAAATGACTCTTGCTATCTTTTATTTCAGCACTCTTTTTATTCCTCTTTTCTATGCTGCACTCAATCCACAACCACACCCCCATGTTTCACATGATGCCTGTTACTTGTTCTCCTTTTCTCAAAAACTTCTTTTGAATATTATTAGAGGTGATTGCTTAAACAATCATCACTGTTAGTACTAATGGATAGGGATTTGAACCAGCTTGGCACGCAACTCATGAATGAATGAAATTTCACTTACAGCACAATCCCATAATACTCCAGGAAGAGGTGGTGGCTTTTTGCCTATTATTTATAGGCATTACTAAGGAAACCTATCACATGGTTTATCCTATGATTAATCTGCAACCAATAGGTGGCATGTCGCCATGGCAACTGTGATAATGACTGAGGGGAGTTTAACCACAATAGCCTCATTCCCTCGTAAACACAACCAACTGTTCTGGAAACTGGTGTCAAAGAATCACACAATCTGATGTCTTTTTTTTCCACAAATTGATCAAGCACTTTTTCAAAACAACACATAAGCAACTAGCTATCCATTCTGACCACTCTTGAAATGGCATAGCAATATGCTAATAAATATTCAGAACACACTAGTGTAACGAACGTAGTCCAGTAAGAGCTGTGCACATAAAGCCTCACTCTGGCCTCAATAGGTGGCTAGCGGCTAGCGGGTGATGCAGTCTTTAGCATCCTTGTTAGCACGGCGGCCTTTCACGCCGGAGACCTCAAATCCCGCTCGAAGCGGGTCGAGTAGGACCGGTTACACTAGCAATGGCAATGCAATTTGCTAACCATTCAAAACCCCCTAGCAATGGCATAGCAATATGCTAATAAATATTCAGGAACACACTACTGTAACGGATGTAGGCCAGTAAGAGCTGTGCGTGTAAAACTTCACTCCCCTGGCCTCAAGAGGCACGCTAGCAACTGATGTTAGCTGCTGCGGTCTTTAGCATCCTTGTTAGCGTGTCCGCCTCCCACGCCGGTTCGAATCCAGCTCGGAGTGGGTCGAGTAGGACTGGTTACACATTGTGCCGTGACCCAGATGGGAGTGGGGTTTAGGGATGTGAGTCTAATGGTAATAGGCCAGTAAAAGCTGTGTGTGTAAAACCTCACTCCCCTGGTCTCAAGAGCCGCGTTTGCAACTGATGCTAGTGGCTGCAGTCTTTAGCGTCCTTGTTAGTATGCCAGCCTTCCACGCCAGAGACCCTGGTTCGAATCCCGCTCGAAGCGGGTCAAGTAGGACCAGTTACACTAGCAATGGCAAAGCAACTTGCTAACCATTCAAAACACCCTAGCAATGGCATAGTAATGTGTTAACAACCATTCTGAACACTCTTGAAATGGCATAGCAATATGCTAATAAATATTCAGAACACACTACACTAGTGTAACAGTCGTAGGCCAGTAAGAGCTGTGCATGTAAAACCTCACTCCCCTGGCCTCAAGAGGCATGCTAGTGACTGAAGCTAGCTTTTATGCCCACCTCTCACGCCGGTTCGAATCCCGCTTGGAATGGGTCGAGTAGGACCAGTTACACGTGGTGCCATGACCCGGATTGGAGTGAGGTTTAGGGGTGAGTGTAATGGACGTAAGAGCTGTGCTTGTAAACCTCACTCCACTGGCCTCAAGAGGCGCGCTAATAACTTATGCAGTCTTTAGCGTACTTGTAAGCACACGCCTCCCACACCAGAGACCCCGGTTCCTGCTTGAAGTCGGTCGAGTAGTACTGGTTACACTAGCAAAGCAACTTGCTAATGCTAACATTCAAAACATCCTAGCAATGGCAACACAACATGTTAACAACCATTTTGAACACACTTGAAATGGCATAGCAACTTGCTAACCATTCAGACCACAATTTCAATGGGTAACCTTCATAGGTTAGACATTTTATTCTGTAAAATTAGGCAGTTTTGATTTATATGCTGTTTAATGTTTGATGATCGCGTTGTTTTACATTTGCATAAGCTATCACTTGTTTCTGCTTCTTCTTCACCTGTGTTTTGATCTGGAGATTCTGTACTAGAAGTTCTAATAGCGCCCTCTACCGTATAACAGTGAAAACATGGATAGTCCGAAAATTCAGTCAGTAGCAGGGAAAGAGTAAAGTAGATTTGAAGTCAATTCCTATGTACACTAGCAGTGGACTAGCCTACACAAAAATTCAGATACTCAGAATTAGGAACTTATCTGTTTTCTTTATAAATCAATATTTTTAAGCAATGTAAGTTTGTAAGACTGTATGTAAAACTATGTGAAAAAAGTATTTAATAGCTCCTCAATCAAATGAGTAAACACAACTACAAGCCAAGTATACTTAGAATACTTAATTATACTCTTAAGTATGTCTTGATCAAAAGTTTGTGTACATGTATAGGCCAAATATATACTTTCTGTCAGTATAAGTATACTTGAGTGCAATTTTAAGTATATTTCTGAGAAGTACATAAAGTAGCCTATATTTCTGAGAAGTACATACAAAGTAGACTGAAAGTATTATTAGTTTAAAAGAAGTATACTAATAGCACACTTGAATAAACTTATTTGTTGTAAGGGCTGGCATTATGGTGTAGGATTTTGCATGGGAAATATTTCCTCAGAAAATGTAAATATCAAATTCCACAATTTTTTTTTTTTGCACCCATCTCAATAAGTTCTCTTGAAGCAACTAATAAAAATATCTATGAACACATTTTGTGATTGTGTGTCTGTGTTCTGACATATGTTATGACAGATGTAGGTCTTTCTCAACAGTCTTTCTCATGAATGGCAAGTTTCTGGTTATGTCAGGCTTACAGGGAACCTTTATGTTGGTTGTTAACCTCAAACCGTCACTTATGGAAGTATATATCGTGACTCATTTGTCATGTGGTCATTTTGTTTCTGAATTACTCTGCACCTCACCAGCCAAACATTTTACGTAAAGAAAAAACTCTGTAATTACATAACAGCATTGATGTATTTAGATTAGGACAACTGCAGTTTCCAGCAAATCTGCAAGCCCTTATTTGTTTGATATCTGTTTGCTTTAGGATTTTTTTTTTACATTATTTTTACATCTTGTTAGGCATTTAGGCATGCCTAATAGTTATAAACTAATAGTAATGTATGTGATCTTAAAAATGGTGGTTCTCAACTGGTTTTGCTTCAAGATTTCAAATGAACCAATGCAGTACAGTAAAAAAACTAAAATTGAACATTTGAAATGTATTAATATTGCAATGAAAATAAGATGTACCACACAAAACACAAAGATCACAACCCACCCATTGAGAGCCACTGCTGTATATTGGAAAAAGTGTGTGTATTTATTTTGTTTATAAATGTTGTGTTTGTGTCTATTTGTGTTGTCCTATCCTCACATTTCTCCACAACACCGAAAGAGGGAGGGATAGTTGTTTAAAGAAAACTAACATTTATTTTTCAGGTCTCTCAAATGACTTTTTCGAGTTGCGATGTGTCCCCATTGCTTTCTCTACCTCTCATATCTGTCTCTCTCCTGTGCTCTCTCTCTCTCTTTCTCCCTTTTTCTATCTCTCACTCCCTCTCTGTCGCTGTTTGGTCATTCTGACGTCCGCTTCTGGATCACAGCATCTCATTCTGGCGCTGCAGCAGAATTTCCCTGTGCAGTCTGAAGCCTGATTCCCCCCAAATCTCTCCTTTTACTCCTCATTTGCTCTGTGACTGAAGACGGCACGCTTTCTTCTTCTGTGGCTTTTTTTTTTTTAAATCTACCGAAATCTTCTGCCACTTTGAATCTGAAATCATCCTGCAGTAGCATTGCGAGCGAAGACGAAGCGGGTCCCTTTTTCCAAAACGGATTTGATTTAAACTTGCTTTCTAATTTTTGTAAACTACATTTTGTCCAGGACAGTAGCATTGCAAATATTGAGTAATTGCCTATTTGTTAAAATTTTGTCAGCTTTGACGGCGCACAGGAAATGATTAAATGTGTTTTTACTAATTTGTTTATGTTTCTACGTGCGTTTGTGTGACGCAAGTCTAACAGAATGGTTCCAGACATCCTTTGCCCAAAGGTCAAGGGCATGGGATTATATGTCAAGTGTCTGTGTCGTCATGTTGGTTTCTAGAGTGCACCAGACATATTGCACGTGTGGGACTGAACACACACGAGCCAGGCTGGCACAAAGCGACGAGACATCATCAGCTGCATCCGTTTATAGTCATGACCAACTGTTTTACACAGAAACTTTTTTTTTTCATTTGATTTA
Organism: Rhinogobio ventralis; assembly: GCA_039654625.1. Classification (NCBI taxonomy): domain Eukaryota; kingdom Metazoa; phylum Chordata; class Actinopteri; order Cypriniformes; family Gobionidae; genus Rhinogobio; species Rhinogobio ventralis. The sequence continues at coordinate 5,117,348 of CM077215.1, forward strand.
AAACAAGCGATAAAAAGACGGACTTGGACTAACACTGTTGATTTTGTTTTATGAATCATTGTCTCCAGCACTTAAAGGGTTAGCTTGTCTGTGAATTCTCCCCTGCCAACTCCCAGGCAGTCGAGTAAGTAACCCGATTCGGAGGCATCTGCTCGGGGAAGGGTGTGTATCTGCTTCCCCCTCGCCCTGATTCCTCTCTGCTCCTCTCCTCCTCCCAGAGCTGTGGTTAGCCCTGCCCTTATAGGTCATGTGACTTCTCTGAAACTCCCTCCTCCCCCTGCCTCCCCCCGTGTTTCCAGTAAACTGCTGAAAGGAGGGGCTGAGTCAGTCTTCAACCAGCTTCCCTTTGACCACAGCTTGTTAAAGAATTTGTCAACGTGGACTCAAGGGTGCACATTTTTTTCCTCCTTGTGATATATAGATTTGAATTTTTTTAGTCTCTCCCTCCCTGGAACGGTCCGATTACGTCAGGCACCCATAATCACTTCCTGCGCTATGCCGTAGAAAGAGAGCGTGTGTGTGTGCGTGTGTGTGTGTGAGAGAAAGAGAGAGAGAGAGCGGCTTGTATAATGGACTTTGATATTTGGCGGCATTTTGTGCCAGAGACGTTTGTCTTGGTGCCTGTCTGAAATAGTTTCATTCAAAAAAGAAAAAAAGAAGGGGATAATAATCTGAGAAAGGTGTGTGTGTGATGAGGGTACAATTTACTTTATAACCTGATTACGGTCTTCCTGTGATTCTCCCAGCTGACGGTCTGATTTTCCGGATCATATTAGATCATTCATAATATTTGCTTTTGCAAACTCGCTTGCTCCACAGACGGACAAATTAACATTCCATGCGAATGAAAATGAAAATGGAAAACGATGCAAATAACCTCATTGAGATCTATTACTTGTGCAATTTGCCTTTATTAAATAAAAAATAATAAAGAAAAGACGAAGAGTTGGTGTTAAAGGGTTAGTTAGCCCCAAAAATAAAAAAATGGTAATTTACTCACCCTTCTGTCATTAAAAACCTGTATGATTTTTTTTTCTTATGTATATTTTGAAAGAAATCTTTTTTTAGTTTTCTTTTTTCCTCCATTTAATGAGTAAGTCCATAAGTCCAGTGTTGTTTTGGTCCCCATTGACTTCCATTATATGCACAAAAAAGTTGTTTTCCACAGAAAAAAAGAAATGCATAAATGATCATTTCCATTTTTAGGTGAACTGTCCTTTTCAAATGAGCTCTATTAGCATTAGCCGGGCTCAGGTAAATGTTGATGCTGTATGTATAGGAGTGTTGCTATTGTTACCAGGGTGCCATTGACGTAAAGGGGAAGCTGTAACTGTAGAATGTGGCGTGGAAAGAGGAATATTATTAGGTGTGAATGTGGATTAGGGAAGTCTTTCGTCTTTATGCGTCAATCCTCGTCATTTCTCTTGTAAAAAAAGCCGGTCGTGACTTGCGGTGCTTCGCTAAATATACTAAGTAGAGCATTTTTGGGGGTAAAAATAAGTAGTCTTTTCAACAATGGATTCTGGTAAATCCATGTCCTGAAATATGGCAAAAATTGCTTCCAGAAAATGATATGCCCTCTTAACTTCTGAATTTGAAAACAAGCTTAAGAAAAAATAAATAAAAATAAAGGTGATGATGACCAACATCAAAAGTTTAGTGCTGGAAACATATCAGAGAGCCGAAACTGTCTCCCATGGTTTTACTGAAGGCGCACCTTTGACGAGATCTCTTAAATGTAATTGCTGGTAAACCCTGCCCCGAGGGATGCTGGGTCGGAGCTGGTAAACGCGGGGAGGTTGTGGTGGCTGAGCGCTTTGCCAAATGGTAATTTTCCATGTGCATGAGAAAAAGATTGAAATAAAAAAGAACAACCAGCCTGGCTATTCATTCATCGTGTCCGATGGCCACTGTTGTGGTTAGAGAAGGAAACTTCCCACTAGAATTATGAATACGTCACATAATGGCATGATTACATGTGTACCGCTCTATAAAACTGAAATACGCTGCTCGATTTAGCTCTCATCAGCTTTCTGCGTTGTTTTCTGGGTAAAATGACTAAAGGGAATTAGTCAGCAACACAAAACATTCTGAGGATAACTTTCAGTCTGCCATATGGGGTCCGTTTACTTGCTGATATTGGGAATTAACACATTTTGCTGCATCTGTTCGGTGTGGGGTAGATGGGCGGCGAGTGACAGTGTATACAGATGTCTGGAGATAAAAGATACCTTTGAAGACAGATGAGAGACTTGTGACTGGACCTGAATGCAGTGATTTAGTCTTGACATTACTCAGCAGTTTCTTGTGCCCGTTTGAAAGTGACTCACTGCTCGGAGCAGAATGATGTGTTTGTAATGGGGATGGGCATGAATGTTGCTCTTTAATCAATCAAACACTTTCATCGTGCGGTTTAAAGCTGATCCGGAGTGCTCAAGCTCTGAACAAAAGACATTCCTCTCTTACCAACCTGACATTTTTATGTCTGGTTTACTGTAAAAATGAACAGAAGAATCTATAAAGAGAGAGGAAGAGAAAAAAAACGACTGTTTTGCTGTTGCTATGTATCCAATCAGCCTTTGTGATTGGACGGAACAAATTCGGAATTTTCAAGTTTGTCCAATCAAAACACAGCTGTTCTGCTTGTTCCCCGTCACCCCTCCTTTCTCTCTCCTGCCAGCTTTTCTTGGACCGATTTGATGTCCATATTAGGTTTGATTCAGTAAAAATCCCCTCCCATGCCCTTCGACTATTATATTGAGTGCTAATCTACTTTTATCTCTAGCAGCAAAAAGCATTCTCAACCTATGTACAGTAAATGAATTACAGATGATCTAATTGGCCCATGTCATCAATATATTAATTGTATTTGCCACCTGTCAGTTATTCTCTCAGTGCTCCTGCTTATTTTTATGATCAGTGGGTGTTAAACATTTATTTTCGATTATAGGAGACAAATAGAGCATTGTATGTGTATGCATTGAACTGCAAAAAAATATATGAGTGTAAAACATGTGCATGCATTGATCCTGAAATGAATGGTGAATGTTTCATATTTGCAGAATGATTATGAAATACATTTCTAGAAAAGGCTAATTTTAAAATGACCTAAATCCTATAAATTGCACGAATAGGTCAAATATTATTTAGAATAATTGTTAAAATGTCTATTTAAAAGCCTTATAATTATTTTCACCAGTTTCATTTGTATAATAAAATTTTTTCATTATGAGATATCTCTCTCTCTCTCTCTCTCTCTCTCTCTCTCTCTCTCTCTCTCTCTCTCTCTCTCTCTCTCTCTCTCTCTATATATATATATATATATATATATATATATATATATATATAAAAAAACTTTAAAAGCATTTAAAATAAGCACAAATCCAGCTGTGCTGTTTTGAAATGATTAAACCCATCATTTAACTCGTCAGGTACTGTCAGTTAGACTGTTAAAAATACATTAAATAAAATGAAATCTGTGTATTTGTTAGTTTGTTACTTTATAAAAAAAAAAGTATTCATGTCTGTTAAACATAATTCATACAAACATCCAAAACATTTTCCTTAAAACCTGCTGTTATTATCTTTTCCTAAATGTTTTTTTTTTTTTTTCATTATATAGTGTTTTATATATATGCCACCCCTCTTCCCAGAAAGGATATCTGCAGGAAAATCCATGTCATTTCAGTAAAATAGCCTTTTGTGAGGAATAAAGCTGCAGATATGTCAAGCTTTCTGTGACTCACTGGAAGCACCTAGGCGTCTGGTCTTGCCCCCATTCCAATGCATTGGAAATTTAAAATGTGTCATTCAAAGGTTCATGGATCATTCTGGTAAGGGTTAAACATTTTGGATGCTTGTTTTGTAAAATTATATAGTAGGGAACATGAGAATGAAACGTGTTTAGATCATGTACATTATACTGTTTCTAATATTTTGGGAACAAATCCTGCAAAGATTATGTAGTTCTTAGAATAGAATTACACCAAATTATTAAAAAAATATATTTAGTTGTCTTGTTCTTTTTCTATGTGTGTTACAGAACAGTAAGTTGATGTAATTAGTGTTTAAATTCTTGCTCTTAAATGAACACAGACCTTCTCTCTCAATGAAGAAAAATGTAGAAATAATGTAGAAGTCCCTTCTAATTTAGTGGGAAGATATCATGCAAAAAATAATATATATATATATATATATATATATATATATATATATATATATATATATACTAAGAGAGCAGAGTTTATCAATGCACTGTTACAAATCTAAAAACATGCCAATATTTATTCTTCTATTCTCTAATGTATTCTTCTCCTGCTATATCAGTTTGTATGCTGGCTAAAATCCACCTAAATCCTCCCTTTGATTCCTTATGTTCTTTAGATTTGTTCTAATTGTTTCATCAAGATCAGTTAATTCTGACATGCTTTTACATTATCTGTAGCACACAAACAGTTTATAAAAATGTATGTTTTTCAGACTAAATTATTGTGTCAGATATTCTCAGAATATGTGGCAACATTTTGTCCTGTGTGTTAACAGAATCCTCCCAAATCATGTTAAATAATTAAAACGTGCAAAATAAGATTCTTAAAAAGTCTTAAATTACAGTGAAGTAAACAATTAAAGGTTTATTTTTTTAGACAAGTATTTAGAGTCATTTTAAACCAGGAATGATTAAATGAACTACATAGATGAGTTAATACATTTAGTGCATTGTCAGAATGTCTCTGCGCTACAATGTGTTTATTATTTCATCAAGAATTTGATATACTATTTAGATGTGTTTTTTTAATGCAAAAATAAAAAATTACGATGCATGACAAAAGCTTGAAAGAATAATTTTAGCAAAGCTGTCTTTCAAAGTGTATTCAGATTTGTCTGACGTTGATGGACGGGTTTAGGTGAAGCAGGTTCATTGACTAAAAAACAAATGTGGCAAGTGTATAATATATTACTAAATCCATAAAATATATTTCATTTAAGCTTTAACTCTATCAACATTAAACAGTTCTTGTGTTAAAATGAAAGATTATAAAGACAGATGAAAATATCTTTCTTTCTGTTTTTGTTACTGTCATATTTGTCTTTGTATTATCATAACTTCATGTTTGCCTGTTGGCATAGAAGGATATAAATATATTTTACTAGACGTTGATGATTTTTAGAGCTCTGTAAAATAAGTTTTGCTCTGCAAAGACCACAAAGTGTGTGTGAGCATTTTTTGTAAAGAATTATTAGTAACATCAGTTTTTTAAGATGTTTTTCTCCCCCAAATGTCCCCCAATTGTGGAAAATTATTTTGCTGAGCTCTAATTAATAGTTTTTGAGAAAGAAAAAAAAATGTAGAAGCTCAGATTTAAATATGCTTTTCCTCCTTTTCATATATAATATATGTGTTAGTTAAACCACATTAGATCTTTGAATATTATTGCACATTAAATGCATCAAATGAATCACATTTTGATGCTTTAAAATATTGAAATATATATTTGTTTTATCTGTGTTATGTTTTCCTGCATACAAGTTAAGATAACGGTTTAAAACATAGTTTTTTCATTTGTTTTGTAAGGGTAAACTTAGTAAATTTCAACAGTCAGATATGTTAATTTATGTCTAACTAATTTTTCTGATAGCACTTTTTTTTTTAACTCTTTTCTACTTTATATCTTTGCCATCAGAACAAACTGCAATCCGAGAGATTCCTCAGGAATTCTTGCCCGTGTCTCTGCTAGTGTTCTGACGAATAGAAGACCTTTCAAGGTTATTAGTAATAGCAAGAATATGTCACTGTTTGACAGTGATGAATAGTTTTATTCAGAGCTTCCACTTTTTAAAAAATAATCACACATTTATTATGGAATCAGACTGAAGGATACTTGTTCTTCCTTGTGTGTTTTCCAGAATTTAATTATTACTAGCTTATCTATTTTACTTTCATAAAGAGCAAAGTAAACATCACTGTTACTATATTGCATTACATCTATTTTAAATATATATTCAGAACAAAAGAATTTTACATTTCTTTCTCTCATGCTTTCCTAGACCTTTATGATCTTTTTGTATGTTTCAGATATCATATATGTGTCATGGATCACCTCTGGACATTTTCCTAAACCCTTTCTGGACTTTAATTTCAGTGCTATATGCAGTAATGAGACACACTGAGGTGAGTAAAGACTTTATTTCTCACTAACATACAAAACTAATAATGAAACCCCAATTGATAATAAACTATTTTATTCATGCAGGTTGTGGGATGTGCGTTCACAGACTTACCTCTATATATATATATATATATATATGGTCACACTTTAGATTAGGGTCCAATTCTTACTATTAACTAACTATTGACTACGGCTTTTGCCTCAATAAACTCCTAATTACTATTCATTAATAGTTAGTAAGGTAGTTGTTAAGTTTAGGTATTGGTAGGATTAAGGGATGTAGAATATGGTCATGCAGAATAAGGAATTGATATGTGCTTTATGAGTACTAATAAACAGCCAATATTTTAGTAATATGCATGCTAATAAGCAACTAGTTAATAGTGAGAATTGCACCCTAATCTAAAGTGTATATGATTCAGTTTCACAATCGTTGTATTCTTAGTTACTTGAATGCAAACAAAGACAAATAAATGAGAGAAATGTACATATTGAAAAAAAGTTGCATATGTTTGTGAATATATGAACATTTAATATATGTCTCTATATATGTAGGCTACGTAGGCTATATATATAAAAAAATATATGTAACCATATATAGCCATAACTATAAGGTGCTCATCCTTTTTTATATTACAAAGTATATTGTTTCCATAACTTCATATTTGTTGAGTCAGGAGCATTCAGATCAACTGTGACTCTAAAGTAAAATTAGAGGCGGCCATTTTGTGTTTATCTGCCTCCATTTTGTGAAAGTTGCAGCTGTAGCCTCTCGATTGAGACACCCTGACATTCATTCCATACTCAGATGTATTAAATTAAGGTGGAAATTGTCCAAATATGCTGTAATGCATACTTTGATTAGTTTCAGTAGAACTATGTTTAGGAGGCAAGTTTAGGAAGTCATATATAATACAGGGTACTCCTTGTTTTGCATTGTACCAGTGCAATTAAAATGTATTTAGATATTTGTATGTGTGTTTAAATATGTGCACTAAATGCCTACGGATAAGACTGAAGAAAAAAAAAATCACCATAATGAAGTGGGCCGGAAAATCTTTCGTCTAGTAATTTCAGCAGTTTACTCACAGCTTGTCAACACAACCGTTATGACAGCTGGCAAAACACTCAAAGTGAAAATGAAAAATTACTGCCTTCATATCAGTGTTTGAAATCAATCCACACAGTGATAAATAAACATGCTCTTATATACATAAATGAAATTAATCTCATAAAAATGTGTAGTTGTTTGAGATTTTAATGTTGTTTCCTTCTCAGAATTAAATGCTTATAGAAGCGACACAATCCCATTATTCCCTTATACTGCAGTAACAAAATATTCAAAATTAGTGGGGACTAATGAAACAAACTATGAATCGGTCATTTGAATAACCCCTCAAAGCCTATTTTGTTTACAGTATTGTCTTATAATGTACAATAATTTTTTTTTTTTTTAAAGTAAAATGTAAGTTTGTGCACAAATACATACTTTCTCAAGTCCCTTTAATGTCTAATTAATGGATATGTCTCATAATAATTGTATTCATGTGCTTAACTGCACATTTAGAACAAAAAAATGCAGTGATGAGAATAGATTTGAACTGTTTGGACTGTTATGGTAAAGTTGTGTGTGTTTGTGAGGAGGAAGAAAAGGGGAAAGGAGTGTGTGCATTGGTGCGTATGTAAGTTGAAAAGAGAACGAGAGTGTAAACTTGTGTGTTAAAGGCAGACAGAAAGTGTGTGCATCTAAGCAAGTGCGTGAAGTGTGAGACAGACAGAAAGAGTGTGAGTGTGTCAGTGTTAGTCATACATATACAATGTCTGAATGGCCTCACCTGTGGATCAGGTGTATTCAGACACACAATATGTTTTTGTATATAACATGATACACTCGTCTCAAATGTTATCTTTTATTTCATTGGGATTAACCCTCACCTATTCTGACAAGATCTAGTGCTGTACTGGTGTTTTAGTTTTAGCACGTTTTGTACATTACGCTCTTTTGTATATCATGATTAGATATTAAAAAAATGGGTATTTATGCTGATATGCAACAACATAATTATATACATAACCATAACCATATAAATGATTAAAGATAACAAAATATTAGATATTTATTTATTCTTAATTTCCATAAATCCACCAATCATTTTACAAAAATAAACAATTTATGCATGTACTTTATACATAAAGCATATACTAATTTTAACTGCACAAATAAAGCAATACAACTAATTGAAAGTACCTCCAGATGTGATTATGCAGGTCCCAGACATTACTGTGTGTGTTTGTCCGAATCAGCCATGACAGCTGTGACAAACACTGCAGCAGAAAAAAACATAATGAGTAAGTCTCGACTGATTGAGTTGCACCAGGCACCAGCCAACAAAACCCCGACCCCCAACACCCACGCCGCCCATCCTGCCTTTTATCATGGCTGAACTTGTGAGTCAGCAGGATCTAGACTGGACAGGAGCCATCTTTGATCCTGTTTTACTTCCAGTCAGGTTTTCAGACATGTTTTTGTTTCTTTTCTTTTTTTTCACAGTCCTCCCTCCCTCCCTCGAGTGTATTAGCTGTAGCCCTGGGCCTTGTAAGGCTCACACCATCTGTATAAGGCCTTATATGTCAGCTCTAAGATGTGTCATGTTGTGCTTTAACCTCTGATCACAGAAAAAAGCTCTGTTTCTGCTGACCACCGCCTGCTCATTTGCTGTGTTAGAAGGTCCGTAGGGGGGCATCTGATGTGGTTATGAGTGTATCACCCAGTACCACTCCCCAATGAGCACATGGATAACTGATGGAGTGACTTCTCTCTCTCATACAGAAAGTCTTTGTGATACCTTCAGCAAGCACATATAGTGGAGCAGATGGTGGCCCTCATTGGGTGAGTAATTCAAGACATTGACTTATATCTGGGGGCCCATGAGCAAATGGAAAGGCAGAATGGTGTGTGTGCACATGCACATATTGTGTGAGTGTGAGTGTGTGTGTGTGGTTTCGGTGTGTCAGAGAGGGTGGGCGGACTGCTTAGATGTATAGCGGAAAAATGAAAGAGTTAAATGAAAACAAGGAGAGAAAGTCACCAGCAAATGTGCCATTGCGCTGGGGAAACCCTGTACATAGTCTGCAAGGTGTCTACCTACAGTTCCCATAAAACATCAAATTGACAGTTTGACTGTGGAAATTAGTATGGTGGTAGTGCCATTGGTAAATTACAGGCCTAAATAAGATCATGGGGTCCAGACGTTGTCCGTTGCTCTGAAATTCCCATCATCTTGTTTTCAGAGCTAAATGGCCTAGATAGACGGGAGTTGTTGATGCTGTACGCCCACATGTCACTTGTTGTTGTTATACTCACTGTGCGATCGCTTTCAGAAACATAGACTAAGCTTGAGCCTGTATGCTAAATATGTGTTTTAAAACCATATATGCTTTCCGGGAGGCATTACATGATGCATGGATTTAGCTTTTAAATGGAGCTTGAGGCAACACACTACAGGTTAAATATTTTAAATAATATTTATCACTATTCTTTCCCCAGTTCATTAATCACATTGTATGTTTAAATATGCAAATGAGGCATTATCTTATTATATATGCACTAATTTGCACATTTTTCCAGTACAGAAATCTGAGCATTGTAGAAATGTAATTCCAGGTTCAAAATTCTTGTTCCATTTTGCTGACATATTAGAGTTAACGGTTAACACATTTTCACCATGTTTTAGGAATAACATGTTATAAATCAGATGAATGATATACAGGGTTTCCGCGGGTCTTTAAAAAGTCTTAATTTGACCTTCCACAAATTGGATCAGAAAGTCTTAAATTCAATATCATGGCATTCAATTAGCGCCCTATGATTTCTGCGATGCAGAAATGGAATTGCAGAATCCATTCATAAAAATGGAATTTACTGTATGATACAGAATGTCACGGAGTAAATCAAAAGTAGGACAGTACACTTAAAATTTAAATTCTGTTCATTTACTCACCCTAATGTCGTTCCAAACCCGTAAGACTTTCGTTCATCATATAAAGCGATCGAGTCTCTTCAGAAAGTTTGAAATAAACTGCTTGATTCATATTGATTAGTTTTACAATTTCTATATGAACTTTTTGAAGCGTCAAAGTGGAATTTGCTTAGACTGTCAATGGAGGAACAGAAATCTTTCCCATTTCATTAAAAAATATCTTCATTTGTGTTCCGAAGATGAATGAAAGCGAGTAAAATTTAATATAACCATTAAAGCAGAGTCCAAAATTAAAACAGAATAAACTATAAAACAAAAGAAAATAAAACACAAAGGGCCCTAAATTTTATTGCCAAATTAAATTGCATGCACTTCAAAAAATGATGTTCTTCTTCCTCAGGATTTTTGTTTTCCAGTACAAATTTAAAACATCCTTAGATCAAGATACATTTAATGATATGCAAAATGAAGGAATTAATTCTTGTTTTCTGAGAAATTTAACAAAATTAAGTGCCCACACACGGATCTAACAGCTTCCGAGACCCGAGCGCCCCACTGTCTCAAAGAGTAGTAATATTTAAGAGCCAACAACTTTACGTTTATGCTTAAAACGAACAAATATCTGTCATTGGGTATGAAAATTACTTACATTTGAATTAAGTTGATTTTTATGAACCCATTTGCAGATATTTGTTCTTGTTTTAATCATAAACTCACTTTTACAAGATTTCCCAAGATTTATTATCTCAACTTTAAGCATTTTTTTTGTAAAATGTATTAAAAAGTTATGGAGATCTGTTGGAAATCTGTTTTCAAACTTTGAAGTGTCACTAATACAACTCATTGTGTGCTTAGACATTTACATTTAGAGAACATATTGACGTGTTATGTTCCCTTCAATTTATTCCTTACATTTTCTTTCATTTGTCTTAAAAAGGTCTTAAATTTATCTTCATAAAACCTGCAGAAACCCTGATAAATGAACAAACCCTTCAGAAACCTTCGGAATATAAGACACTGAAGTGGAGAATTTCTGGCTCAGTGCATGAGAAAAAACAACTCATAAAAAGATTAAGATGTGTATGTAATTAAAATCTACAGACATGAGTAGATAAAGTGTAATGAAATAAACACTTAAATGTCTATTTTGGATGTTTTCTTTCCAACAGTCTGAAAGAAGGCATGTTATGTAAGCAAAATATCCCAAAATTGACCAGTGCATGAAAAAACAATGCCTTTGCCTGTAGTGTCTTGCCTTAATGCGACTGAATTTATTCTTGTATTAGTTATTGCTTTCCCACAGGGATGAGTAGTTGCACCCTAGATCTGATGGCATAGCTCAGGTTGGTCCTGGTTTTGTTGACAGTGCAGGATGGTGATTTGGCCCTGTCATGTAATGGATCTGACGTCGTCTCTGTCATTGGCCTGTGGCCTGTGGTCCTTCTAATCTGAAGATATGACGCCCACCCAGAGTGTTTCATATGAACCGCTATTTCACATGAAGATCCCATAATGGTTAAAAGGGCAGTTTGAAACACTATAAGTGGGTGTGTGAGAAAGAAGGAGAGAGAGATGGAGACAAACACTGAGAGAGACAGAGACATACAAACTAATGCATCTTATTAGAAGTCTGAGACACAGCTCATAAAGCCCCCTAAACATATTTGGACACTGAACCACACTTAAAAGTGAATGTCATTGCATTAGATAACAAAACAACGCTTCTCTTTAATTATTTTTAACCAACTGGTCTTGAGGTCATTTTTCGTGGATGTATGAAGTCATTTGTCCTCAAGTTTACACACTATCAGAAGAACCACCGATGTAGTTTATATTATGAACCAAGGCTGTAACCATGTCTTGAAATTTTTTTTTGAGGGGGAGGGGGGTTGTCTCTTTATTTAAAGAAATTAAATAATTAAAGGATTAAAAGGGATTTAAGGGAATAAAGAATAAATAAGAATGGTAAAAGAAGTTCCAGGTCTAATTATAGCCTAGTTTTGAGGTAATCCATTTAAACTCTTTGCAAATAATGTTTTATTAAAAAAAAACGCATTCACACATTCACTCTTGTTTGTGTATCTAATATGTCAAAAATGTAAAAACGTTTCTTGTCTTGTCCCATTCAGTTATGAATGACATCATCATTTAAATTACATTAAAAAGTTGAGTAGTTTGCATCACTGTTTGTTACTGTGGGTCGTTAAACATTTCCATTGTAAAGCAGGTATCAAATATTAAGGGTTTAGCTACTTATATCTTATCACACATGCACTCTTTCACTGTAAAAACTAAAAGCGCCCCGTTGGAATTCACACTCATCTTCAGTGAACATTAAGCCCCGCCTTCTTTGATCTGATTGGCTATCATTTTGACATTGACGAGTGCTGTTAGGCCGCTGAGGCAGACCAGCAAAAAATTTTAACTTTTTTTACTATCCGTCATCTTAACAACAAACAGAGCGGTGCGTAATGGAGAGCACCATTAAAGGAGTAGTTCACTTTAAAATGAAAATTACCCCATGATTTACTCACCCTCAAGCCATCCTAGGTGTATATGACTTTCTTCTTTCTGATGAACACAGAGTTATATTAAAAAATGTCCTGGTAAAATATCTAGCTACCGCCAGACCGCCTTCCGTATTCAACTTATGAAGAAAGTGTAACGCCTCTTGCATCTTTTTTCATAAGTTGAATACGGAAGGCAGTCTGCCGGAAGCTAGATATTTTACTTTATAAAGTTTTAAATATGGATATTTTTCTCACAAAACCCCATTGATTCGCTTCAGAAGGCCTTTATTAACCCCCCGGAGCTGTGTGGAGTACGTTTATGAGGGATGGATGTGCTTTTTTGAGCTTCAAACTCAATGGACCCTGTCACTGCCATTATAATGCTTGGAAACGTCAGGATATTTATTAATATAACTCCAATTGTGTTCATCTGAAAGAAGAAAGTCATATACACCTAGGATGGCTTGAGGGTGAGTAACTCATGGGGTAATTTTCATTTTAAAGTGAACTACTCCTTTAAGTAATATCATATATTGGGGGGACATTTTGGCAATTTTCAATTACTGGGTGGGACTTGTGCCCTTAATGCCTATGGTGGTTACAGCCCTCTTATGAATATGTTCAACAAACTTTTACAACCAGAAAGTGTCCATGACACCTGGTTTTAGACTACAATAATTTATTAGTATGGTGCAGGGCCTTCTTTTGCGGCCAGTACAGCATCATTTTGTCTTGGGAATGATAGATACAAGTCCACAGTGGCCAGAGGGATTTTGAGCCATTCTTTTTTCAGAGCAGTGGCCAGGTCACTATGTGATGATGGTGGAGGGAATCGTTACCAGACACGCTCCTCCAAAACACCTCAAAGTGGCTCAGATCTAGTGACTGTGCAGGCCATGGGAGATGTTTAACTTCACTTTCATGTTCATCAAACCACTCTTATCACAAGTCTGGCTGTGTGTATTGGCGCATTATCATTCTAATACACTGTCCCACCTTCAGGGTACAGTGTTTTGCATTGGGTGCACATGGTCCTCTAGAATGGTTCGGCAGTCCTTTGCAGTGACGCGCTCATATAGCTTGAGTAGTGGGCCTAGGGAATCCCATGATATTGCAGCCCAAACCATCACTGATCCACCCCCGTGCTTCACTCTGTGCATGCAACAGTCGGGGTGTTTGTGGCTTCTCCACATTGTAACTCTCAGGCTCATCAGAGAACAATACATGTTTTACATTGTCCACAGCCCAAAATTTCCAATTTTTCCAATTTCAAAATTTTCTCTGAAATCGATGTTTGGCCCAGCACGGGTTTGAATATTGACTCCTGATGAACAGTTTTGGTGGAAACAGAAGAGTCGAGGTATATAAACTTTGGGGTAAAAGTATAAATAAAGTAAAACTTTTATACCTTTATTTACTTTTATCAATCAAAGTATTATTATATGTGTTTTGGTATAGATTAAGATATACTGTATATTTTAAAATGAAAAGCATAAACATTTTATTTCACATGAAAGCAGCAAGAATTAAAATGAAGTATTAATAAAAATAAATTTGAGAGATTGCTTTTTATAATTTTAGTCTTAAACATAGGAAGGAAATCACACAAATTAGATTTAATGTCTCAATTGTTTCTCCTAAAGAGATCAAATAGAAGACTTTTGCTTAAACTTACTGCTTCTCAGATTTTTCTATTGAGAATTTTTTTTTAACCTGTGTTTCATAAGATATCTCGTTTGTGTTGTTTCTTATGGATAAAATGAAAGTCAAAAACAACAATGTCTCAATGTCTCAGATTTGACATAATACCAAAGTCTGCCATCAAAAGGCAATGAATCTCTTGAATGTCATTTTGATTAATTTAAAGTTCAAAAGAACAGTGTAACAAAGTTCGTATGTGGGTAAGGAAGAAGACAAGGGGTCGGCTTACTGGAACTCGAACAAAGATTTATTTCTCAGTATAACAAATCAAAACTTAAGTTCTCTCTCATATGTCGTCGGTTTGTTTCAGGCAGTTCCTCTCTACAGCTCTCAGTTTGAGTCCCAGCGGGAGTGTGTGGGTGCAGCTTCCCTCTCGTCCTCGTTTCCTCACGGGCTTATAACCTGTCTCTCCACACCAATTACTGCAACAAGAGACAGGTGTTCATCATATGCACTTGATTCACTTACGTGCCGCTCATCCTCTGACTCTCTCTCCCATCACAGACCTCGCTAAACCACTCCCCCCTCACCACATACCCCTACCACCCGACTCAGGCCGGGGAGCCATCCGGCCTGCGGCCCCCCCCCCCCCCATTTCTGGAAAGGAAGTCAGCCACAACCATCTGCGCCCCCGGCCTGTGGACCACCTTGAACTTAAATGGCTGTAAAGCTAGATACAAACGGGTGATCCGCTCCCGGCCCCCTGTCCGACGCGTCAGTCTGCAACATAAAAGGGAGAGAAAAATCAGGTGATTGTAAGAGCGGCCCGCCACATAGAGCAGCCTTCACCTGGGTAAAAGCCTGCTGACACAGCTCTGACCACTGGACCTGGTCTGGCGCTTCCATTTTAAAACGGGGAAACGGAGACAAAGAAGGGGAAGGGAGAGAAAGAGAAGCTGCCGGCAGGGGTTCGCCGACCCCTGGGCACGCCACCATTTGGTCCTCCGCCAGTTCGATGGCCTTGTCGAGCGACTCCGGCCCTGTGGCACTGGACCCATTGCGTGGTCTTCCTTGGCAACCGCGCAATAAACTGCTCCAGTGCCACTCAAACGACGATCTGGTCGACCGTCGACTTGTCGGCCACCAGCCATCTGCGGCAGGCGTCCCGGAGCTGCTGGGCCATCACGAAGGGCCGGCTGTTCTCCCCCAGGGTCAGCGACCGAAACCGCTACCGATTTTGTTCGGGGGAGAGCCTGACCCGCTGGAGGATGGCGCGCCGTAGGTCGTCACAGACCAGGAGGTTCTGGACTGGTAGCTGTTGGGCCGCTATCTGCGCCTCCCCGGATAGCAGCAGGATGAGGCGCACCGGCCAGTCCAGTCTCGGCCACCCACATGCCTCAGCGGACCACTCAAACAAATCCAAGAAGGTCCCCGGATCATGATCATCATCTTGGTGAGCTGCATGTGGGTGGCTTTGGCCGGGGTTGATGACGTTCCCCTGGCTGAAACCCCCCGGTCGATGCAGCTCCGGAACAGCTCGCGGTCCTGCTGCTGGGCCAGGAGGAGCGCCTGGAATCGCCGTTCCTGCTCCTCTCGGATCTCCAGCATCACCTGATGTTGCTCTCGGCGCAGGCCCGCGAGCGACTGGATGATATCCGCAAATGGCGATGCTGACGGATTTTGCATGGCGGCGGCTCTGGTCTTCTTCTTCCCGGGTTTCGGCACCAATGTAACAAAGTTCGTATGTGGGTAAGGAAGAAGACAAGGGGTCGGCTTACTGGAACTTGAACAAAGATTTATTTCTCAGTATAACTCAGGTCACAAACAAGGTGCACATCGCACAAATCAGAACTTAAGTTCTCTCTCATATGTCGTCGGTTTGTTTCAGGCAGTTCCTCTCTGCAGCGGGAGTGTGTGGGTGCAGCTTCCCTCTCGTCCTCGTTTCCTCACGGGCTTATAACCTGTCTCTCCATGCCAATTACTGCAACAAGAGACAGGTGTTCATCATATGCACTTGATTCACTTACGTGCCGCTCATCCTCTGACTCTCTCTCCCGTCACAGACCTCGCTAAACCACGCCCCCCTCACCACAAACAGCTTTTATTTTAAATAGATGTCTTTACTGTCAATTCTGATCAATTTAATGCATCTTTGCTGAATACATGTATTATTTTCCTTACAAAAATCATATTGACCCCAGACATTTGAACAATAGTGTGTGTATATATATCAAAACACACTATTGTAATAAATTTAATAAAACAATAAATTATATAAAATAAAATAAAATAATAATGGATTTTTACAATATGATCTAAATTACTAAATCCATGAAATGGTAAAAAAATTAAGATAATGTGTTTGGACACTGTATAGTTGTTAAATGTTAGTTGATCATGTTCATAGTTAATGAACTACACTGCTACACCTGTGTGAACTTGTGAAGGGAAATTCATATATCTAATAAAAATCACCTTAGGGCTTTAAGAAGTTTGTAAAGGCCTCTCGGTTAGATATCTTGTTGTGTAATTCCATGAAATTCATTTGAATTGTGGCTTAAGTGTTTCTTATAGGGCCTCTGTACGTGCACACTTATTGTACCTGCAAACCTTCATATTATAGTCAAGTCAAGTCAAGTCAACTTTATTTATATAGCGCTTTTTACAATGCAGATTGTTTCAAAGCAGCTTCACAGTGTTAAACAGGAAAATAATGAACAGAATTTGATTCGGCTGTACAGCCGCTCTGGAGAAAACGGTGATGTCATCAGCTCATTTCAATTATCATATATATTCAAGTAATGTAGTTGATATAATTTAGTTTAGTAATTACATTTATTTGGATATTTATTTGAAAATGTTGTGTCCCCAACTGAGCAAGCTAGAGGCGACAGTGGCAAGGAACCAAAACTCCATCAGGTGTCCTAATGGAGAAAAATAAACCTTGGGAGAAACCAGGCTCAGTCGGGGTGCCAGTTCTCCTCTGGCCAATTAACAAACAGTGTATGTTTATTATTCTGGCAGCCTTATAGGTCAGAAGTAATATTAGATCGGATTATTCGAAAGATCGGAGGCATCACGCCGGGTTTATTGAGGATGGCGTGTCGATTAAACAATTATTAAATAGGAATATTCGAAATATCGGAGTCATCACGCCGGAGATGGATCCATTGAGGATGCCATGTCGATGAGCAATTTCAGAGGGTAGACTAATTGACACAGTCTCTGCAGACACTTCAGGGATGCGTTGGTAATGTCTGGGCGCTGGTCCACCATCTGATCTGGATACGGCCCGGATCCGACTGACTGCAGTAAACCTCGGGATAAACAGAGAGACTAACATTAGCGTAGATGCCATTCTTCTTATGATGTAACGAGTACATCAGGTGTTATGGGAAGTGTTCCCGGTTCCGGCTGACCTAGTTAATGCAGCCTAACAATTTGAATAAAATATAAATTAAAATGTTTTATGTGTATGCCATAGTAAAGAGATGTGTTTTTAGTCTAGATTTAAACTGACAGAGTGTGTCTGCTTCCCGAACAATGCTAGGAAGGCTGTTCCAGAGTTTGGGTGCTAAATAGGAAAAGGATCGACCGCCTGCAGTTGATTTTGATATTCTAGGTATTATCAACTGGCCAGAGTTTTGAGACCGCAATAGACGTGATGGAGTATAATGCGTTAAGAGCTCGCTCAAGTACTGGGGAGCTAAACCATTTAGTGATTTGTAAGTAATTAGCAAGATTTTAAAATGTATGCGATGTTTAATAGGGAGCCAGTGCAGTGTTGACAGAACCGGGCTAATATGGTCATACTTCCTGGTTCTAGTAAGAACTCGAGCTGCTGCGTTTTGGACTAGCTGCAGTTTATTTATTAAGCGAGCGGGGCAACCACCCAGTAGAGCATTACAATAATCTAGCCTTGAGGTCATGAATGCATGAACTAACTGTTCAGCATTTTGCATTGAAAGCATATGCCGTAATTTAGATATATTTTTAAGATGGTAGAATGCAGTTTTACAGATGCTAGAAACCTGGCTTTCAAATGAGAGATTGGTATCAAAGAGCACACCCAGGTTCCTAACTGACGACGAGAACTTGACAGAGCAGCCATCAAGTCTTAGACAGTATTCTAGGTTACTACATGTGGAGTTTTTTTGTCCAATAATTAAAAATTCCGTTTTTTCTGAATTAAGTTGCAGGAAATTACTAGTCATCCAATTTTTTATATCAGCTATGCATTCCGTTAATCTTGTGAATTGGTAAGTTTCGTCAGGGCGTGAAGAAATATAGAGCTGAGTATCGTCAGCATAACAATGAAAACTAACGCCATGCTTCCTAATGATATCTCCCAGTGGTAGCATGTACAGGGTGAAAAGCAACGGTCCTAGCACTGAGCCCTGCGGTACTCCATACTGAACTTGTGATCAGTGTGAGATCTCTTCATTTACTGCTACAAACTGAAAACGGTCAGATAAGTATGATTTAAACCATGCCAATGCAATTCCACTAATGCCAACATCATTTTCGAGTCTATTCAAAAGAATGTTGTGGTCGATGGTATCGAATGCAGCGCTGAGATCGAGTAACACTAACAGAGAGATACAACCACGATCGGATGATAAGAGTAAATCATTTGTAACTCTAATGAGAGCAGTCTCAGTACTATGATGTGGTCTAAATCCTGACTAGAAAACCTCACAGATACCATTTTTTTCTAAAAAGGAGCATAATTGTGAGGACACTGCCTTTTCTAGTATTTTTGACAGAAAGGGTAGATTTGAGATTGGCCTGTAATTGACTAATTCTGTAGGGTCAAGTTGCGGTTTTTTAATAAGTGGTTTAATAATAGCCAACTTAAAAGTTTTCGGTACATATCCTAAAGTCAAGGATGAATTAATGATATTAAGAAGAGGATCTATGACCTCTGGAAGCATCTCTTTTAGTAGTTTAGTCGGTATAGGGTCGAGCATACATGTTGTTGATTTTGATGATTTAATGAGTTTAGCCAATTCTTCTTCTCCTATAGCAGTGAATGAATGTAATTTTTCCTCAGTGACACTACAATGCTCTGTCTAATGTGATACAGTAGTAGACGGCTGCATGGTTATAATTTTTTTCCTAATATTATCAATCTTACAAGTAAAGAAGTTCATAAAGTCATTACTGCTGTGCTGTTGGCAGACATCAGAAGTTGAAGCTTTATTTTTGGTTAATTTAGCCACTGTATCGAATAAATACCTAGGGTTGTGTTTGTTTTCTTCTAAGAGAGTCGAGAAATAAGCAGATCTAGCAGTTTTTACGGCCTTTCTGTATGAAATCATGCTCTCTTTCCAAGAAATGCGAAAAACTTCCAGTTTTGTTTTCTTCCAGTTGCGCTCCATTTTTCTGGCTGCTGTTTTAAGGGCCCGGGTGTGCTCGTTGTACCACGGCGTTGGCCTATTCTCTTTAATCTTCTTTAAGCGCAGAGGAGCAACTGTGTCTAAAGTGCTGGAAAAGAGAGAGTCAATAGTTTCTGTTGCAACATCAAGTTCCTCTGGGCTATCTGGGATGCTGAGGAGATGAAACTGATGAGGAAGTTTATTTATAAAGAAATCTTTAGTCTCAGCAGTGATAGTCCTGCCATATTTGAAGCGAGGGGACGGCTTTGCAGCCTTTGCTAAATTAAGTATACATGATACTAGGTAATGATCTGAGATGTCATCGCTCTGCTGCAGAATTTCAACGGTATCAACATTTATTCCATGTGACAATATTAGGTCTAGAGTATGATTACGGCGATGAGTGGGTCCTGATACGTGTTGCCTAACTCCAATAGAGTTTAGAATGTCTCTAAATGCCAATCCCAATGCGTCTTTTTCATTATCTACATGGATATTAAAATCACCAACAATTAGGACTTTATCTGTAGCCAGTACTAACTCTGATAAAAAATCAGCAAATTCTCTGATAAAGTGTGTATTGTGCCCTGGTGGCCTATATACAGTAGCCAACACAAATGTTAAACAGGATTTATCAATTTCACTACATAACGTTACGTAAAGCACCAAAACTTCAAAATAATTATATTTGAAACTAGACTTCTGAGTAATACTGAAGATATTATTATAAATTACAGCAACACCTCCCTCTTTACCTTTCAGACGCGACTCGTGTTTATAACAATAATCTTGTGGGGTGGACTCATTTAAAGTAATGTAGTCGTCAGGTTTTAGCCAGGTTTCTGTCAAACACAGCACATCTAGATTATTATCTGTAATCATATCATTAACAATAAGCGCTTTAGAGGAAAGGGATCGAATATTCAGAAGCCCGAGCTTTATCATTTGTTCATCTGTATTATATCTGTTGTTTATTTGTTGGACATCAATTAAATTTTTTACCGTTGAATAGTTTTGGTGGTTTTTTGTATTTACTAATTCATGGAACAGACACAGTCTCTATGTGATAATAGCTAGGTGAAAGAGTCTCTATGTGCTGGGATTTATCTGACTTCTGTGACGCGAGACAGCTAGCAGACGGTCGGGTAAGCCAGTCCGTCTGCTTCCTGACCTGGGCCCTAGTTAGTCAAGGTTTAGCTTTAAGATTGCACGTATTACGCTTAATTTTACTCCTTTCCGCAGATTTTGTGCTCACACCCAAAATGCACGCACTTAAAGCCACCTCTCAGCACTAAACTGAGTTATTTTTTGCAGTCAAATGAACAAAATGTCAAAATGCCTGTCTTGGGGAGTATTCACGTAAACACAGTCAGTTATGTTTTAAATGAACGTAAACAGTTGAGAAAGAAAACGTGTAACAGCGTCAGATCTTAAAGTGACAGCCTAATATACCTGCTGCCAAATTATGAGATAAAATATCTATATGGCAGTTTTTCCCCATGTTATCAATGTCAAAATTGTGGCTTGTAACTTTGGAAAACCACTAGCCACAGTGGCTGGTGAGCAAAAAAAAAAGTTAATGTCAAGCCCTGGTTGTGCAGTGTTTTTTTAGAGATTGTCCACAGTGTGACAGGAAGTAAAGTTATATAAATTGAGCTGTTAAGATCCACATTACTACCATCTGCTGTATGTTGAATTACAAACACATGCTGTATTGTGTTAAACCCCAGACTCTTTAAGCACCTGTGCTGTGGCGGTGGCCAGTGTTGCAACAGGGGTAATAGGATGCTATAGGTGGTGTTCAGTGCTGCTGTTTTTGGCTTGTGAACACCTGTCTTCGGGGCAGCCCATATGACAATGCGAAGCGTCAATCACCCGGCCATAACTGCAACAGCACATGAAGATTGCATCAGCACTCCGCTTTGAAAACAGCTTGTTGCCCTCTTACTTTCCAAAATTGCTGATGCTATAGGGAATTTCTTACAAATCTGTTTCCAATGAAGAAAAAAAACACATTATTTTCCTCACTTTTTGTCCACATGATGTTTTTGTCCCAAAATTAAGTGGAGGGAATATCAGCAGATTTGGGTTATTTATGGACTTGTTTTTCTTCAGAGAAAATGAAGATGTATTCAAGGAACTGGATGTGATTTTGAGAGTTGCGTTTACTGTGTCATTACTGTTTATCTCTCTGTGTCCTTTTGTGGTTTTACCAAGTACACACGCAGATATGATGCAACTCAAATCCGTTTGAGCGTGTGTGTGCGTGCCTACTTAACCATTTTGAGGACCAATTTGTGTGTGTCTAATGTGAGTGGTGCAGATAGGGTTGTTGTGGTATTACATGTGTATAGGTAAAGCTGCAGAAATGTGAAGTTTATCACAGGTCACTGTTGTTCAAGTTTTTTGAAGTGTGTGTGTGTGTGTGTGTGTGTGTGTGTGTCTAGGTCAGGTTTTGTCTACATTGAGGTACCAAAAGTCCCCACAAGCATAGTGAAAAGTGAAAGCACCTACACTAGTAAACAGATGAATACACATACTAAATGTTGCCTTGATAAAAATGTTTGAAAAAAATCACAAAGGTGTGTGTGAGGGTTACATTTAGGGTTAGGTGATAGAAAATATTATTTACTGATTTTTAAAAAAGAAAAAGAAATGGAAAGTCCCCATCATAAAAGAAATTGTGAGCCTGTGAATAGATTATTAAGATAAAAACTATGAAGCCAAAGCCTGGATTTCTAGAATAAATATCTATATTTCTTAGAAACACCCCCACTTTTCTTTTTTAAAATAGAAAAAAGCCCGCTTATGTGCCCTTTTTTTAGATAAAGCAGGTCTGTAGGATTGTACCCAGAAACGATCTTGCCTCCCTTTCTCATTTTTCCACAAGGCATCAAAAGATTAATTTTATTTACTGCCATTTTAAGTCATTTTTCTCTGTCGGTGAAACAAGTTAAATTGTTTTTCTCTGTCCTCCTTCCTCCAGATTTCACATTTTTGGCAGAACATTGCAAGCTATACATTCAGCTCTCTTACATTAGAGTTAACATTTACTAGTTTTTACACTCAGCTCATAAATATACCACATAGAGAGCATTTAGATTTACACTACAATTATCCACACATCACGCAATCAAAGAGAAATAAAATGCTGTTATTTCTGGAATATTCTTGTCGTCACTGTAAACTTTCTGGAGCAATAAATTTTTAGTGTTTAGTCGTAACCCAGTAAAAAGTCATACGGGCCTTCCTGTTTCAGGCCTGGATGGTGTGCCGCACCGTATCCTGTGCTTTATGACACAAATGTTAATGTTTACCTCTTTTACTACTTTCCACTTATGAACTCTTCTTCCTCCACATTTATGGTCCTGCCTTGCTTCTGTTATAACCTCCTCCTTGATTTTATAGGTGTGAAAAAATCCATCAATAATCACTGCACTTTGTTCAACTTAATTATGCTAGTACAGTGTTTTCAAAGTGTTATTTCATTGTTTATAGTAATGTGGTTTTAAGAGCTATGGAAATACATCTTTCCCTTTCAGATTAATTTAATTTTGCAAAGTGATCTTTTGAATTATCTGCGATAAATCAGTTTCAAAACAGTATTTTGTACATTAAGGGGAAAATAAAATTCATATCATTGGAGACAATATCTGTAATGTGTTTTCCTTGTTATGTATTAGATCACAAGCCATTTTTAATTAACAGAGACCCCTGCATATGATTTCAAATATGTTTTTGTATTACGGTGACAAGCAGGGTGTGTGTAAGTGGTGTTTTTTTTCTCACACAACTATTCAAACTGTAAGTCTGTTTCACAATAATCACTGTATCTTGTTGTTGGCATTGTGGAAGCATGTTACAAAATGAATTGTGTGTTTTGCCTGCAAACTAGTGTTGATATTGCTTCTGAAGGTGTGAGACTTACTATTCGTGCAAATAGATAGTATTTTAAATGCTTATTTGAACCATGTTTATCATTAATTATATGTGATATTATATTATAGACACTCTGGCCATGACATTTATGCTATCATTGAAAAGTAATGAAATATGTAAACACATGGTGATGTGAAATCTAAGATGACGTTCTGGTATGTTTCATGTTAGCAGGACACATGGCTAAACATTAATTTAAGTTTGAATGTATAACGGACTGGATATTGACCCTGAATTGTGAGGAAAATCATTTTCATGACAAGCAACATGAAAGCCATAGATTATGTAACCTTTTTATATTTAAGATAAAAGAAAAGATTATTTAAAGTATAGTGTTTTTTTTTTGTAAATTATTAATGATTCTACATGCCAGTTTATGTAGTAATTCTGACCCTTAGAATCTGGTGAAAATAATTTTTGTGTTTTATTTAATTCATTAATCTTTGTTTTTTGTTTTTGTTTGTTTTTCTGTTCTGAAGCACATACTATATTTAACTGATTTTATAAATGCATATTACATTTAAAAAGTACATATAGTCTCCAGACATTTTAAAAGAAAAAAAATATTTAGCTATTTAATATATGGAATGGAAATAATGTAATGGTATGTTCACTATGACTTTTTACTAATTTACTATTTCAAAAGTTCATTGAGAAGATATTATAGATGGAAAAATAGCTCCATATCTGTGGGACATAGAGACACAAAAATTATTATTTTAAGATTAATACCAATGAAATGCATTTTTGCATCGTCTGCCAAGGATTTTAAATATACATGTAGGCTACAGTTTCTGCATGTATTGTATTTCATGACCAGGTCAATGGTTTTGGCCGAGGTGGCCCTAAAGAATTGTTTAAATGAAGAACAAACACACGAAAAATTATGGATGTCTGTTTTCAGTCTGGTCAGTGTGTGTTCTATAAATCTATGTGTATTGCTATATGGATTGTCCTGTCTTAAATGTCCTGGAATATCTATAAATTACAATAGTTGATAATGGAAAATCTTTTATCTTTGCAGTTAAGAGTTATTTAATGCATTACAGTTTTGGCAAAGTCTCTGAGAGCTTAGCTGATTTGTGAGGACCTGTGCTGCTAAATAACTGTGACGTCAATAAGTTCAAGTCTTGCTTTATTTAGTGGAACTACACTTAACCAAATTATCCATCGTGAGGAGATACCAGGGTCCTGAAGCAGCTTTTTACAGGATGTGAGGGGAGGGGGAAAAAGAATTTAAAAGTCGGAACAAGACGTGAAAACAAGCAATTACTGGAATGGAACCGTCTCCTTGTTCACTCAGTGCAAATTATCTTCAGACTATATGCATGATTTAACATTACTGTAGACTAGTAGTCCTGAAAGGCTTTGATTTCCTGTTTAAGTCTTTTTCTTTGTTTCAGATGGAGTATGGCTTATTGTTCTGTCTTATATTAATGCTATTTATTGTTGTTATTTCCTGATTTGCAGGCTAATCGTGAGAGATCTTAGAACTAATGCCTTGCCAAGGGCAGGCTTGCTTGTAGACATTAAACTGCTCCATCTGTATCGGCTTGCTTTCAGGTTGTGTTTAAAAGAAGGATGAATTATGAAAGAAAATTAAAATGGTGTCACGTTTACTGACATTTTTTCTTCCGTGCAACACAAAATGAGATATTTAGCAGAACGTCTGAGCTGTTCTCTTCCATACAATGAAACTGAATGGAGACCACAGCTGTAAAGAAACATTTTCATAGAATAACAACTAATAGCCAATCATTATTACATATTCTGGTCTTAAGCGACCCTGATATCTAACACGGATGGATCTCTACTTGTCGCGATAATATAAAACTCTCCTTATATTAGAGTAACAGTAATAAAATAAAGCATATTGTGTTACATTTTGGAGCTTTGAATTATATTTGATTGAATATTTGATTCAGTAGTTGCTCTGCTAAATCGCTGAGCCATTTCAAGTTTTGCTGATGATACTCCCTATTCTTTTGTTTTCTGCCTGCGGTAACTATGAGTGAAACGTCACTTCATCATTGTGTATCAGACACCGGTGAATTGAACTTATTCAGTCATCAAAGATTCAATTATTGTTGTGCATACAAAATATACTTACATTGTTACATACCTCGGGTCGTTAGTGACCATATACAATTTTTACAAAAACTTAATGGGGAAAACAGGCATTCTTTTAAAATTTTATTATTTTTTTCTTGTTATATTGTTTATAATGAATTAATTGAGGAATAATAAGAAGGTTGATGTCTAACTTTAAAAAATTAATTAGGAGGAGGGTAGTGAATGACGTCCCGGGTCACTAAAGACCCGAGGTATGTGTTTAAGGGTTAAAACTATCATATGGCTTTGACTTAAAGGGCCCTATCATACAAAGTGTTTTTTGCTAGTTTCAGCTGTTATCATTTTCACATCCTGCGCCATGTTGTTTAAAAGCAAATGCATTTGCGTCCAATGGGCGTGCTGATCTGAAAACGAGGTGTGTTCAGGCGCATTGTTGGCATGTTGCTATTTTGAGGCTGAACTAAAAATGACTGTGCTATTGAATATTTTTTTTGTTATTTAAAAAGCCTATAGGCGGGTGCACAATGCGCGTACACTCTGCTTGTTACACACACAGGGATGCGCAGCAGCACACAAACATTTTTAAATATTAAAAATAAAAGGATTCCTCTCTGGAGAAGCATTCAGTCTTTCCACTCGCAAATTCCGCCATGGTGCAAGTGCAACTGGCTTTTAAAGGGAATGGGAGATGAGACTCTGATTGGTTTATTCCATGTTACGCCCAAAACACACCCATGACTCTGAGAATAGGGACAACACTTTTAGACCAACGCCGGGCACGCTAACCATTTTTCCTGTCGTTAAACTAGCAAAAGTGGATTCAGAAACGCCCTAAGTGCACTTGCGCCATGCACTTTAGACCATGCTTTCATTGTATAGAAGAAAGCAGCTCAGATAATCTGCTAAACGTCTACTTTTGGAAAAAGAAAGTCAAACAGGTTTGAAATTATATAGGCGAGGAAATGATGACTGAATTTTTTTCATTTTTGGCTGAACTATACCTTTAAGTGCTGGGTTAGAGTGTGCCTGTGTTAAATCATACTGAAACAGTCTGTGGTCTCACCTCATTTAACCCCTCCCATTGATGATATCACATCAATACTGTTGATTGGTGAAGCCAGGCGGTTGTTTTCATTCCAAAAAGCTCTTTTGTGTGTGGCTCATTTTGTGCCTATTCAAATACAACTTATTGTTAGAATTGTATTGACAGTCATGAACTCAGTATATGAGCTCAAAGTTAATGGCAGCTAACTGATTAACAGAGGAATGCGTCCTTTCTAAATGCACCAGCATACATTTCCATCTGACAGCATCTCCTGCTGTTCCTTAAGAACATTTGTCAATAGTCACATTATCAGATCAAAGAATATGCAGATGACCCTGTTTTCTATTAAAGTACTTTAAATGTGACTGATGGTGACAGGCCAAGACAGATAAATGATGTAGAGAAAACAGTGGACGGATGGGAAAAGAGATATTCCTGACAGGAGAATTCAAATCAAACCTGAACTCGACTAATCTGATTGGTCAACTCATTCCAGCACTAATAGGGGACATTACTAACTGACCACCATTGCTATTTCTGGTTCAGGCTTAAAATTGTGATCATAAATTACTAATTTGCCATTGCATTCCTGGCATGGAGGACTTAAATTCTTGCTCTTTTCTGAAAAGCACAGAGGGCAAAGTCACCTGTTCGGGAGGCATCACTGGACAAAGACAGCATTGAGTAGAAGGTCTCAGGATTGAGTCCCCATGGAGGGTGACTGGGTGGTGACTGAGCTTTTCACTGGAATGCTAGTAAGAGTTGTCTTACTAATACTGACCGTAATAATACGCTGGACAATAATCAGCCCTTTATTCTCTGTATTTACAGATACTGGATCAGAATCACAAGGGCATGAATAAACCTATTGCACATCAAGTTGAACAGTTATGGCATAGTGCACTGCAGAAACTAGGCGTTGCAAGTGTTAAACAGTAAACAAAGATCTTTAATTGTCTTACTAAGGCTTTAACCAGCAAGATAAAACAGAATCAATCAATGATGTGAATGAGGCGACAGCTTTATCTGCGGCTGCTGCCCTAGGCCTCTTGTTGTGCGGTAAGCCGTGCGAGTCATCGCAGCCCCGTCCAGCCGCGAATCTGAGTCATGAGCCTGTCCTCTTTCAGGTAGACATGTTTAAACTGCACAGGGGGCAACTGCAATACAATTGGTCAATGCGTGAAAACTGGGATTTTTGTGGGCTGGATTGTTTTCACGCGCAGAAGTTTAAATTTAAAAGTGTGTCGCGCATGCACCACGCAGGAATTTTGAACATTTGCATAGCAATGTATAGGTGCTTTTTCTAGAGTTTTTTTTTCTTGAACAGTCTGAGATAAATCAAAACCAAACCTGAATCGCATAACAGTATATTTTGTGCATTTAGGGGAAAATAAGGGGCATTTTGTTGAATTATTCAGCTTAGAGAGCTCTAGATGTATTGCATATCTGGAGTGTGTGTTCTTTGTTCATGCCGTACAACTAAGTACCATTAAACTAAGTTTTTTAACAAGACCCTTCTTGTTGCATAAAGAGTGGTAAATCCCTTTTACTCACATGCAAGTTTATTTACATTGGAAATCCATTTCATTTAAATGTTTTATAGATGTGTGTATAAAATGATCTTATTTATTAGCTTATTTATTAATCAGAATAACAGGATTTTGGCAGGGGGAATGGATCTGGGAATATGCCTTTTGATTGTTCTAGAGGAAGTATATTAAGGCAAAGTACATCAAAAGTATATTATAAATTCAAATACATATGTTACCCTGGACCACAAAACCAGTCATAAGTCGCACGGGTATATTTGTGGCAATGGCCAACAGTACATTATATGGGTCAAAATTATCGATTTTTCTTTTATGCCAAAAATCCTTAGGATATTAAGTAAAGATCATGTTCCATGAAGATATTTTGTACATTTCCTACCGTAAATATATAAAAAATTTATTATTAGTAACAATATGCATTGCTAAGGACTGAGTTAATTATTTTTAAATAAATAAATACATAAACTAGCATAAGGAAACTTTTCTTGAAATGAATAGTATAAATGAAATGTACAGTCAAACCAAAAATGATTCAGACACCAGGTATAATTTTTTACTATTGGGTGCGGGACACTATAGTTCATTAATGTAAGTGAGGATAGCCAAATAAAGTAAACTGTGACATATTATACCCAAAATTTCTTCATACAGTGGACTATCAGTAAAATTTATTAAAAAAATTTGGGACCAAAATTATTCAGACACTTTGACCTGACCATGTTTTTCTGAAGTGTTTTTTCTTTAATTGCTAATGCAATCTTTTACACCACAGACGGAACAAAATGAAGCATTGCTTGGTCATTGGTTGAGCTAAATTGTTATTATCTAATTGTGTACTTAAATTTAACAGCTGACAGCTGATTGGTTAATTGTAATCCATTACATACCTTTCTATCAAAGTTATCTGACATTAAGAATTTGTTCTGACACAGTTTAACTCGTCATATTTTATTACCATTTTCTAAATTATAGCGAATAAACTGATAATGTGAGAAAATGTTGAAGGTGTCTGGTTTGACTGTATGTATGGTAACAATCTATAAATCTAAGAATATTTTTTTCATAACTATATATTTAAATTATATTGAATTGTGCTTAAAAAATCCTAATAGGACTTATTAAAATTGTGATTTCTTTATCATATTATTGGTTTAAAACTTTTTAAATGATAGTTATCTGCTTTGATTTCTATTCGTCTGTGAGTGTGTCACGGGTGATTGGTTAGGTGACATCCTGTTAAAGGTAAGCACGGTTTACCCGCAGACCTACAGCTCACCGGATAACTCAACCTACAGCTGTCTCACTGTATGACTGTACAGAGAGCACCGTTTCTGTGCGGTTACAGCTCTGGAGGTGTGTGAAGTATAACTCTTCTGCATATATCAGAATAAAAGTTGTGTGCAGGTGAAATTTCATTACAACCTTGTTTGACATCCTTGTTTGAGCAACAATGTAGGTGACAATAGGTTATAGACATATATTGGCTAACATAGTTTATGTTTGTTGGTTGGATTTCAAGCAACGTTCTTTTAGCCGCTGGAGGTTGTTGGCATGGTCTTGAGCCTTTCCTATAGATCAGCCCTCCATTCGACTCGGTTTTGCGCTGCCTGGTTCCAGGAGTAAGTTGGTATGATGAAATCTATCAGATCTTTAAAGGTCAGCTTGGGCCTTCCAGCAGTGCGGGCACCCTCTTTGAGCACACCGTGTAACCTTAAAATTGACCTTATTGATTATTTTTAGTATTTTCTCAGTAGTCCTATCAAGTTGTCCCAATGTTTTTCTGTGCGACATGCAACAGCATGTTTGTTTTGATATATGTATGTAAATGCATCTCTGTTGCTACTGTCTCTGTGTGTGTGTTTCCGTTTCAAAACTCTTGTTCTTAATCATCACTCCCATCAAATACAAGTTTCGTTGCACGAACCTATATCTCACGCCTGTTAGTTGGCTACAATGGCAGTGCAGCCGCAAGTACGTCAACATTGGATGCCGCTCTGAGTGTTGGTCTGACGTTTAAATATCCTGTTTACTTGTTTGCACGACTTTCATTATAACGAAATCGACCTTCGGTGTGCGCAATGTTTATTTATCAGTTATTAATAGCATCATTGGTGACATCTTTTCCACTTTCACTGTATTTGCAGTTATACCAAGCATCTCCAGTGCATCGGTCAGTTGGAAGAGGCAGATTGCAGACTCACCAGTCAGTGTGTCTCATGGCCGTGCCGAAGTGCCAGTGTTTTGTGATTAAGAGGAAGGGAAGGGCTTTACAGGGTGGACTGTGGCAACACCAGCTTTCTTCCACACATCCCCCAGCTTTACCCCAGCCTGACCTTGCCCGCACAGTCATCCTGGGCATGTTTGGTCCTCTAGTGAGTCAGTAGACAGTCCACCCTTAGTGATTTTGTGAATTGTGTTCCTGTGTAATCAGAGCTCACTTTGAGGATGGCTGATGTCTGACTGATCACTCGTGCCCTAGCTTGTTGCATGGGTACATAGAAAATGTCAATTGAAATTTTCAGCTGATGTTTTAGCACAAACAGCTTTCATCTTTTCATCTCTTTCAAAACTAAGTGAGCAACAGCTTTGGAGACAGAAGCAAAAAGCTGTTCCAAAACAGTTTCCTGAGAAACATGCTTCTAAAATTCTAATTCTAATAAACCAAATTCTAAGGCAATGAAGAAATGTATATAATCAGTATTTTTATAAATATATATATTTTTTATAGTTATTAGTATTATACCTATAAATTATATATTTATAGTATATATATCACTATATATATATATATATATATATATATTAGTGCTGTCAAACGATAATATGTGTGTACTTTGTATTATCATGTATATATAAATACACATACATGCATGTATATATTTAAGAAAATAATTCTATTTTTTATATTTATATATAACATAAATTATATAAATATATATATATATATATATATATATATACATGCAAATATTTCTTAAATATATACATGCGTGTGTATTTATATATACATAATAATCATACACAGCACACACACATATACACTCACCTAAAGGATTATTAGGAACACCTGTTCAATTTCTCATTAATGCAATTATCTAATCAACCAATCACATGGCAGTTGCTTCAATGCATTTAGGGGTGTGGTCCTGGTCAAGGCAATCTCCTGAACTCCAAACTGAATGTCAGAATGGGAAAGAAAGGTGATTTAAGCAATTTTGAGCGTGGCATGGTTGTTGGTGCCAGACGGGCCCGGTCTGAGTATTTCACAATCTGCTCAGTTACTGGGATTTTCTCGCACAACCATTTCTAGAGTTTACAAAGAATGGTGTGAAAAGGTAAAAACATCCAGTATGCGGCAGTCCTGTGGGCGAAAATGCCTTGTTGATGCTAGAGGTCAGAGGAGAATGGGCCGACTGATTCAAGCTGATAGAAGAGCAACTTTGACTGAAATAACCACTCGTTACAACCGAGGTGTGCAGCAAAGCATTTGTGAAGCCACAACACGCACAACCTTGAGGCGGATGGGCTACAACAGCAGAAGACCCCACCGGGTACCACTCATCTCCACTACAAATAGGAAAAAGAGGCTACAATTTGCACAAGCTCACCAAAATTGGACAGTTGAAGACTGGAAAAATGTTGCCTGGTCTGATGAGTCTCGATTTCTGTTGAGACATTCAGATGGTAGAGTCAGAATTTGGCGTAAACAGAATGAGAACATGGATCCATCATGCCTTGTTACCACTGTGCAGGCTGGTGGTGGTGGTGTAATAGTGTGGGGGATGTTTTCTTGGCACACTTTAGGCCCCTTAGTGCCAATTGGGCATCGTTTAAATGCCACGGCCTACCTGAGCATTGTTTCTGACCATGTCCATCCCTTTATGACCACCATGTACCCATCCTCTGATGGCTACTTCCAGCAGGATAATGCACCATGTCACAAAGCTCGAATCATTTCAAATTGGTTTCTTGAACATGACAATGAGTTCACTGTACTAAAATGGCCTCCACAGTCACCAGATCTCAACCCAATAGAGCATCTTTGGGATGTGGTGGAACGGGAGCTTCGTGCCCTGGATGTGCATCCCACAAATCTCCATCAACTGCAAGATGCTATCCTATCAATATGGGCCAACATTTCTAAAGAATGCTTTCAGCACCTTGTTGAATCAATGCCACGTAGAATTAAGGCAGTTCTGAAGGCGAAAGGGGGTCAAACACAGTATTAGTATGGTGTTCCTAATAATCCTCTAGGTGAGTGTATTATGTAAACACAAACTTTTATTTTGGATGTGATTAATCGCAATTAAATGTGTGTGTGTGTGTGTGTGTATGTGTATATATATATATATATATATATATACATACATATATAATACAATATATTGCCAAAAGTATTGGGACACCCCTCCAAATCATTGATTTCAGGTGTTCCAATCACTTCCATGTCCACATGTGTATAAAATCAAGCACCTAGGCATACAGACGCTTCTACAAACATTTGTGAAAGAATGGGTCGCTCTCAGGAGCTCAGTGAATTCAAGCAAGGTACCGTGATAGGTTGCCACCTGTGCAATAAGTCCATTCATGAAATTTCCTCACTACTAAATATTCCACGGTCCACTGTTAGTGGTATTATAACAAGTGGAAGCAATTGGGAACAACAGCAACTCATGAGCCATGAAGTGGTAGGCCATGTAAAATCACAGAGTGGGGTCAGCGCATGCTGAGGCGCACTACGCAGAAGTCACCAACCTTCTCAAGAAGTCAATAGTTACAGACCTCCAAACTTCATGTGGCCTTCAGATTATCTCAAGAACAGTGCGTAGAGAGCTTCATGGAATCGGTTTCCACGGCTGAGCAGCTGCATCCAAGCCTTACATCACCAAGAGCAATGCAAAGCGTCGGATGCAGTGGGGTAAAGCACGCCGCCACTGGACTCTAGAGCAGTGGAGACGTGTTCTCTGGAGTGACCAATCACACTTCTCTGTCTGGCAATCCGATGGACGAGGCTGTGTTTGCCAGTTGCCAGGAGAACGGTACTTGCCTGACTGCATTGTGCCAAGTGTAAAGTTCGGTGGGGTTGGTTTTTCAGGGATTTGACGTGGCCGCTTAGTTCCAGTGAAAGGAACTCTTAATGCTTCAGCATACCAAGACATTTTGGACAATTTAATGCTCCCAACTTTGTGGGAACAGTTTAGGGATGGCTGCGCACCAGTGCACAAAGCAAGGTCCATAAAGACATGGATGAGCGAGTTTAGTGTGGAGGAACTTGACTGGCCTGCACAAAGTCCTGACCTCAACCCGACAGAACACCTTTGGGATGAATTAGAGCGAAGACTGGGAGCCAGGCCTTCTCGTCCAACATCAGTGCCTGACCTCACAAATGCGCTTCTAGAAGAATGGTCAAAAATTCCCATAAACACACTCCTAAACCTTGTGGAAAGCCTTCCCAGAAGAGTTGAAGCTGTTATAGCTGCAAAGGGTGGGCCGACTCCATATTAAACCCTACGGATTAAGAATGGGATGTCATTAAAGTTCATGTGCATGTAAAGGCAGGTGTCCCAAAACTTTTGGCAATATAGTGTATATATGATACATACATACATACATACATACATACATACATACACACATCAATCAGTTTTTATATATCAGTATTTATTTAGTGCTGAAAAATTATTACAAATAGAAATAAAAAAAGGAAAATACAAATGTATTAAAAATCTAATAAACTGAGCATTTTACACAATGTGTTTTTAATGTGATTTGCATTTTTTTTATTGGAGTATCACTTGCTTAGCAACATGTCAACACCAAACTCTCTTTAAATCAATTGCGAGTGACATTTTGTTGGTGCATGAAATTGCTGCATATGTACAATGTTCCAAATGTGTCTCTTATGACAGTTAGGATGCTTCCTTAGTAGACAGCTGCCTATGTAGGCTGTAGGCAGTTCACTATAGGCTTTGTGTCTTTTATCAGATTATTTTGATTTCACAGCCTTTATTTCTTAGATGTCCATAGATGAACTGGAAATGTTTTGGCTTTTTAGTGGAGGTGTGTGAGTTTGTAAGTGCACTTGCCTGCCTTGAGTACGCATGTTTGTGCATTCGAGGTGATGAGTTTCTAGCCTGTGTGGTGGGAAGTGACACTTGTATGAGTGTGCTATAATTACTCAGTTTTTTTCCTCCTCTGAGCAGGCCTGGAGCCCCAGAGGGGAAGAGATCAGTATTCCCTGTCTCCCAGTCCCGTGCTGATAAGTCTTTTCCAAAATAGGAGTGATCTCACCCCTCTCCTTCTGTCTTCCTCTTCTCCTTTGTTTAGTCTGTTTTTTTTTACTTTATTCTTACTGTTTAAACATGGGACTGGCACAGCTGGTGGAGAAACAGGAATGAGTGTGAGCACGTAAAGCAATGTATGTGTGTGTGTGTGTGTGTGTGTGCGCGCGTGCGTGTGTGTGTGTGAGAGAGTGATTAATACCCTGAGTTCGGGGATCTCCATTCAGGACGCGTCCTCGTGGTTTGCTCATGAGGTCATTGGGAAAGATCCTCGTGTAACACGGAGCTAGTTTTAACTGACACCAAGAACCAGACCAGAGGTGAACAGCAGTGCAGTTATCAAGTCCTCCTCAGAGCGCTGTCTTCTTTTGTTTTAAAATAACTGCACTGTAAATGATTATAGGACAAACTGATTAAGGCCCTTTTTAAAGCCTCTTACTTCATTAGTGTGTACAGATGTTGGTAAGAAGCTGTAAATGTGCTTAATGTATGCTGGTGTATGGCCTCCACCCTTTATTTAAAAATGGCCGTCCTCATCAGCTGGCGGTAATGTTCCCTCTAATTTTTCTTCTTACTGAGCACAGCCTATTTTTATTGGCCGTGTCTTTCAACCACCTGAACAGAGAAATATATGTGATATAATATACATTTTAAATGAATTTAGATTATTAATCAGACTTTAAATGAAATATAAATGAATGATTTGAATATATATATATATATATATATATATATATATATATATATATATATTTATAATTTGTAAAATAATTAATTAAAAAATATAAATGATTTTACTTGTATATGTATATATACAGTGTGTGTCTGTGTATATATACACACACACACACAAACATACACACACACATATACATATATATTTATTGAGGAGAAATGATTAAATAATATACAGTATGATTTAATTTAGAATATTAAATTATAAATTACTACACAATCAGATGCATGCATGTATAAGTGTGTGTGTATATATGTATATATTTAATTTGTAAAATAATTAATTAAAAAACAAATGATTTTACTTGTAAATGTATATATACAGTGTGTGTCTGTATATGTGTACATATATATATATATATATATATATATATATATATATATATATATATTTAGAAAAATAGTCAGCGCACCCAGCGCATGGTCTAAAAGGGTTGTCCCTATTCTCTTAATGAGTCATGGGTGTGTTTTGGGCATAACATGCAATAAACCAGAGGTAATAAAACTCATCTCCCATTCCCTTTAAAAGCCAGTTGCGTTCACACCATGGATTCGCTATTTACATGGCGGAATTTGCGAGCAGAAAGACTGAACGCTTCACCAGAGAGGAATCCTTTTATTTTAATATTTTAAAATGTTTGTGTGCTGCTTCATGTCCCTGTGTGTGTAATAAGCAGAGTGTACGCGCGTTGTGGACCTGCTTATAGGCGCATATTACTAACGCACTCTTTAAATAACACAAAAAATATTGCGCCATTGACTTTCAGTTGGTCAATAGCGCAGTATATTTCAGTTGCCTCAAAAAAACAAAACATATTATATATATATATATATATATATATATATATATATATCATTTTTATTTGATGTAGGTCTGAATAATAATCAAAATAATTCATAAATAAAAAAAAATTCTTGTTTTCTTCAAAATAACTAATTTTATCATGACTTTTTTGTCAAGACAAAAATCAATGATTCATTGCCTCTGTGGATGACAGAAATTCTCTAGTAATGCAATCTTTATCTTTATCTTTTGTACAGAATTGTTTCTCAGTTGCGCGGGAGCGACATCAGAAGTGTGCGGTTGTGCACGAGCGCAGCTCAGAGGGAACATTGGCTGGCAGCTTTAGAGGGGACCTGAGGTCAGAGGTCACCTGTGACTCAAGACTTGAGGAATTCAGTCTCAAGGAAATGAATAGCAATGGGGGGGGGGGGGGGGATAAGAGACAGAAATTGTAACGGCTACAGGAAATGATAGCTCATTAGAATGTTGTCAGATGGTGACTGAGAATTATTAACTGTTTTATAGAGGGACAAGAAGAAAAAGGAAGCGGGAACCTGTTTACCTCCAGAAATCCCCATGATGTTTGCCTGTTTTCACCTACCTGCATGCCAATGCTATAGTTCTTCTTGCATGATGTTGCTTCTGGGTAAGTTTTAGTCACCTCTCCAAAGATTACAAGGCCTCATTCTGTTACAAAAAAATACACTAAAAATAGATTTTGCTGCTTCCTTTATTTATTATTATCACACATTGTAAGCTAATTTTAGTACATTTGAATTGGTAAAATATAAATTTGCTTAATCCATTTGCAACAGAACATGGATCATTTTATTCATTCAGGCAGGGGATTTTTAGTTCCCAGCATGCTTTGCATGGGACCTAAAGGGGGTTTATTGTTAAAATTAAGTGTTTGGCCTATTTTATGTGTTTGTTAGCAAAATGAATAAAGGACAGAGACTTGGTTAGTGTTTAATGTTCTGGAGTTTTTGGTATGTTGTAAGCTCTGGTACCTTGTGTTTAGGTTATATATGTGAAAACTGAGGTATTTGCATAGAACTTTCACTTAAGTTTATTGTTAAGAAAACCCATTTCCTACTGTCCACAATTGAATTAATTTCAGCCGGAGAATTACTGTTTTGAGTGTACTCTCATGCTAATCTGTTTAGCTAATCCCACAGTCTTCCTCTTCTCCACCGAGTGTGTCAGCCTGTCATCTGTCTGGAGAGCTTCTGTTGCTCTCTTTGTTTCTTTATTTTTCTCGCCCGATCTTGTTGACGTTAGCAAAGACTTCAAGCTCGCTGAGTCAGAAGCTTGTGCGGTCAAACAGGCCGTGAGGAGAAGTAGCCTGCACTGTCATAGGTTTCACATCGCCGATGACCGGCATCCTCATCATCCTGTTCTTCAGGATCATCATCCTTCCCTGCAATGTGTTTGAATCATCTCCCATTTCCTGTCCCTGATGTCACCCAGCAGGGAGATGGACAGACACACAGGAGCCAGTATACTAATTAAACAACCTCAGATACCCCTGTCCGCTCACCTGTGCTTTAATACTAGACGTAACATATACTCAGCATCACTTAAATGTGACTAATCGATGCTAATCAATATGGAAAACCTTGATAACACTGTTAGCTTGCTGCACTCATCCTAGGTGTGAGTGAACAGGCATTGTGGGAAGACTTGGGTCATGATCTGCTGACACGCTCATTAGGCGTATTTGTCTTTGTGTGATTCAGTTTTGTGTTTTTTATTGATTTTAATTGATGGAATAAATTATATTTATATTAAGACACAATATGATATAAAATATAATTAGTGCTTGATTTTTAAAACATATAGATGTAATTTTGATATAAAACATTTAATACAAAAGATAACTTTTTTTCATATATAATACAAGCGTTTTGCTTGCTTTTTACTCATTGAAAGAAAGCCGTTTTGTGAACAGATTTGATAAACAATGACGCATGGCTTTCCTGTAAATCCCACAAAACTGAAATAACTGATATGACACAAAGAAAATCTGATTTTGAATTATTGACTCATCATCCCTGGTCATTTATTTAATACACAACATACAATAAGTTTTAATGATTCATTTTGAACAATAAGTAGTTATTGATCTGTTATTGTTTCAGTATTTTAAATCATGTAAATCAGTTGCATGTATGTTTTGCAATGTTCAGCCTTTTACTTTCATAAGAAAACTTTTCATACATTGTATGATATAGATAGTTAGAAATAGGAATTATGATGCAATTGCAGAAAAGCAAGTCTCAACACATTAAAACAGTGTAACACATTACAATTAATACAAACATTAGGGAAAATTACTTGTTTTACATAGACAGTGTGCACTGTAGACTAGACGTGTGTTTGCACATTTAAGTGTTTATTTCACAGTTTTTAAAAAAAGCAAATCACACCTTTAGAGTTTTTTCCTTATTAAAACACATTTAACAGTTTTAACAAAGCAGGCAGTATAACTAATTAACTTATTTGCAAAAAAAAACAACAACACATTTTTGTTTATATATCTGAATTATTTTGCCAAGTTGATAATTGGCTTCAAGTCTAAATTTTCCATTTTTAACCTTTTCATACAAACGTTACTCGCAGTTGCAGCCACAACAATATTTTTTCGTTTTACTCCCAAAGGGACAGAAACAACTTTAGCATTAGCTGTTATGCCAATTTAAATAGTATTAATTTTTTGGCATGAACAATTAATTAGAAATGTACAGCTAGTGTGTAGTGATGGAAATATCTAAGGTTTTGAGGTGTCTATTCATTTATATCATTTAATAGATTTTTTTAATCAACTTTTCTACACATTTTTATATTTTATTATCACTAGTATTATTATCTAACACATGCTACTGAAAAACAAATGCATCTCTCTGCAGCATTTACATTGCATGTTGTAACAACTGGAAATGAATTTTCCTCCTATTCAGATATGACCAAGAATTGTTGTTGTGACTATACGTTGTTTTTCTTCTGATAACCTCATGATATACACACTTTCAGGGTTGTTGTTCAGCAGAAATAATACTTTCCCACCATAAAAGATGTTTTCACTCCAAAACCATGCCAGATATTTTTTTGGAAATATTTCAAGTACTCACTTTTATTGCCCCTCATTGTACAAATCGCATGGGTTCCACCGTGAACAAAATCTGCTATTTTTTCCAAGACATATCACAACACATTTTGTCATCTGAAAATGTAAATATGACCAGATCATGCAATGTTGAAAGTGAATATATATCTCTTAGTCCGGCATGTTTTTCCAAAGAGATCTCTGCCCTAGAATGTTCCAGAAGCAAAGTGAAAATCCTTGTTTTATGGACATGGAGATAGTCCTCATGTTTTAGTAGCGTGCTTCTGACGGTTGGTAGGAGTGTAATGTCTGACTCGTACAGGCACTGACTCACCGTGGCTCATCGGACAAGGCTCGATTGGAGCCCGCCAATTTCTCAAAACACAAAGACACAAGTTTTTGATCTGACTCTTTGTTCTAGCACAGCAGTGTTTCGCTGTACCTGTGCTCCACTGACAGAAAAAAAAAAAAACTAATGAAGGTTTAGATGTGAGATTAAGCTTTAGATGTGCTAATGCTAGCTTCTCTGTGTGTTTACAGTTGGTTGGATTTTGGTATGTTCTCCTCTGAGGTGTGTGGGTGTTGGTTTTGATGGTGGATTTTCAGTAACGTCCTTATAAACCTGCATCATTTTGCTTCTCCTTTGGGGCTTGATGTGTTTGTGCTTAGTTAACCCATATCATGGGTGGATGATGATAGTGTGTTTGGTTAATGATTTAACAAAATAACCAGTATGAGCTCATCTATTGTTTATCCGTGAAGTTGCACTTTCAGAAACTCGAGTGGGCAGAGGGTCTTGTTTGCGTCTGTGAAATGTAGAGTTCAAAGAGGCCGTTATCGGCCACATGACTGCGTAAAGTGATAAAACAAAAGTCCAAATGTGTCAACAAGCATCAGGTCATAGAAAAAAAAGTTTATTCCTGATCAAATGTCATTTTTATCAATAAATGCCCTGAAGAATCTCACTTTAAGTTAAGTGTATATAAAAATATATTATTTCTAATTAATTTTCTTGACTTGCTTTGTCATGCCAAGACAATCTCCTTCTCTTTTCCTTTCCGTGTGTGTGTGTGTGTGTGTGTGTGTGTGTGTCAGTAGTGGGGGGTGGGGGGTGGTGGGGGTAGGTAGTGACTGAATCTCATAAAAGGGTTTCCTAATATGGGCTGTCTCTCACAGAGCCCCGCCTCCCTGCTTCAAGTAGGTGGGGTTTACACTCTCTCTCAGCCAGTAATGACTCGCCATGGACTTACTTCCTCATTAATTGGCTGAAACCAGTTCTTACAGGAACCGCCGGTGATAAATGTGAGAGTTCTGAGAAATCATTCATTTCTTCCTTCAGCCTGGCTGAGGGACATTACAGGGGAGTGTGAGTGAGGATGGCTCCCTGTGTGAGCATGCCTTCAGGACAAGCTTTTTTTTTTTCTTTTTGTGTGCGTCTCTGTGTGTGTTTTTTTCCTCTCCATCATTTTTTTTTTAAGTGCTTAGGATATGTAGTTCCAGAACAAGCTGTACTTTTACAGTTTTTTTTCCTCCTCTCTTATTTGAGTTTCTGTCTTTTGGGATAAACTCCGTAGCAGAGCTCGGTCTCTATCTCCCTCTGTCTGCGAGCGGAGAGAGAGGAGAGGCAGGGTAAAGGAAACTCACTGACCTTTCGAGACGGTAAGTGAAATTTACGTGACCTCGCTCTCTCTCTCCCTCCCTCCATTTCTTTCTTTCTTTTTTCTTTCTCCCTCTCTTGTACCGTCCCCTCCTCCTTTTCTCCTTTTCTGTCACAGAGCTCTTCCCCTGTTTGGCGCCTCTCTACAGAAGCCTTTCAGGGAGTACCTTGAGGCCCAGAGGGCAAAATTACAACACCGGACGGGCGGACTGGCGGCGCGCAGGAGAGGCCACCCCAATCGTAAGTCCCATCACTCATACAGAGTATCTCTTTCACTCAACCTTTAAATTTACCTCATTCACAGACGTGGCTTTTGTATTTTTGTATATTTATCCTCCGTTCCTCCTTTTAATTTATTACACACACCCCTATTTCTTTTTTGTTCCACATCCTAATTACCTCCCTGCCCTAATTATCGCTTCGAGACTGGTTTTATTCTACCGTGTGATTCCGGTGAGGTGTTATTGTTTGCATGTGGCAGACCGTAGTGTCAGGGGCTCCGCGTGGGCCGTGCGGTGGTTGGTCGCGGGGGCCTGTTCGGGGTCTGGCTGAGGAGGGATGCTGAGTCATACTCCGAGCTCTTTGAGTGAACCGGACACTCCCCCGCGTCACACTAACTCCCCCCTCTCGGCAGCCGAACCCTGTTGAACCCAGCGCAGCCGGAGACGGGAGGGGCCCCTGGGAGTAAAAGAAGGAGGAGGGTGGGGGGACATTGGGAAGGGAAGCGGGAGGGGGGATTGGGGCTGTACTCTCGATTCCTGCCACCGCCGATCCCTCACAAGTGCGCACGGAAACAAAGAGCTACACCTCTTTTTTTTTTTTGTACCTTCATCTGCCAGTGTGCGATTCGTTCGTTTTATCTAAAGCGCTTTTCCAGCTCGTGTGCATGCGTGTGTATGTGTGGGAGGAGGAAATGAAAGAGAGAGAGAGAGAGAGAGAGAGAGATGAAGTTGCACAATGAGAGATTACGGATGTTTCTGGAACAATGTTCCTTTTTTCTGGTAACTTGAACCTCTTGCAGTTACTTAAGGAAAGCTGTGGGCTTGTTCAACCGGCAGGAAGAGACGATGCCACTGTGCGCGTGTCACTAACATAAATCTCGTTTTAAAGAAACAGGGAGAGATTGGAAGGAAATGCATGTGGAGATGAATGATTGCTTAGATGTTTCTGATGAGTTAATGCCGTATTGATTATGCATAATTTACTGTCCCCCCCCCCCCTTTCTCTCCTTACAGGTTTCTGAAGATGGTGATCAATGTGATTTGTTTCTCATCTGATGCATCTTGAACTAACAGCAAACACAGAGCTAAATCAAGAAATTTTCTGAATTTTTATTGAGGGTTTTTTTTTTTATCATGTTATCGGTTAACATTTTTACTTTTTAATGCGCTTGGTTAGCTGGCGGTTTGTGCTGAGATACTCATGTTCTCAGCTCTGTGTCTTGCACAGGTTATCTGATCCCATTGGTGGGGATGTTAAGGTGCACCGTGGCGCATGTTGTGTGTGGTCTATTACACGTAAGGGACCGACTGCATTCATTTAGTTTTAATTTAAAAATGTGCTTTTAGATTCCCAATGTGTAGTGGTTGTCTAATGCTAGATTCGAAAATCGATTAAATTAAAGCATAACAGGAAGTTAATGTAAAGTAATGCAACTGACTCTAAAGTTATTAAAATATGTTATGCATATTGACTGGTGCTCCTATTGCATTACTTTTTTCTGAGCAAGTGTTCTAAAAGCTTGGTGAATCATAATGTTCCCTTCGTCTAGAGTTATTGTTTTGTTTCCAGAGATCCAAAGAGGAGAGGGAGAAGGAGTGTGTGTGTGTGTGTGTGTGTGTGTGTGTGTGTGTGTAACCACATGACTCACTACAGGGCCACTCCACCAGATGCAATAACGCATTCAATCAGATTAAGAAGCGCGTTTGTGTTCAGGCACATATGTGCGTGGGTGGCTGCCACGTTTCGCGTGTAGCTTCTTATCGCATGTATTCTATACATCTGAACAGCATCCGGTCACGCTGGAGGGCTAGAGGATGCTCGCTCCTGTGAGAGATGCTGGATTGGATTTGACTAAAGGATTGTCTGTCAGTTGGAAAGGTAATTATCTTCCCTCTTTTATAGTTTGAATGGTTTCATTTACATGCAGATATCCATTTGGATGTCTCCATAATCTAACACACCTGATTAAACTCATCAGACGCTGAAATGGGTGTGTCAGATCTGAAATGTGCAGTGTTTGGGGTCCACAGGGACCAGATCAAGCATAACATCAGGCAGATAGGCAAACGTATTGTCCATCGCTTCTTAATTGCTTGTGAAATGTTTTTTTCCCGGTGCCTTTTTGTAACGCTGCCCTGGTATGTGAGTCTGGAAGCTGCAGGCGTATAAAAAAATGGAACAGTGTGGAGTTTCTTTTGCCGTTACCTTAAATGAACCCTCCGCTGAACTCAATGCACTGCTCTCTGCTGGCGTAGAGGATGAGGCAGTGTTGCCAGATCTTGTGAGAAAAGCAAGCGAACGCAATTGCTCGCTTTTATTGACCAGCATCAAATAGTTTAGATTACTGAAATAAAGAAGCGGACTAACCTCACTGCATTAGTTATATATATATATATATATATATATATATATATATATATATATATATATATATATATATATATATATATATTAGTATATACGTTTGCAAAAAATAAATAGGCTATTTTACATATACAGTTGGTTATCTAAATCGCTAAACAAAAAAATAGCACTTTTAACAATCAAAGATTTGTTTTCTAGAAATAACCCAAAAAGCGCAACGCGCCATATTTTAAGTGGTTTATAACACGCGGATATGGCAACACCGCTGGTAGAGAGGGAGCGAGTGAAGAGTGGCGCGCGAGAGAGGCTGTGTCTCAACATCCAGCGAGACAGTCTTTGGAACGTTCGAGCTTGATGATGCTGCCTACCGAACGCTGTCTTGGTAGGCGCCTCGCTAGGATTCGAAACACAGTCAAGCTGAGACTGAAAGGAGAGGCTGCATTCGAAAGGCTTTCGGTTCTTCCATAACGGGATTTAAATCATTACATTGTTAGAATTAGTGACCACGCCTCTCTTTCAGCCCCACCCTCTCGGCTCATCATTGGTAAGTGAGTTAATTCTTCATTATGTGTCGTTATTGCTGTGGACAAGTCTCTCCCAGTGTGTCAGATAGCTTATCAGACTGGTGTTGGCTGTTACATTCGCCCGGCGACAACAGTCTGTAGGCTGTCTGACATTTTGGGCTTTTTCATCCCCTCTAATAATATCTCTTATATTTTTAATCGCTGTTATTTTTATAACTATATATATATATATATAATTTTTTTTTTTTTTTTTATATATATATATATATATATATGTATTGTCCTGATATTGGTGTCTAATTTAAGTGGGGTCGTTATGAAAGAAATATTTCCGATGTGTGTTTACACAGAGCGTTATTGACGTGTTTCTGCTTGTTCTATAGACGTGCATGTGTGTCTCTAGCCCTTCTCTTTAAAGGGCGTGCGTGTGTGTGCGCGCGCGCCCAACACTTGGTTTTGTCCATTTGAATTTCTTGAGAATCCAAAAAGAACACACCTTATTGCAACACACTCTGTTATGACAGATCTTTTTGCCCACCCCTTCATTTGCACTTGATTTAGTTTTTCCCCTCTCTCATGTAACTGTTCAGTCGTTATCTAACATGTGCAACTGGTATTTAGCCTATTATTAAATTAAAAAGATGTTCTTTCAGCAATTCCATTGTAAAAAAAAAAAAAAAAAAACCCCACAGAGTGATCTACTTGGCTTTCACAGTCGAGTCATATCATTTCCTCTGTAACTGTTCAGAACATCCTGTACTTTTTAGGGAACCCCCTCTGCCATTCATGTATGACTGTATGTGTCCTGAGTGTGAATCAATAAAGC
This sequence comes from Rhinogobio ventralis, assembly GCA_039654625.1. Classification (NCBI taxonomy): domain Eukaryota; kingdom Metazoa; phylum Chordata; class Actinopteri; order Cypriniformes; family Gobionidae; genus Rhinogobio; species Rhinogobio ventralis. The sequence goes on from CM077215.1 coordinate 5,162,130, forward strand.
TGAATGAATTAAATGACAAATCTATGTCCTGGTCTTTGTGAGTTTTATATATTTTTGTTATTTGAGCTTAAATATATTGTTCACACATCAAAGTTTTTGTAATGCACAGCCATATTTTTTTTTAATTTTTTTTAATTTATTTGTCTTACATGGACCTGTTGATATAAAAACTTTAGTTTTTGAGCCAAATCTTAAAATTGTCCTATGTTGTGACTATCTCAAGCATGATTCAATAAATTAAAAAAAAATTCATCCATATATTTCTAAAAGTGTAGGCACTTGATACCCTACATTTTGTCACTGAAAACCATGTCCTCCAGTGTGACACCATATCTTAATTTTCTAATCTTAAATGTTACTGAAGCCCATGACATGTGCACATGGTAAGTTTTTGTCTCAGAATTGTTCAAATATTTAACTTTTTTGGAACCACTATAAAAGTGTTAAGTGTTGTTGTCCTTTGGTGCGACACCCCTATATTCTTAATTGTTGCTATGTCACATCATAAGACACATTTCAGTAAAAATGTAAAAAAAAACTGAAAGAATTGACAAAGTTAGTGGCCCCTTATGTCAGACTTCACACTACATAATAATATTTAGTGTGAAGAGCATTTTTACTGCATATTTGTCAACTACCCATATAAATTTGAATATGAAAATGAAGATAATTAAAAAAAAAAAGGTATAACACTTAACAGTGCACGTCATTCTTGTATGCGCCAATAAGAAGCATCAATGAAAAATGACTCAGAAAATGTTTGTACTGTATAATATCATATTTACATGTTTATCCTGCCAGAATGAGCTAGTTGTGATGTGATTAACTCAGAAACGGTCACGCCCACTACAGTTACGGCCTTTGCCTGGGGCCATTATGCAAATCGCTCGTTCAAACAGGTTTTAATATTCAAATAAGGCTTGACATGTTCGGTTGTAGTTCTCACCACCACTCTTTTGTGTAGGTTGCACAATAAGGTGTTCTTGTTTAGCATGTGATCAAAACTACACTTTTGAGGGATTAGTTAGATTTCCAGACGTGCACGCATAGTGTGCACTACCTCGAGGAACCATTAGGGGACACACATGAACCTTTTAAAATGAATAGATCACCCAAAAATGAAAATTCTGTAAGCATTTTTCTCATCCTCAAGTTGTTCCAAACCTGTATGAGTATCTTTCTTCTGTTGAACACAAAAGAAGATATTTTGAAGAATGTTATCAGAAAGTTTAATATTTTGTGTTCGACACAAGAAATAAATTCATACAACTTGAGGATGAGTAAATGATGACAGAATTTTCATTTTTGGGTGAACTACCCCTTTAGTACGTTTAATATTTTAGAAATAAAATACATTTGCAAAAACATTTCCATTATAAAAGAGACATTAAAATGCATATTAGCAGTTTTGTCATTTAAAGTTCTCAAATTTCATTTTGTTTTGTTTCAGTAATGAAGTACATGTTAATCATAATTTGACACATTTTGGAAGATCCTGGGTGAAGGAAAAACCATCACAGATGTCAAAAGCAAGTGTATTCATAACTAAAAGTCTGATGTGAATCAGGGTTTTTGGCTACCTGCCACATGAATCAATGATGTGCTGTCACCGAACAGGAGAACATTGGCACACCCAGGTTGAGTCAGAACCAGGTGTAAATGTTACCCCTCCTGACGCAGATCTAGGTATCTTTACCCAGGAAAACTCTCACATATGCATGAGCTTTGCATATCTGTACATGCCACAGAAATCCCACAGGTATGCATCATCAAAACGAACAGAATAATGGAGAGTTTGATTGACTGTTTCGCCACATTTTGGGGGAAACAGTACAATCTGTGTCTACAATCTACAACAGGAGGCCTGTTTTTAAAACGAACAATACAGCTTAAAATAGCTTGATTGTAGTTGGCATATCAGCATCAACGGCCATACATTGTGATAGGCATTGTTTTGGTGTCAGGTTGTGTAAAGTATGAATGAGTTATTATGCTCTTTAAAAAAAAATAAAAAAAATAAACAACTTTGGAAAGTCCCTGTAACTGTAATTTGCATAGTGCTTTTTTTTCTGCTTGACGCATATCTGACACAAAGTGCCCATTGTGATCCATTCATGTGGTTTTATAAAGTGGGGAACAGAGAATTGTGGCTAGCCAGCACTTTGTAACAATGTATAGTGTGTGAGCTCGCATCTTTCTTCCGAACGTGCCTTTTGGCGAGCTTGCTGACTTTTGAACATTTAAAGTATGGGATAGAATAAAAGGTTAGAATAGAATTGCCCCTATTCAACAGAATTACCCTTCACGATCACGAATAATCCACTAGTGTTAAAACGATTGAACTTTTCTTCCACATTGATCCCAAGTTTTAAACAGAAGTAGCTACACCTTATAAAATCTGATGAAGCAAAACAAAATACGTGTCCCCTAATTATATTTGTATATTATATTAGGTTACACTTTATTTTATAGTGTCAATGTTACAGTGTAATTATATATTTAAGTACTGAGTAATATTAATTAACTACATGTACTTACTATAGGGTTAGGGTTTAGTTGCATGTAATTATGCATTATTTACTGTTGATAATTACATGTAACAAGTAAATAAAGTATTACCTAATATTAATATCTGAAAGTGGATATGGCATTCTGTGTTATTGAAATGCCCTATTGGTTGTACATACTTTGTATGCATAGACTATATGTGCAGTTCTAATCTACAGTACTGAGCTACTTATATATCTCAAATCAGATGAAGAAACGTGGTGTTTTTTATTATTAAATAAATTAGGCTTGAAAACACATTGGCAAATCACTGATAATGCAGTAGCTGTGTGTGTGTGTGAGAGAGAGAGAGAGAGAGAGAGAGAGGGAGGAATAACAGCACGAATGTTGAAGCCCTTGACAGAAGCAAAACATTGTCAGTCTTTTGTCGACACCTACTGGCTGTGAGGCGGTACTACAAGTAAAGCAGCTTCCTATATCAGGGAATGACGCGTATTTCTAGCCATACACCCATTAACCTCAGATACAAAAAGAAGGGGGTGAAATAAAAGATATCGCGTGTTTAAATATATAAAAACGCTAGTACATTTATTGCCATTTGTTTGACACGTTGCGGAGCATGCGCACAGACGCTCAGTGAAATTCGCTGTTAACCGTCACTATCGTTTACCGGTAGTTTATCTCTGTTTGGATACGTTGCGTAATGCGTACTTATGGCGTCGGTGAATTGTGTGGCAACATGAGGCGTCGGGATTCATCATTATTCCGGTATTGGTGCGTGTAAAGAAACTGTGACCATGGCCGGTGTGTTTGATATCGACCTGGACCCGCAGGAAGACAGCGTGTCGGATGAGGAGCTCGCTGACGGGGTATGTAACCGGTAACTAACGTTAGCTCGGTTCCAAAATTTCCGCATCGCCTGGACCGGCCTGAGATTCGACATAAAAGTACTATGCCTGTACTATGTTAAACTATTAGATGACAACAGTGGTACTGTAATATTTACCATGGTACCACTGAATGCTAGCTACGTGATTTACAAGTTAGTTTTTTTATTTACAAACGAGACATTTACAGTAGGCTACTTAACATGGTGTGTGTGTGTAAATATATGTCGTGGTAATACCATGGTATTTTATTATAAATGGACATGTCTGTTTTAAGATATATTTTACGATGGTTTCTAGCTGGTTATTAAGATGGTGGACCTTCTTGGACCAGCAACAAACCAGCTACCAGTTGGTCATACTGAATATTTGATGTGATATTTAGAGCATAATAGCTGGTCAAACAGGTAATGACTGACTAGAAACACAGCTACCTGCTTAAACTGGATTTTTGGATACCCAGCAGCATCACTTCAGGTGTATGAAGGTGACTGTATAATGGGCTGTCAAACTTTCTATGACTAGACATGAGTATGGAATTAAATTTAATATGAGAGATATGAACTTTTAAAGAACTTCAGCTGCAATTCACTGAAATTTAAGGGTTAGTTCACCCAAAAATGAAATTTCTGTCATTAATTACTCACCCTCATGTCGTTCCAAACCCATAAGACCGGAACACAAATTTAGGTATTTTTGATGAAATCCGAGAGGTTTCTGAACCAGCCATAGGCAGCAACGGCATTGCAACTTTCAAGGCCTAGAAAGGTAGTAGAGACATTGTTAAAAGGGATAGTTCAACCAAAAATGAAAATTATCCCATGATTTACTCACCCTCAAGCCATCCTAGGTGTATATGACATTCTTCTTTTAGACGAATACAATCAGAGTTATATTAAAAAAGAAGAAATTGTTGAATAAAGTGGTTATTTTTGTTTGTTTTTTTGCGCACAAAAAGTATTCTGGTCGCTTCATAACATTGAGGTTGAGCTGCTGTAGTCACATGGACTATTTTAGTGATGTCTCTACTACCTTTCTGGGCCTTGAAAGTTGCAATGCCGTTGCTGCCTATGGCTGGTTCAGAAACTGCTCGGATTTCATCAAAAATATCTTCATTTGTGTTCCGAAGATGAACAAAGGTCTTACGGGTTTGGAGCGACATAAGGGTGAGTAATTAACAGAAAAAAAAAACGTTTTTTGGGGGGTGAACTAACCACTTAAAGCAAGATGAGAGACTCAGTATTTGAAAGTTTGACAAATTCTTTGTCAGATTTTTAAACCGGCTTTTGCTCTTGAATTGCCTCTGGAACCAGAAAAAACCCTTGTGGTCCGACTTACAGTGGTCTGAAACTCTCTCTATTGTTAGACTGGGTCCTGTAATGTGATAACAGCGATCAGTGACCTTGATACTCCGGTTGATGGAGGAGAGCCAGTGCACATCAGTCACGGGTATAGATTGAGCTTTAATGGCCGTGTCAGATCTGCACACTGTGCAATTGGTGGAAAAGCTGCAGAGATACAAAAAACTGCAGTCCACACCTAAAACTCTCTGTAAACCTACCAAAAACACAAAAAGTTTGTTTTTGTCCACAGGCCAAGATTAATGAATACATGGATCAGTGCAGTGGCTTTGAATTGTGAGTATGCCACTGTGCCCTTTTGGGCACACAACATTATATTTGTGTATTTTGATGGTGTCATTTTCAAGTTAGCCCCTCCAAAAGTGCTGTCTTCTGCTTAAAGGATTAGTTCACCCAAAATTGAAAATTACCCCATGATTTACTCACCCTCAAGCCATCCTAGGTGACATTCTTCTTTCAGACGAATACAATCAGAGTTATATAAAAAAAATGTCCTGGCTCTTTCAAGTTTTATAATGGCAGTGAATGGCAGCCCAAAATTTGAAGCTTAAAAAAGTGCATCCATCCATTATAAAAGTAATCCACACGGCTCCGGGGATTAATAAAGGCCTTCTGAAGTGAATCGATGGGCCGCCTTCCGTATTCAACTTAGGAAAAAGGTGTAATTGGCGCGACGTCGGACGTAGCGCAAGCGTTTTGAACTGCGAGAGGTGTTACACTCTCTGCGTAAGTTGAATACGGAAGGCTGTCCACCGGAAGCTAGATATTTTACTTTACAATGTGTTAAATAGGGATATTTTTCTTACACAAACCCATCGATTCACTTCAGAAGTCCTTTATTAACCCCTGCTGCCGTGTGGATTACTTTTATAATGGATGGATGCACTTTTTTGGGTTTCAAATTTTGGGCTGCCATTATAAAGCTTGGAAGAGCCAGGACATATTTTAATGCAACTCCGATTGTATTCGTCTGAAAGAAGAATGTCATATACACCTAGGATGGCTTGTGAGTGAGTAAATCATGGGATCATTTTCATTTTTGGGTGAACTATCCCTTTAAGGCAATTATATGTTTATATTTTAATGTACTTGTACTCTTAAATTTCAATTTTTTAGTATGGAAGACTGCGAGAAGTTCGAGATCTCTGAAAATAGTGTAAATCAAGGCAAGGAGCAGATTCGTCCGGATTGTTTTGAGTTGCTTCGTGTTTTGGGTAAAGGAGGATATGGAAAGGTAAGCAAGACTAGCAGTGCTACTCTGTGTTTCCTCCCTGCATGTGGCGTATTTTGGACACATAATGTGGGCTGCAAAATAACGCACTCTACCCTTCAAATGTTTGGGGTCAGTAAGATTTAAGATGTTTTTGAAAATAGTCACTTAGTCTCACCAAGGCTGCATTTATTTGATCAAAATACAGTAAAAAAAAAAATATTGTGGGGCTGTCAAGTGATTAATTTTAAGCCAAATTTAAAGTCGTTATTCTGTTAAATTAGATGCACATCAAATAGACATTACAAAAAGTAGCTTTAGAAAACAAAACATTATTTGATTCAACAGAATTTATTACACACAAACTTTTAGGCTTCAACGGCCGGGTGAGTAAATGATTTTTGGGTGAACTATACCTTTAATGGGTTTTTATTAATATTGAAAAATGATATACTTTTTATGAAATTAAAACTGCCAGTATGTGGCGGTAAATGTCTATGTGAGTAAGTCATTGAGTCAGTCATTCATTCGATTCATTCAAATGGCTGAATGGGCCATTGAATCATTGGTTCACCTGATTCGCTCAAAACACAGATGAAGTGTTGGGTTGGCCGTTTAAACATTTCTTGCTGTTATCAATGTTGAAAACATCTTTGCTGCTTAATATTGTGGAATATTTGTGGAAACCATGATACATTTTTTCAGGATTTTTTAATTAATAGAAAGTTTAAATAAACAGCTTTAATTTTAAACCATTTTTATAACATTATTAATTGTCTTTACTGTCTCTTTCGATCAATTTAATGCACCTTTGCTGAATAAAAGTATCAATTTCTTTAAAAAAAAAATCTTTCTGACCCCAAACTTTGAATGATAATCTACATAATTTGTTTGCACTGAGGTCTTTAATGTTGTTTTTGTTTGCAGATTTGTATAGTAGTTGTAACCAAGCCATTTTTTTAATGACTTTTGACTTTTTTCTGTTAACAGCCCTCTTCTGTTTCAAAACAGGTTTTTCAAGTTCGCAAGGTATCTGGGGCAACTTCTGGGAAGATATTTGCCATGAAAGTCTTAAAAAAGGTATGGCCCCACATATTTCCCAAAAATTCCTAGTAATTCATCTTTCCCTGAATATCAGTATGGGTGTTCCGCAGTGTTGGGTAAGTTAAGTTAAGAAAAAAGTAATTAATCACATCTTCAACAGTGTATTTAGGTTACTGTTCTAATTACTCTCTCTAAAAAGTATCAAATTATTGCTTACTAATTACTTTCTAAGGTCCTGTTTACACCTGGTATTAAGATGCGTTTTGGTCGATCAGATCACAAGTAGACGAGGGAGACACATTCCCATTTACACCTGGTGTTTTAATCTCTTTTGTCCACTTTCAACCACTTCTGTCCTAATTTCTTTGAGGGGAGGGTCTTTCGATCTAATGGATAAAATAAGCTTGCGGAATTTACACATGAACATGACCAGAGAAAACAGAAAAACATATGGAGAAAAGTAACTTTAGTTTCTGCTCTGATAGCCGCAAGACCCCACCGAACACGTTGAGTGCGTGTTAGAAATTCAGAATGTTGAGAGAACATTGTGTTTGGTACGTTTTCCTTCAAACCAAATTTGGGTCTTTAGCCGACATCTGGCTAGCGCGCTTCCCATAATGTTTATGCATTAGGTCAGTAGGTGGAGAGTAAGCGGTCTTTTGTGGCTGTTCGAACACTTTCGACCACATGAGTGTCTACACTACGAAAGCAATTTGATCGAATCTGTTTTCCACTACCTCTGGAAGTGGTCGAAAGTGGACAAGCTCAAAACGTTTACACCTGTATTTAGCATCGTCCACTTGTTATCCGATCGACTAAAACGCATCTTAATACCAGGTGTAAACATGGCTTAAGTCCCATATCAACCTCGACTAGTTGAACAATACAAGGATAGATGGATATAGATATGAAACTGCTCTTATCAAATAAATAATATAAAATTGACCAACATATTTAAATGGAGGTTGCATCAAAAACACACATTTTTACATGCATTTAAATTAAAGTAAAATTTGGATGTTAAACCAGTTAGGGTTGGGCCGATAGACAATGCCATCGTCCATCGACAGACATCAATGTTGAGCCGGCATCGTGATCAAATAATAAAGTTGTTCCCGATCACAATGAACACAATTTAAACACTAAAGATTTTATTGTGCAAAAAACGGTAAACAAATTATAGGCTACTAGATGTTTTACACGAACTAAGCCAATGATATTCAAATGGCTGTCCACATCCAGGCCTTGGCATATGTTTCCATCCGGACCATGAGACAGAACTGTAGCACCATTTTCCTGTTTCTAGTTGAAGTGAGCAGAGCGTCAAAACAGCGGTGCGGATCACACCACAGGCACTCAGGATAGTTTGTGGTAATGATATTTCAGCACTATATCCTCTAGTAGTTGTATCTAAAGTCAAACACGCTTCATTCAAGCCATCTCAGCTCCGTGCGCGTTCTCTCTTTTCCAGGCGCGCACCACATTAACAGAGCTTAACGCTCAAACTCAATCCCCCGATGTCATTGTCCATCGCAATGTTTCAATGTAGACATCGTCTTAAGCCAGTTTGGTAGACATCGCCCAACCCAATTAAGAGTAATCTCTTACTTTTACTTTTTCAATGAAAACAATAGTTAAATTACAGTAATTAATTACTTAATTACACATTAAGTGAGTTACACCCAACACTGGTGTTCCGTCATGCCTGGTTAACAGGTTGTATTGGTGTAGTTTGCTTCAGGTCTGTGAATAATCTCTAAGGAATGTTTCATTACCTATGAACAGCTTCAGTAATGATTGATTGATTGATTGATTGTATAGTTTGTGTGTTTTTCTTTTTCACAATAGCTGATAAAATGGTTTAGCAGTAAAATCACTTCATAACTGCAAACAAGTAGATCATTACACAGAAACACACAGTAGCATTCAGTAGAAGGAATATTGCTTTGCTCGAAATGCTGAGTTTAATATATTTAGAACACAAGGCCTTTAAAATTGAATGCTTTACAGGGTCTAATTTGGCAAGACCAGAGATGAGTGGCAGATATGGTGATTTATCAACATGGTCGAAAGATATGATGCAGCCTCAGCTGACCAGATTGGCTCTGTTATTATCAACACCTAGTGGACTCTTCTTTGTGCACTGAAGCAGTTTTAGATAAAATATCCTTTAAACCAGTGGTTCTCAACTAGTTTGGCCATGGGACCCACATTTTCCCATGGTCATTAAGCTGCGACCCAAATTTTTAGGAATTTGAACCTATGAAGTATTTATTTCTCAAAAAAGGTCGACACACAAGTGTCGTCCCACTTTACATAACACAAATAAAAACAGTATTATAAGGTAAGGCTGTTAAATATCAGTCCCAAACTAGTTTTTGTTAATACAATAAAGTTAGTGAGTTGTTATGAGCTATGATCAGCCACCACAGTCATCAAAAATATTAATACACAATACTAACATGAACTGTAAATAAAATATATGGACACTGATCCTGATTAATAGAATGAACATCATACCCGCAATATCATACCTGCAATAGCCAAAAATAACATTAGAATAATGACACTGACATATAGCCTGACAACATCTCATCTGACAGCAGATACTGAATCAGGACAGCACATTTTTCTCAGGCACCCTTTACTTAAACTGCTTCTGACAGGAGAGTCAACCGCTTTTATGCACATCTTTTAAAGGGGTCATGAACTGCAAAATCTAATTTTCCTTGAGCCTTTGACGTATAAGAGGTCATCATACTATTAGAATATCCTGTAAGTTTCAGTACTGAAAACGTCCTTGTTAGTCTAAAAACAGCTTTTATTGAAACCAAGCCCAGCGAATGACTCGTTGTAGTATATCTATAGATATAATCTGTTATTTAATCTGTGATTAAATTGTAGAGAGCGATCTTTACAATCGCTGGAGCTGTCAATCAAACAGCACAGGTTTATCAGTGACTGAGTTCTGGACTCTCACCAAAACTCCCATAATAATCATGAATCTCTTATTTACATTGTGTTTGCACTGTTAGTTATGATGAAAGCATTCGTTAGTGTACAGAAATCGAGCTGCAATGACGAGGTCACTGAATTAATGTGCACAACATGTCTGTGATCGGCTACAACGCTCATCAATGCAACCTTTCATGCCACAATCTGAATATAATGCTATAATCAACACTTTCATGATTAGTTAACCTTGAGAGCTGTAATAGTAAAAACACGCTTAATGTTTTCGTGAGAGTTCTACCTGTAATACTAGCTATTTCATATGCAAAGATGTTAGCCAATCACAGCAGTTGGTGTTTACACTGAAGTCTCACAGCAGCCAATCACAGCATTGGGCGTTTACACTGAAGTCTCACAGCAGCCAATCACAGCAGTGGGCGTTTACACTGAAGTCTCACAGCAGCCAATCACGGCAGTGGGTGTTTACACTGAAGCCTCACAGCAGCCAATCACAAACTGAAGTCTCACAGCAGCCAATCACAGCATTGGGCGTTTACACTGAAGCCTCACAGCAGCCAATCACGGCAGTGGGTGTTTACACTGAAGTCTCACAGCAGCCAATCACAGCATTGGGCGTTTACACTGAAGCCTCACAGCAGCCAATCACAGCAGTGGGCATTTACACTGAAGTCTCACAGCAGCCAATCACAGCAGTGGGCGTTTACACTGAAGTTTTTACAGCAGCCAGTCACAGCAGTGGGTGTTTACACTGAAGTCTCAGAGCAGCCAATCACAGCAGTTGGCGTTTACACTGAAGTCTCACAGCAGTGGGCGTTTACACTGAAGTCTCAGAGCAGCCAATCACAGCAGTGGGTGTTTACACGGAAGTCTCAGAGCAGCCAATCACAGCAGTGGGTGTTTACACTGAAGTCTCACAGCAGACACGCCCCTTCAAAAAGAGCGTTCAAACCAGAGGCTAAAATCCGTGTAGGAAAAATGCCTTTTATTTCTAAATTGACAATTTTTTATGTAAAAATCATACTAACATTTATAAGTGCACCCTATTATAAAACAAATAAAACAATGCAGTTCATGACCCCTTTAAAATAAAAAGGTTTTCGCAACGCTAACAATTACATTTTGTTGCTGTCCGTGACCCATCGGTTGAGAAACACTGCTTTAAACCATTCTCGGATGGAAGGAGAGTAAACTGTGTATCAAGGCCATAGGCGCAGTTGAATCATTCTAAGACTAATGCTGCATTATTCTCTGTGAAATGTTTTGGATTCCAGTCCCAAATTAGATTTGCACACGTCTGTTTATTGCAATAGCAATAAAATCATTAATGACACCAGCCTGATGAATTCACAGCTGTGATTCACAGTTACAACCCTCCAGCGCCAGGATGTTCATGCACAGACAGTCACAAGTGCTGTGAGTTTTGACAGTTACTTAAAAACATAACTTTGCTAAATGAATTCTGTTGCTTTTGTCTGTTTCAACAGGCCATGATTGTACGCAATGCAAAGGACACTGCTCATACCAAAGCAGAAAGGAGCATCCTAGAGGAAGTTAAGCATCCCTTCATTGTGGACCTCATATATGCCTTTCAGACAGGGGGCAAACTTTACCTCATCCTGGAGTACCTTAGCGGTGAGTTCAACACAGCTACTGGTGCTTTTTTTTTTTTTTTAGCTCAAAAGTCAGCAAATAATAAAAAAATGCATTTATATTAAAATGTAAATTGTCTTGAGTAGAAAAATATCATGTTTTTAGAGAATGTATCTGGAATCAAGGTCATGTTTCTCTAACAGGTGGAGAGCTGTTCATGCAGCTGGAGAGGGAGGGGATCTTTTTGGAGGACACAGCCTGGTGAGTGAGGCTTTATTACCTTTTATCAGTGTATATAGATCATTCCAGGGTCAAGATGACCTGTCTGCTATCTGGATGCAACATTTCTGTTGTGTATAAACATTGATCTCCTGCGGGAGGTTTCAAAAATCATTGGCTTAACAAATATAGTTTGTACAGCCGGCACAAATGTCGATTTGATGGTTTGTCAGACTAAATACATGAAGTTGCTTGTCAAATTATAGGAAGCAGTGACCATGAATGTTTTTTCACGCATGCACACACACCCACACAAAATAATCTACATAGGTCTTTTCGATACAAGGTCTTCTCTAAAAAGGAAAAAAAAGCACTGTGAAAGTAACTAAATTGTGGTCTACGTGACTCTTGTACTTGCATGATTATATATTATTATAAACATTTGGAACCTTCAATTATTAGAAGAAAAAAAATTAAACCCTAAAATAAAAAAAAATGCATATGGAAATGACAGTATAAAGTTTAAAAAAGTGCATGAATGTGAGAAAATAATACTAATAAGACATTTTGGGGTGAACTATTTGTGTAACAAAAAATTCAAATCCATGGATTGGGAAAGTGTTTACATTTTTAATTCATTAATTTTTATGTTGTATTTTATTTATCATTTTATTTATTTATTTACACAAATTCCTTTTAGCTTTTATCTGGCAGAGATTTCCATGGCCTTGGGTCACCTTCATCAGAAAGGCATCATCTACAGAGACCTGAAGCCAGAGAACATCATGCTCAATAACAATGGTAATAAAACACACACTCACCTCTGTCCTTTTATCCCAGACAGTCCTCAGGCTTGCATCACATCCTGTTCAATAAAGACTGTACTCCTATGGATGTGCACTTTTCATTCTCATCTCAGGTCATGTGAAGTTGACAGACTTCGGACTGTGTAAGGAGTCGATCCACGACGGTACCGTCACACACACCTTCTGTGGAACCATAGAGTACATGTATGTACAAACTCACATTTTCACCCACTTAAACATAATTTTTTATGCTACTGTAACTTCTTACCAGTAATGTATCATTACTGCTTAGCTAAAAAATTGAAAATTCAGCATTTAAAGCATGCCATATGGTAGTGCTGAGCGATATAAGGCCAAAAAATCGTCTAGGTATGCAATGGCGATGTACGGTAAATCTCAGTATTTTCTACATTTTTAAAGCAGAAGTTAAATTCACTAAACTAATAATGAAAATAAATAAAAACAAAAGCACAGACTAATTATTAGGCTTTTGATTACCCTACAATAGTCACTTTAATGCTATCATAAAAATACACTTACTTGAAGGTTTGAATTTATACATATGGTACATTTAATGTTCACCAACAACAACAACAGCAGATATTTTAGCAAAATGTATAATTTAGTTTACTGCGCTCCATCTGCTTGGCGCGCAGGATCGTGTTCATGGAAGTTTGTGAGAGGGCTTGTCCACTCCTGACAGCAAAATGGAAAATTGACTTTCTAACATTTACAGATAGAGAATGTGTCTGTGAAGTGTACGTTATGCACTGGGGAAATTATTGTATGTCACTTCAGCTTAAATTAATAGAGTAAATTATGTTTGTTCCCACCAATCGCCGCACAAGTTAAGGTTACGCATGATGACGAAAGCATGTTAGTGCTAGCCCTCCCAGAACACATAGAGAATGCATTGCTGTGCCTGCAGTTCGGAAAAAAAAATATTTGTATGGAGGTCTTTGAGAACAGTCTGGGCGATTGTCGGCCAGAGTGAAATCGCACGAGAAGGGGTGGTACTCCACAGATCGTGACTTGACACTGATTTGGACTATATATCCAGAGGCAGAACAGTCTAGAATAGCGACAGCTAGTGTAACTCTGTGTTGAATGTGATTGAAAAATACGTCCCTTTTGCACTTTGGTGGTGTGTTGCCCTGTTGCCCCAATAAAGAAACCGCCCCTGTTTGAAAGTCTGTTAGTGTGTGATGCACAGTTTTTCACTGTAACCTTTTACAAAGTCAGCGAGTGTATGATGCCTACTGTTTTAAAATGTTCAGATTTTAATTTGTGTTGTGTATTCCAACCTTTAGTTTAAAAAATGGTGTGTAGGCTAGAAAGCTTCTTGTGGCCTGTTGATGGACTCATTTTACTCCATCTATGTTTTGATCATCGTTCTGAATCCGATCCAGATGTAGTCTTTGACAAAAATTAGATTTTTCTCAGCTTTTTGCTCAAAATGATGCTTTTTTTATGAAACTTACCCATATTCAAGTGTTGATAAAAAAAAAATGCATGAAGCTAGAATAATTTTTTTTGCAGAGGTTCTTTTCTTTCTTTTGATATATTGCATGTTCAGATATTCATACAACAGAAGCTGGCGGGTGAAGAGTTAAGTCTATCCAGTTCATAGAGGCCAGAACCTGTCTACTGAAGATTTATTTGGCCTCCGGGGTCAGTTAGGTCAAAGTAAAAAAGGCAGCAGCACAAAAAATTGTTGGTGTGCTGGCCTTTTCACTCTTCACTCATTCATTCATTCATTCATTCATTCTTTGTTTGTTTCTCTTGTTCTCTCCCTCTTTCAGGGCACCAGAAATCCTCATGAGAAGTGGCCATAATCGAGCTGTGGACTGGTGGAGTCTGGGAGCCCTGATGTATGACATGCTAACAGGAGCTGTGAGTTGCCCCTTCTCACATCTCCTCTCTATGTTGCTGCTTATTAAAGTTTCACATGAAGATGGGATCAAATTAGGTCAATAAGCTGTAGCAGTAAAATGTGGAATAAACATGAATGAACATCTGAAAGGTATGTTGAAAGATACAGTATAACTTTCTAAAATGTCACATGGAATCGCTCAATCAGTGTTTCAACCGTGGAAAGACATCAATAAAACCGCTTGTAAACAATGTCATGTAGCATTACATTTACCTCAGAAGGCATTCAGTGTCCACAGTTTATTAGTTCACCAGAGAAATGAACTCTTTGGCTAAATATATGCGTTATATTAGCTTTTATATTCATTATATTTTATTTAACCTTTTAGGGATGCCTTAATTATTCAATGTAAAACTTAAATTAAATAATAAAACTTAAATAATTACATTGCATAAGTATTTGTACCCTTTTCTGTGAGACTTCGAGTGGCGTTAGCCTGTGGCAAATTCAGTTGACAGCTGAAAATGCATATCAGAGCAAAAACCAAGCCATGAGGTCAAAAGAACTGCCTGTAGGAATTAGACAAGATTGGTTCAAGACATAGATCTCGAGAAAGACTACAAAAAATTATGCTGTATTGAAGGTTCATGGAAACATGTAGCCTCCATAATCCTTAATGGAAGAAGTTTGGAACAACCAGGACTCTTCCTAGAGCTGGCCTCCTTGCCAAACTGAGCAATCAATGGAGAAGGGCCTTGTGGTGACCAAGAAGCTGATGGTCACTCTGGTTGAGCTCTGTGATCATATATGGAGATGAGAGAAACTTACAGAAGGACAAACATCACTGCAACACTAAATCTGGGCTTTACAGCAGAGTGGCCAGACTCAAGCCTCTCCTTAATGAAGACACAAAAAAACACCTAAAGGAATCTCTCAGACTGTGAGAAACAACATTCTCTGGCCTGATGAACCTCAGTTCCAAGCATTATGTATAGAGGAAACCAGGCACTGCTCATCACCTGCATAATACCATCCCAACAGTAAAGTGTGATGGAGCAGCATTATGATGTGGGGGTGTTTTTCAGTGGCAGGGTAGAAGGAAAGCTCAACACAGCAAAATATAGAGTTAGCCTTAATGAACCCTTGTCCAGAGCATTCAGAACCTTAGACAGGGCAGAAGGCAATGCAAGAGTGGTTAATGGACAACTCTGTGAATGTCCAGCCAGAGCCTGGGCTTGAACCTAATCGAACATCTCTGCAGAAACCAGAAAATGGCTGTCCACTCACTGACTGTCCCCATCCAACCTGACAGAGCTTGAAAGGATCTGAGAAGAAGAATGGCAGAAAATCACCAAATGCAGATGTGAAAATCGTGTCGTATCATACCCCAAAAGATTTGAGGCTGTAAAGGTGCTTTAACTAAGTACTGAGTTAAAGATACAAATACATACTTATGCAATGTGCTTATTTCAGTTTTTCCTTTTTAATAAATTTGCAAAGTTGTCAAAAATATTTCTTTTTGTTGCTTTGTATGGAGTGTAGATTGTGGGAAAAAAAACTAAAAAACATTTTAAAGTAGTGTAACAAGGCAGCAAACAGAACAAACAGAAAGGCACAAGTTTACCTTTAGACTCTTTAAAAGGCTTCAACAAAATGTTTTTGTCTTTCATTTGGCTTTGATTGACAGAGACTTTAAACTCATAAACTTCCTGCCATTCATCAACACTAGTTAATTACACTGAAGACAGACCTTACACCTTATTGCTAGACCTGGATAAGACCGGATAAGTCTAATCTCTGTTGAGGTATTCTATTGATGGAGCTTTTTACCAATAATTCTGTTATGTTTGTGACCTCTTTGACAAATAGATACTGTTTGACTGTGTGAACACAAAAATAACATAGATGGAATCTTATTCAAACAATTAATGTAAACAAATGTAGATAACCTGAAACCACATGGCCAAAAGTATATGGACACCTGAACTTGTATGTGCTTGTTTGACATTTCTAAATCCTTGGCATTAACATGGAGTTGCTCCTCCTTAACAGCTTCCACTTTTCTGGGAAGACTTTTTACTAGATGTTGAACATAATTTCCTTCCATTCAGACAGATTTCAAAACAAATAAATCATTATTGTGAAGATATCAAATGTCTTATGAATTGCTTTCTTCAGAGAATAAATTTACCCTCTAAACCTCTTAAACCTTTCACTTACAGCCGCCATTCACTGCAGAGAATCGGAAAAAGACCATTGACAAAATCCTAAAGTGCAAACTGAACCTTCCACCTTATCTCACCCAGGAAGCACGGGACCTTCTGAAAAAGGTAGAAGTCTTAGGTCAATCAGGTTTCACAACTGTGTGGAATTCGGTTTTATTGCTCAACTTATGGGGTTGAGTGTGTGTGTGTGTGTGTGTTTCGCACCCAGCTGCTGAAGAGAAACGCATCGGTGAGGATAGGAGCAGGTCCTCGGGATGCTTTAGACATCCAGGTATCTACCCTTCTGATGTGGTGAACCCATTATCTTAAAAACAGGAAATTACATATACATATATAGTGGAATTCTGTAGATTATAAAAAGCGATTTGTATTTTTTAGACCCATTCCTTCTTCAGACACACAAACTGGGATGATCTCCTGGCTTGTAAAGTTGAACCTCCCTTCAAGCCTTTTTTGGTACGAGTTTTTTCTCTCCCTGTACAATCAAATGTTGCCTCTTGTTGCGTATATTTCTAGTTGTTATTATCATTATTATAGATTTAATGATGTAGTATCCAATAACTCCTAACAAATCTCTCTTTCTGCAGCAATCGGCTGACGATGTTAGCCAGTTTGACTCAAAGTTTACTAGTCAGACTCCCGTGGACAGTCCCGATGACTCGACGCTCAGTGAAAGCGCCAACCAAGTCTTCCTGGTCAGTTTGTTTCTTTTTGGGCAAAATTTATCTCTACGCTCTTTAATTATATATTCTTTGCACCCCTCTATGGTGACTCCATTAAATTTATGTACATGCATGTAGCAGATGCCTTTTCCAAAGTGCACCAATAGTGAACATATTTATTTTTGTGTTTATTAGCCAATGACATATGAATGGAAAATAATCTGATATTATCAATATTATGGGCTACTCTTTTGGATACACTACAATTCAGAAGTTTAGGGTCAGTAAGATTTTTTAATTTTTTGAAAGAAGCTGCGTTTATTAAATATAGTAAAAACAGTATTATTGTGAATAATTATTACAATTTAAAATGACTTTTCTATTTGAATATATTTTAAAATGTAATTTATTTCTGTGATGGTAAAGCTGAATTTTCAGCATCATTACTCCAGTCTTCAGTGTCAAATGATCCTGATTTAGTGATCATCCACTATGATGATTTAGTGCTGAAGAAACATTTCTTGTTATTATCAGTTGAAAACAGTTTGTGGAAACCCCAATCCATTTTTTCAGGAATCTTTGATGAATAGAAAGGTCAAACCTTTTGTAACAATGTAAAAGTCTTTACTGTCACTTAATGTAAATTACTGGTTACTGATGCACCCTTTCTGAAAAAACATCTTACTGACAGTAGTGTAGATACATTCACTAATAACTAACATCAATAGTTTTGCTAATATATTAAAATTTTCATCAGATTGTCGCCATGATCTACCAGATGAGCTACAGAGCTACATAGTTAGTTAATAACAAACAGATTTTTTTTTTATCATAGACATAAAGATGTTCTTCAGACAAATAGAATAGTATTACTCAGCACCAAGGCCTTGTTGTACGTGACACCATAGCCCAAACATAACACGGAACAAACGGAAGCCTCAGAATTTGTTTATACTCCATTTGATCTTAATTATCATCAGCATGCTATGCTGAGCACTCAAGAATGCGTATGAGATTCATTTCTGACTCCCGACCTACATTGTGAGTGTGTGTCAGCATTGTGTGTGTGGTAAATTGGTTCTTTTTGTAGACAAACTTACGAGAAAGGAATAATGTCTCTCATCTGGTCTGTATTATTACTGTTTAACTGTTTTTTCCAGCTGTTAGCGTGACATGTTTTTTTTGTTTTGCTTCATAATTGCACATCCTCTACACTCATGTATTTTTTTGTCTACCCAAACTCTCTCTTTTTTTAAATTTAATCTTTTCTCGGATGTCGTCTCTCCTCAGGGCTTTACGTACATAGCTCCATCTGTGCTCGAAAACATCAAGGAAAAGTTCACATATGAGCCAAAATCCCGTTCACCTCGCAAGCTTCTGGGAAGCCCAAGAACACCAGTGAGGTAATGTGTTTTTCTCATTCCACTGAGGTTTGAACAGTGTATTAAGTGTCTGTTTTCATGATCTTGATGATTTTTCCGATTAATTGAGTTCATTTGATGGATTTTTAAGTGATCTTTCACTCTATGCCAGTTTTTCCCCACACCGCTGAATCATATTTGACCCAATTTTGCATCTCAAATTAATTTGATAAGACAAAAATGGCGCGTTTCAGCAAAAAAATGCAAGAACATGTCTTCCTATTGATTCATTTTTTTGGAGGCTTCACACAATGACACGTGACGAGTCTAGTCTGATATACAAAACAAATCGCTTTTATGAACACTTTTTTTTTTTTTTTTTTTTAGTGAATCAAAAACAAACAGCATGACCGTTGTGGTCTGATTCAAACATAAATAACTGGTCCTTTTTAGTGAATCAAAAGCGTTTCGCTCAGCTGGTTTAGTCTGATTCACAACTCAAATTACTCCTCTGAATCGGTTCTTTTTAGTTGATCTAAAACTCACAGTGCAACTAGTGTAGTTCAAAAAGTGGTAATGACACTTTTGATCCGATCCATATTTTAAATGAATCATTCAAAATAAACTCACAGATCAGTATGACAAATCCTTCACTGAATTAACTGACTGAATCCGTCAGAGTAGTTACTTAAGTAAAAAAAGTTGAAGAATAGGAAGAATATATATCAAAACGTGTATTGATCTCGTAGGGAAAGACATTGATTTAATTTATCTGAGCTTTAAGTTCAATTTGTTGACCAAATATGAGAACCAAATCCAAGGTTGTGCAAGCTGTAACAAGCTTATCTGGTCATGTGTATACCGGTTATGTGTTTGTAACTTTGCACGAATAGATATCCGTAACCCGTGATGCCATACTTGCTTTTTCCAGCCCTATGAAGGGTGAAGGGTTAGAGAGTTGGTCTCGAGGTCCACCCTTCCCAGAAGTGACCACAACCAGCTCCTCTCTCCTGCCGCCCACTGATACGCCCATGGAGGTGTCTAATGTGGAGCAGATGGACATTAACAGCAGCATGGAGGTGTCGGCCCCTCTTCCCATCAAAAAACCACTGGGATCCACTGTGGGGTCTGTCATGAAACAGGCTCACCCAGTGGGCGGCAGGAGACCCCAGCATTTGAGGATGAAGCTTTGATGAACGTCTTGAGTTTTGCACTTTAGGAATTTATTAAATTACCCAAAGGCCTTTCTGCACCCAGTATTCGTCACTTAAACACTTGCCGCCTAAGCATACAAGCATGCAGAGCTTGTTCAGAACAAAGCCTGTGACCTCTCTCTACTTGCACCATAGTGAGTTGGTCTGCTGCTTGCTATGAAAGATGAGACCACCTTGCACTTTAGGCGACTGAGCATGAATTTCACAGTTTTATCTTTTATATGCCATGCTCATGCAAAAAAGTAAAGAAGAATGCATATCTTCTGTTCTATATTTGAAGTTTGGTCTGAGAGACTGAGTGATAGTAACTGTGTTTAAAGAGGTAGTTCGTCCAAAAAAAAAAAATTCTGTTATTTGCTCACCTTTGTCATTCCAAACCTTTTTTTACTTACTTTCTTCTGTGGAACACAAAATAAGAAAAAATCTCAGTGTTTTGTTGTTTTAGACTCCATTATATAAACAGTTGAATCATTTTTCAAAATGTTTTCTTTTGTGTTTCACAGAAGAACAGAAAGTCATACAGGTTTGGAACAATTAGAGAGTGAGGAAGACATAACAGAATTTTCAGTAAGAGAAGCTCCGGTTCTACATTCCAGTGGAATCTTGTTTATTTTGCGGTGTATTTGATTTTTAAAGGTATAGTTCACCCAAAAATGAAAATTGTGTCATTAATTACTCACCCTCAAGTTGTTCCAAACCTGTATACGTTTTTTTCTTCTGTTAAACACAAAAGATATTTTGAAGAATGTTGGTAACCAGACGGTTGACGGCACCCTTTGACTTCCATTGTAGGAAAAAAAAAATACTATGGAAGTCTATGGGCCCCATCAACTGTCTGGTTACCAACATTCTTCAAAATATCTTCTTTTGTGTTCAACAGAAGAAAGAAATTCATACAGGTTTGGAACAACATGAGGGTGAGTAAATGACAAAATGTTCATTATTGGGTGAACCATCCCTTTAATGCATCAGTGGTTATTAGGACCCCTAGAATCACAGATGTAGAACACTTCTGGAAAGACATAAACTACGAAGTTAAATATAAGCTGAGTTTTTTTGTTGTTGTTTTTTTTGCTATGCTCTTTGCTCAAGTTCATCAGGCAGTGTTGAATGATTTCAAGACATTCTTGTTTGGTCTGTTCTTGATTACATTTAAAATTCATACAATTAAATATGAATCTACCTGTGTTCTGGGCATCAAATCAATGTTTTTCTTTTGGACAGTAGGCATTACTCTGACCAAAGAGTATTAAAAATACTAAATTACCAGATAACGCTAGATAAATCCTCTTAATCTAGGGTACAAGTAGTTCTTTTTAGCCACATCTACAAACACTGATGCCACTAATACTAATGATGTCATTCTTTTTTAAATCTACTGGTGGAACATAATTTTTCAATTTAAATTTCAGTCTAGTATTGAAGACAGCAAGACAACAATTCTGAAATAGTTTCCTTAACTATTTTTTTGTTTGTTTCTTTCTTTCTAAATATGTTTTCATTTTATTTAAACAATTTATTTTCCAGGTGCCATATAGGTTTTTTTTAACTATGCAAATTATTTATTGTTAATAATCAAGAATGCTGTTCAAGATTTAGCTGGATTAGTTACATAAAGACAAAGACATGCCAGCCCCCTTTAATTTTTATTTAGTACTTTTTTCTTTGGTGATCACTGAGTCAAAATAATTGTATTATTCTTAAGGACAAAAGTAAAAATGTTGAAATATATTTTCAAGATGTGCAGTATATACATGCAGCAGATAAAGGGAAAACCACTGGATTATTTATTGTTCTTTTGACTTTTGATTAAATAAGCTTGGATATATGTGGTTGAGGTGAAAGGAAAATCTCTATTCTAAATGAACCCATAATGATGGACGTGTAATAAAATCCTTAAAAAAAATCAGTATTTATTTCTTTGCTGTATATAGACATCGTTCTTCATGACTGTTGGTGCTCTTTCCTTGTATTATAGTTCTTATAGATACAATAAGTGTCATTGAGCTGAATGTAAGAAGGGGTTATTTAGAGTCATCATGGGTGATTTGAATGTATCGTTTCACAGGCTTTCCTGTGCTCATAGCACTGTTATTGTTATCAATGAACGTCTGCGTGGGAGGCTGAGATTACGTCTGTAACCGCATTTAAACAATTTCTTAATGACATGCTTTTTTTCCAATGGGATTGTAAAATGGGCTTGTTTTCTGTGTGAAAACATTGTTCTGTCGTGACATTGTAACTCACTGATTGAATGTGATGTTAACCTCACATTCTCAAACTCTAATTTCTGTTGTGTATATTGTAATTGTGGTTGGACATTAGGAGGCCATTGCTCTGATTGAACTGTCTGGACTTTGCAGCAGATTCCATCAAGCCAATAACTGGCGGTTCTCACTATGCACAGGAAGCATGATTGTGAATATATTAAGCTTAATCCAGTGCCTACTGATAAACAACAGCCTGCTGTGCCGTGGCAGTTAACAGCCCAAAATGGCTTCATACGTGAATTTGAAATCTGTGCAAGACCAGCAACTTAATTAAAATTGCCTCTTAACTGGTACTTTGACAATGGAAGCAGCGCATTTTGCCTTTGCATACACAAATATCAACAGTTTATTCAAACTATGCAATGCTAGCTGAGAGGGGTGTAAATGGCGTAAGTGGCTTCATGTATCACTTTTAGCAGTCTGATGAGTTGGATATTGACCATAAACCCAGTCCCTATAATCACAAGACTCATGGCCTGGGTTTAAAACCTTTCAAACTGTCTCCCACTGATTCTTGCAGTCATTTTGGAATATTAAGACATACCTTGGTGCTAAGTGTTAATGGCCTGTTTTTTGTTTTGTTTTTTCCATCTTCAAAACAAAAATGTATTGTGGTGTGTAATTGAGCTTCAGAAAGAGTTTGACTCTCAAAT
The DNA here is from genome assembly GCA_039654625.1 of Rhinogobio ventralis. Taxonomy (NCBI): domain Eukaryota; kingdom Metazoa; phylum Chordata; class Actinopteri; order Cypriniformes; family Gobionidae; genus Rhinogobio; species Rhinogobio ventralis. The sequence continues at coordinate 5,184,986 of CM077215.1, forward strand.
CTGTGTACTCTATTAGGAACCAGGGCTGGAACCAATTCTGAAACTTCCTGGATTATACAGTAAAGTCAATAGAAAAATGCCTGAGATGCAGATAATGATACATTTAGCATTTTAAAGTGCTGTGTTTATTTATTAGACAGTGGCACATTTTGGTTTAAAAATGAATGGATTTAATGTACTGAATGACATGAGATTGTTTATAATGAATAATCTGGTGTTTTATGATTTGTTAATATTTATTTTAAAACCATTTTAATCCCTGGAGAATTCTACAACATCAATAAAGTTGAATTAGAGTATTTAACAAGCAACCCTGCATTTACTTGGCAAGTATTTCAATGACACTTCTTAACAGTTTGAAAAATTTATTTGGTCAATTATCTAAATATACTGAATGCAACTGTATAATGGTACTAAAATAGATGGGTTTTTTTCTTCAACTCTTTGGTTTATTACACTGTAAGTGCAGCATTAGAAAAATACCATGTATCTGTGAAGGGCCTGAATTACAAATGCATTTAGCATGTACAGTAATATTTTGCTGATTGAAAATATGTTGTTCAGTCACTAAAATCACATGGTTATAAAATTCTACTGCTACATCGTTTAATAAATCAGCAGTTCATGTGCGATTACCTCACATTCAGATTACTACATAACAAACCAGAATACTTCAAACGGAAGTTTTTTTTTTTTTTAAAACACCTTATAATTGGATTCATAAATGTGTTTAAGACAATTCAGTTACAAAAGCCTTAGTCTCTGACAGGATCATACAAAGAAAAAACCCAGAATCTCTGAAATTCAACCAAAAAAAAAAACATTAAAGGAGACAAACATACATTTCTGAGTGTTTTCTCCACAAATAAAATCAAGAAATCCATGTGTCCACTGTATCCTTCTGCTTACAACCACAAGGAAATTAGTAAAACCAGAGTTGGCATGCAAGAACACAAAGCAGAATATATTATAAACATTAAAAATAAGGGAGTTCCACATACAATAATAATAATAATACAAGAGCTGGTGAATGAACTTGTCCTTCTGACAAGATTTATATACATGAAAAAAAACTCAAACTGGTGATTTTTCTAGTTGACTATTGCCTTATAACAAGTGCTGTTTGCTCGACTGAGATGTTTGAGGAACAATCCACATATTATGTGGATCCACTGCTGGTCAACATGTCTCAACACAGTGTCTTCATCCTTTCAGTGAGCAGCATGTTCAGTAGATTTGTAAATAAGCTGATGTGGCACCATCTTTCCACTTATTCACCTTGTCTGTGATGATAGTGCGGCAGAGGGGGCAGGTCCTCTCCTGGTTAAGCCACTGGGCTATGCACTCCTCACAGAAGATATGCTGGAGACAATCAAGTGGTAAACAGATCACATATATGTTCTTGGCAGGTGGCTTACAAGAAAGTACATGCATTGTCACATACTTCCCTACCATATAATAGGCTAAAAACAGTATGATGAGATTCTGAAGTGTGCATAAGACTTTACTATCCCATGAGGCCATTGGAGAGGATTTGCGAATGACAGTGAAGTGACGCAACTGACGCTGGTAGATCACATGATAATCACAAAATGGCAAATGTAGCATGTCCAGATTACATTCATTCATACTATTCAATTTCAGATGCAGCCACTGTGTATTACTTCAAGATAGAATAAGAGCAAGCTGTTAATGCAGGGGCATAGAAATTATCAGAAAAGTGGCCAGGGTAGTGCTATCTGTAGTAAAATTACCGTCAACACGTCTGTTTATTTACAGAGATTATTTTATAGAGAAAAAGGTAACACTTTACAATAAGGTTTCATTAGTTAACTACTTTAGTTAATGAACTAAGAATGAAAAATAATTCTACAACATTTATTAATTTTAGTTATTGTTAATTTCAACATTTACTAATGCATTATTAAAATCAAACGTTGTATTTGTTACCATTAGTTAATGCACTGTGAACTAACTTGATCAAACAATGAACAGCTGACTAACATTTATTAACTAACATTAACTGTTACAAATATATTGCTCATTATTAGTTCATGTTAGTTAATACTTTAACTAATGTTAACCTATGAGACCTTACTGTAAAGTGTTGCGTATTTTTATATATCAGGGTTTCCAAAACTGGGGTTTGTTAGTTAAAATTTTTTTTAAATAAAAGCTGCGAAAATAAAACAGCAGCTAAAAAGATTAAATATTTTATTTGTTTACTTGCATGTCATGTGACCATTAAAGGGATCGTTCACCCAAAAATGAAAATTAGCCCATGATTTACTCACCCTCAAGCCATCATAGGTTTATATAACATTATTCTTTCAGCTGAATACAATCTGAGTTATATTAATACAAATCCTGGCTAATCCAAGCATTACAATGGCAGCCCACAATTTGAAGCCATATTTAAAACTTTATAAAGTAAAATATCTAGCTTCCGCCAGACCGCCTTCCGTATTCAACTTCTGAAGAAAGTGTAACGCCTCTCGCAGTTCAAAACGTTTACGCTACGTTCTAGTCGTATGTCACGTCAGTTATGCTTTCTTCTTAAGTTGAATACGGAAGACGGTCCACCGGAAGCTAGATATTTTACATTATATCATGATAAATGTTTTTTTCCTCCTTCTAAATATGGATAATCATTTTTGGGTGAACTATCCCTTTAACCAACATCAGAGATTCATGAACATGCAAGCGTGTTGTTAAATTATTTAAATATTAACTTAAACCTCACATTTTAGGTCAAGGGGGTTTGACTGACAAAAACAAAAGTGGGAATTGGGAATCATATTTTAAGGGTTTTGTAAAAATCTCTCTTTATAATACATATACATACATTTTATATATATATATATATATATATATATATATATATATATATATATATATATATATATATATATATATATATATATATATATATACACATACATACATACACACATATATACACATATACACCGATCAGGCATAACATTATGACCAGTTGAAGGTGAAGTGAACAACACTGATTATCTCTTCATCACGGCACCTGTTAGTGGGTGGGATATTTTAGACAGCAAGGGAACATTTTGTCCTCAAAGTTGATGTGTTAGAAGCAGGAAAAATGGGCAAGCGTATGGATTTGACAAGGGCCAAATTGTAATGGCTAGACGACTGGGTCAGAGCATCTCCAAAACTGCAGCTCTTGCGGGGTGTTCCCAGTCTGCAGTGGTCAGTATCTATCAAAAGTGGTCCAAGGAAGGAACAGTGGTGAACCGGCGACAGGGTCATGGGCGGCCAAGGCTCACTGATGCACGTGGGGAGCAAAGGCTGGCCCGTGTGATCCGATCAAACAGATGAGCTACTGTAGCTCAAATTGCTCAAGAAGTTAATGCTGGTTCTGATAGAAAGGTGTCAGAATACGCAGTGCATCGCAGTTTGTTGTGTATGGGGCTGCATAGCCGCAGACCAGTCAGGGTGCCCATGCTGACCCCTGTCCACCGCCAAATGCGCCAACAGTGGGCACGTGAGCATCAGAACTGGACCACGGAGCAATGGAAGAAGGTGGCCTGGTCTGATGAATCACGTTTTCTTTTACATCACGTGGATGGCCGGGTGCGTGTGTGTCGCTTACCTGGGGAACACATGGCACCAGGATGCACTATGGGAAGAAGGCAAGCCGGCGGAGGCAGTGTGATGCTTTGGGCAATGTTCTGCTGGGAAACCTTGGGTCCTGCCATCCATGTGGATGTTACTTTGACACGTACCACCTACCTAAGCATTGTTGCAGACCATGTGCACCCTTTCATGGAAACGGTATTGCCTGGTGGCTATGGCCTCTTTCAGCAGGATAATGCTCCCTGCCATAAAGCAAAAATGGTTCAGGAATGGTTTGAGGAGCACAACAACGAGTTTGAGGTGTTGACTTGGCCTCCAAATTCCCCAGATCTCAATCCAATGGAGCATCTGTGGGATGTGCTGAACAAACAAGTCCGATCCATGGAGGCCCCACCTCGCAACTTACAGGACTTAAAGGATCTGCTGCTAACATCTTGGTGCCAGATACCACAGCACACCTTCAGGGGTCTAGTGGAGTCCATGCCTCGACAGGGCAGGGAAATGGGGGACCAACACAATATTAGGAAGGTGGTCATTATGCCTGATCTCTGTGTGTGTGTATATGTATATATATATATATATATATATATATATATATATATATATATATATATATATATATATATATATATATATATATATATATATATATATATATATATATATATATATATATATATACACATATACATACACACACACACACACACACACACACTCACCTAAAGGATTATTAGGAACACCATACTAATACTGTGTTTGAGCCCCTTTCGCCTTCAGAACTGCCTTAATTCTACGTGGCATTGATTCAACAAGGTGCTGAAAGCATTCTTTAGAAATGTTGGCCCATATTGATAGGATAGCATCTTGCAGTTGATGGAGATTTGTGGGATGCACATCCAGGGCACGAAGCTCCCGTTCCACCACATCCCAAAGATGCTCTATTGGGTTGAGATCTGGTGACTGTGGGGGCCATTTTAGTACAGTGAACTCATTGTCATGTTCAAGAAACCAATTTGAAATGATTCGAGCTTTGTGACATGGTGCATTATCCTGCTGGAAGTAGCCATCAGAGGATGGGTACATGGTGGTCATAAAGGGATGGACATGGTCAGAAACAATGCTCAGGTAGGCCATGGCATTTAAACGATGCCCAATTGGCACTAAGGGGCCTAAAGTGTGCCAAGAAAACATCCCCCACACCATTACACCACCACCACCAGCCTGCACAGTGGTAACAAGGCATGATGGATCCATGTTCTCATTCTGTTTACGCCAAATTCTGACTCTACCATCTGAATGTCTCAACAGAAATCGAGACTCATCAGACCAGGCAACATTTTTCCAGTCTTCAACTGTCCAATTTTGGTGAGCTCGTGCAAATTGTAGCCTCTTTTTCCTATTTGTAGTGGAGATGAGTGGTACCCGGTGGGGTCTTCTGCTGTTGTAGCCCATCCGCCTCAAGGTTGTGCGTGTTGTGGCTTCACAAATGCTTTGCTGCATACCTCGGTTGTAACGAGTGGTTATTTCAGTCAAAGTTGCTCTTCTATCAGCTTGAATCAGTCGGCCCATTCTCCTCTGACCTCTAGCATCAACAAGGCATTTTCGCCCACAGGACTGCCGCATACTGGATGTTTTTCCCTTTTCACACCATTCTTTGTAAACTCTAGAAATGGTTGTGCGTGAAAATCCCAGTAACTGAGCAGATTGTGAAATACTCAGACCGGCCCGTCTGGCACCAACAACCATGCCACGCTCAAAATTGCTTAAATCACCTTTCTTTCCCATTCTGACATTCAGTTTGGAGTTCAGGAGATTGTCTTGACCAGGACCACACCCCTAAATGCATTGAAGCAACTGCCATGTGATTGGTTGATTAGATAATTGCATTAATGAGAAATTGAACAGGTGTTCCTAATAATCCTTTAGGTGAGTGTGTATATATATATTACTTTTACGTATTATAAAGATTTTTACAAAACCCTTAAAATATATAATTATGTTGCTGTAGAGCTGATAGAAAAAATAATTTGTAAACTGCAGTGCTCATAATGTTTAAGAACACACACTACACTGAGTTAACAACTTTGTCTTTTTTTTGTCTTCGAATTTGTCTTTTACATCAAAAAAAAACAACTTGGCTTATGTAATTCTTGTCAAGAATGAGGCTGATGCTAGCTTTTGTAGTAAATACTATGCTCAAGTATAACGGTTCAGCCTGTGAATGTGGAGGTTAAGGGGGCTTGACATCAGAGGTCAAATAACATTCTCACCTGACACACGAGGACCCGAGGCTGCCTAAAATCAGCCTGACAGATCGGACAAATGTCACCTGCCTCTCTAACCTGAGATGGACTGGCTGGAGCTCCGTTCACCTTTAAAGACAGGTAAAAAGAACATGATGCAGCACGTGACATTGAAAACAAGATATTTCTGTATAATTAAACAATTTCTCTTACAGATTGCACAACTAATATTATAAGAATATGGAGAGGAGCAAAAGACTATATTTTGTACCTCAGAACTGAAAAAGGTCCATAATGTTTTCTGCAATGATCCTGACAGTCCATACAGTGCCAAAAGCTAAAAGTGAAAGGTAATAAGATCAGATTGATGAATGTCTTCTAATAACGTATTCATTTCCTATTGTGATGATTGTGCAAACCTTCATTATGAGGTAGAGCAAGGCTAGCAGGATTCCCAGAGTCAGACCCACTGAGGTGTCCATCTCATCATAGCTGACCAGATAGCGGAACCAAAGTGGGACAGGAGCAATCACCTGATACAGCTGACCCATCTCCTCTATGAGCATGTACCACTGACCCTATGGAAAGCAGGATGGATCCGATGAAGCTAATGTTCATTTTGATTCAGTGCAGCAAATTAAATAATGTTACAATTCATGCTCACCCTTCGCCGGTACGTCATGAGTGGGGATGGGACGAGGAGAATAAGACACTTGAGCCCCATGAAGAAAAACTTCACGATGAAGTTAGTCACACCAACGCTCCATAAAACCTCCCAGAAGTTTTGAGAATCTATCGTAGCATTAGCAAAAATGAGGCTGAGGGACAAAAAAAGAAAGAGAGAGCCAATGATCTAGTTGATATATTGCACTAAACATAGTACATAACAGTTAAGTGGTCAAGTGAGGTCCGTTGACAGTGAAAAGCACTAACCAGCGATAAAGTGACTGAGTGTGAAACGTGAAGAACACGAGGAGACTGGAGGATGTGAGGAACAGCAAGAGCCATGCGCAATGGAACTTCCTCCTTCGGTCCTTTACACAGGAGACAAAAAACAAAAGAGCCTTTTGATTTTATATATATATATATATACACACTACCATTCAAGGAAAAGTCTCTTATGCTCCCTAACGCTGCATTTATTTAAACAAAAGTGCATTAAAACAATAATATTGTGAAATATTATCACAATTTAAAATTTTAAAATGTAATTTATTTCTGTGATTCAAAGCTGCATTTTCAGCATCATTACTCCAGTGTCACATGATCCTTCAGAAATCATTCTAAAATGATGATTTGACATTTCTTGTTACACCTCTATTATCATTATGCATCATATTTCTATATATTCACCATGAACACATCATTGTGAATTATTTTTTTTTTAAAAATTATATATATGTACACACTCACCTAAAGAATTATTAGGAACACCATACTAATACTGTGTTTGACCCCCTTTTGCCTTCAGAACTGCCTTAATTCTATGTGGCATTGATTCAACAAGGTGCTGAAAGCATTCTTTAGAAATGTTGGCCCATATTGATAGGATAGCATCTTGCAGTTGATGGAGATTTGTGGGATGCACATCCAGGGTACGAAGCTCCCGTTCCACCACATCCCAAAGATGCTCTATTGGGTTGAGATCTGGTGACTGTGGGGGCCATTTTAGTACAGTGAACTCATTGTCATGTTCAAGAAACCAATTTGAAATGATTCGAGCTTTGTGACATGGTGCATTATCCTGCTGGAAGTAGCCATCAGAGGATGGGTACATGGTGGTCATAAAGGGATGGACATGGTCAGAAACAATGCTCAGGTAGGCCGTGGCATTTAAACGATGCCCAATTGGCACTAAGGGGCCTAAAGTGTGCCAAGAAAACATCCCCCACACCATTACACCACCACCACCAGCCTGCACAGTGGTAACAAGGCATGATGGATCCATGTTCTCATTCTGTTTACGCCAAATTCTGACTCTACCATCTGAATGTCTCAACAGAAATCGAGACTCATCAGACCAGGCAACATTTTTCCAGTCTTCAACTGTCCAATTTTGGTGAGCTCGTGCAAATTGTAGCCTCTTTTTTCTACTTGTAGTGGAAATGAGTGGTACCCGGTGGGGTCTTCTGCTGTTGTAGCCCATCCGCCTCAAGGTTGTGCGTGTTGTGGCTTCACAAATGCTTTGCTGCATACCTCGGTTGTAACGAGTGGTTATTTCAGTCAAAGTTGCTCTTCTATCAGCTTGAATCAGTCGGCCCATTCTCCTCTGACCTCTAGCATCAACAAGGCATTTTCGCCCACAGGACTGCCGCATACTGGATGTTTTTCCCTTTTCACACCATTCTTTGTAAACTCTAGAAATGGTTGTGCGTGAAAATCCCAGTAACTGAGCAGATTGTGAAATACTCAGACCGGCCCGTCTGGCACCAACAACCATGCCACGCTCAAAATTGCTTAAATCACCTTTCTTTCCCATTCTGACATTCAGTTTGGAGTTCAGTAGATTGTCTTGACCAGGACCACACCCCTAAATGCATTGAAGCAACTGCCATGTGATTGGTTGATTAGATAATTGCATTAATGAGAAATTGAACAGGTGTTCCTAATAATCCTTTAGGTGAGTGTGTATATATATATATATATATATATATATATATATATAAAAGAAACAAGTGATATTTGTATTAAAAAAACAGAGTGGTTTTTCACATTGCTCTTATGCTTTAAAGGGATAGTTCACCCAAAAATGAAAATTCTGTCATCATTTACTCACCCTCTTGTTTTTTTTAAACCTGTATGAGTTTCTTTCTTCTGCTTAACACAAAATATGATATTTTGAAGAATGTCAGAAACCAAACCCCATTGACTTCCGTAGTATTTTTTTTCCTCCATACTATGGGAGTCAATGGGACCTTGGGCTTGTTTGGTTGCCCATAATCTTCAAAATATCTCTTTTGTGTTCAGCAGAAGAAAGAAACTCATACAGGTTTGAAACAACCTGAGGGTGAGTAAATGATGACAGGATTTTCATTTTTGGGTGAACTGTCCCTTTAAGCAAACAATTATCATAGTTCACAGACTATAACCATATGCTAAGTACACCATTCCAAGCCAACATTGATGTCACATATGAAATAATATGGTGGACTTACGTGGAGAAAGACTTGCGTTTGAATGCTTTTGTTGACATACATAAAAGTGGTAAACAGACCAACTGCAACAGCCAGACCTACAGAAAGACAACACCGACATGTGACAGGGGTCATGAACTTCACACATAACTACTGCATTAACACGTACCTAGGGCGTGCTGAATGACTAGTTTCGCAGAGAGAATAACTATGAAGGGAAGACTTTTCTTGAGCCAGCGGAGGAGATAACGCAGCTCTGATAATGAGCTGCTGGATTCTCCGGATTCCAGGTCTGACTCTCCGCTGTCCGGCTCGTGCTCGTGGCTGTGCGTGTGCCCGTGAGAATGGGAGTGGCTGTGGCTCGCCGTTCTCAGCCTTCGCGAAGTAGCACCACGTCCACTCGTCGACCCCGATGAGCTGCCTATAGGTACCCGAACGTCCTCGCCTGGTTCCGGCCCGCTGGAACTTCCAGCCCCCGGCATTCGTGCGAGCAGCTCCGGCTGCAGGGTCAACGACAGCCCGTTCCCTTCGGGAGGGCTCGAATCGGGTTGCATCGGGTCAGGTGGTGAATCCCTCAATTTAAACGCTCTTCTGGACTCGCAATTTGTTCCTCTGTTGAAAAATAAACCAAAATAATAGATCAGAAGCCGCCAGACACAAAACTCTATGCACACATCAAGTTGTTTTTTATATAATGCAATAAGAAATACATTGTTTTAAGCTTCATGGTTCTCTCACTAGCAAGCGGCGAGTGTAAACAAAAAGAAAAGAGCGACTGGGAAAACGGGGGGTCCTGTGGGTGGGAACAGGAAATTGCTGTAGCTCCTCTCCTGTCACACACACGGTCCAATCCGTGCGATGCAAAGCAGGATGGCGTTTATACAAAGTCACTTATTGATTGATTTGAGCATTGAACTATAGATTTAATTATGACAGGTTTATACTGGGTTGAAAATTTAAAAAAAAATGAGTACAGATTTTTGATACAGTTCATGCTTCAGGAAATTAAATTGCATTTGATTTATCATTTGAGCAGCTGTTTTGAGACTTTGATTTATTATTTGATCTTTTTAATTAAGCATTTGAATTTGAATTTTATTAGGAAAAAACTTACATTGTCAAAGTTACTTTATATTAATTGCTTCCTTATAGAACTGTTTGTTTTATTAAAAATCAGTATCACTTGTATAGCCATGATGTTCGTATATACAGAGCTGGGTAGTAACCACTGATCTATATAAATCTATATACTCTATATAAAATATCTTCTTTTGTGTTCAGCAGAACAAAGAAATTCATAGAAATTCATTTGGAACAACTTGAGGGTGAGTGAATGATGACAGGATTCTCATTTTTGGGTGAACTGTCCCTTTAAGTACTTGTTATTAGGGGCCAGTTGTTCAAAAATCCCATGTTTTGCTATCCAAATTGCTATTTGCTATATTAGGCATTTCGACGCTTTTGCATTCTATCAGAAACGTTTTGCGTAGCGTTCACCCGAGAAACTGCGTTCACTCACCTTTACTTTAACAGTTAAACTAATAATGAGCAAAATAAAAATGTGTGTGTGTGTATATCCACCGGTCAGGCATAACATTGTGACCAACTTCCTAATATTGTGTTGGTCCCCCTTTTTCTGCCAAAACAGCCCTGACCCGTCGAGGCATGGACTCCACTAGACTGCTGTTGTGTCTGGCACCAAGATGTTAGCAGCAGATCCTTTAAGTCCTGCAAGCTGCGATGTGGGGCCTCCATGGATTGGACTTGTTTGTTCAGCACATCCCACAGATGCTCGATTGGAGTGAGATCTGGGAAATTTGGAGGCCAAGTCAACGCCTCAAACTCGTTGTTGTGCTCCTCAAACCATTCCTGAACCATTTTTGCTTTTTGGGAGGGCGCATTAACCTGCTGAAAGAGGCCACAGCCACCAGGGAATACCGTTTCCATGAAAGAGAGTACATGGTCTGCAACAATGCTTAGGTAGGTGGTATGTGTCAAAGTAACATCCACATGGATAGCAAGACTCAAGGTTCCAGCAGAACATTGCCCAAAGCATCACACACTTGCCTTCTTCCCATAGCGCATCCTGTAGCCATGTGTTCCCCAGGTAAGTGACGCACAGGCACCTGGCCATCCAAGAGATGTAAAAGAAAACGTGATTCATCAGACCAGGCCACCTTCATCCATTGCTCCATAGTCCAGTTCTGATGCTCACGTGCCCACTTTTGGCGCTTTCGGTGGTGGACAGGGGTCAGCATGGGCACCCTGACTATTCTGACACCTTTCTATCAGAACCAGCATCAACTTCTTGAGTAATTTGAGCTACAGTAGCTCGTCTGTTTGATCGGACCACACGGGCTAGCCTTCGCTCCCCATGTGCACCAATGAGCCATGACCTTGTGGATGTCAGTGCACTGGATCCGCGCATACGGTCTTAGAGGCCTTTCACACAGAACACGTTTTTTCCATTCCAATGCGCTACTTTTCTATTGTTTTTCTTTGTAAACGCGCTAGACGGACGTGTATAATCATTGCGCTCGCATTCCGCATCTTTTGCGGCATCTCGCGCTCAAGTTAAAATTTGTTCAACTTTTAAAAAACGTGTCTCGAGACCATGCGTTTTTCACCAATTCCACTGCCCGCATCTTGCGTTTTTCAAAGCAAAAATGCATTCTATGTGAACGAGCCCTTAAAGTGACAGCAGCGTAATAAACTTAATGCTGCAAAAGTAAACAAAAGTAAAAGAGAAAAGCATTCACTGCTCTTTAATAGCTTTAATAAGGATTCATTATATTTCATTTAAACAAATAAATATGTCTGCTTGAAAGAATAAAGAATGATGTATGCAAGTTGTTATAAAGAATGCATATATCATTCATTTAAGAGAATACCATTTGTTCTTTAGGAGAAGTGGTTTTATTTAATTTTTAGATAAAGACATGTTATGTCACAGCAGTTAAATCTGTGTCTGCATTGCATGTTCATACTTTAATTGCAGGTTCACAGGTTAATAGATGTTTTTTTCCAGGAGTATATAATGGATTTGGAAATTTTAGAGAAATTCTAAACTAATGCATTACAATTTAACTAAACTCATTGGATTTAAAGCCACAATATGTAAGATTTGTGGATTAAAATATCCAGATCCACTAGAACTATGTTATATATTTTGTTGACTTGTGTACTTGCATTATCCCAAATGTTTCTGAGAATTGTTTTTTAATCCAGAGAAATAAACTATTTTAACCAGGACACGGACCATGCCTAATATCGATCTAGCTTACTGCAGTGTGCAACTAGTGTCTCATAGTAGCCGCCAGCCGAACGTTGTACCACATAACTTTAAACACACTCAAATAATGTATCTAATATGATAAAACAGGGCTGCGTTACCCCGCATACACATGAGACAGAAGATTATAAAAGCTAAATCCAGGCGTCATCAAGCTACGCCTTTGTTTTGAATAAGACACCTAGCGGCGAAAAATTACATATTGTGCCTTTAAATCGACTTAATCTAATACAGGTTTACTTGACTTAAAAATCTTAACTAAGACTAAAACTAAAACAATTCATATGACTAAAACTAAATGGCATTTTAGTCAAAAGACTGACAAAAACTAAACCAAAATCTGCTGTTAAAATTAACACTGATTCAAAGCTACCTTGGCTACGTTATTCTTGAGGTAACGTTCTCAAATTTTATATTGCAAAAATCCTCGTATCGAACTTAATACCATAACTTCCACTCCACTGTAAAACTGTAGCCATCCCCAACTTTTGGCCCACCCAAAATGGAAATCCGGTACAGTACAACACAGCAGCTTTGCTCGTGTCGTGTAAATCCACGTACACATCTGGTTACATGAGTATTTAAGTGCATATAATATAAATATATATATGAACTGACCTAAACACCGGAGTTAGACAGGACATATTCCATGACTGCATATTATCTCTAAGGTTTATATACTATAAGATTAGTGGTGTCTGGTTTTAGATCAATAACTTAACGTTACCTGTCATACTGCGCACGGAGTTTCATGATAAAGCACCGATCTCCATTCTACAGCTTATGGTGGTGTTTGAATGATAAACACAAAATAACTCAACGAGATTGTAATCAAAACAGCTCATGAGCTAAAGGAGTTTAACTTCAGCTTGACATTGTTCCGGGAGCCATCTGGCCTGACCTGCTAAAGGAACCTGTGGCTCTGCTGGAAAGCAAAAGAAAAGTCCCCAATAAGGCTGCCACGTGCTTTCAAAATAAAAGTCCCTAAACTCACTTAAACAACAAATTAAACATTCTGTCTTAATTTACTCACCCTCGTGTTGTTTCAAACCCGTATGACTTAATTTCATTCTCTGAAACACAAAATAAGATGTTAAGTACAACGTTAAGAATGTCTCAATCACCATTTAGCCTACTTGATATAATGTGAGCGAAAGGATTTGGAGAGTGAGAGGCTGTCGTTCTGCCTAATGTTTTAATGTTGGAGCAGACGACCTGCATTCAGTTTGTTGATGATGTCCACTGCCCTCATGCCAGTGATTGTTGTCTGTTTCTTTTTTTACTCCGAGATACATCAGCTGGAGTTCATTTAAGCAGTCCCACTGCTTTAACTTTCAAATCATAATATATATATATATATATTACTTTCCTCCCTACCCTATAGAGAACCTCCCTCTGATGGTTAGCCTATATCTACAAGGCCATTTCTGACCATTCTGGCGCCTGTGGTCAATATTTTTACAGATTTCAAATGCACAGTATCCAAATCTAAACTCATTGATTTTAAATTGATTTTCCAGTTTCTATACTTTCTATGAAGACTTCTAGTTGACCATTTCTCTCTCCTGCCACTCGCTGCCCAATCACTGTATTCACTCCATATCAGAATTATTTTAGTGTGCTTTTAAATAAAGGCCTATCTCTAGACACACAATGTATTGAACGGGGGAAAAAACAAAGAATGCTTATAATAAAATGATAAATAATATTGCAACAATATTGCCTTTTCTACTTTTTAATTATGCAACAGTAGACTTATATTTTCAATAAAATGTGCTTTATTAAAACACTTAAATTAGCCCACGTCCAAGCATATATTACATTTTGTTTCATAATATTACTTTGTAAGTAAATTAAATGAACATAACAAAAACTTTTTCTTTACATAAATATTAATTTAATAAACCATGTCCTATAATTCTGTGAATAAAACAAAGGTTTTAATGATTTTCTCAATATGTTTTGATGCATTGAATAATAAATTAAAGAGATAGATGATAGTATATTACTGACATTTAGATTTTATTTTCTACATGTGAATGGCACATTTTCGTGGTTTCTGGACCATTTTGGCTTTCATTATAATTATCATTATTATTATTTGGCCGTAACTAACCCAACACATATTTTATTTAGTTCTTTTTTTTAGCGTTGCATCATTCATAAAAAATTTTTAAAAAAAAGATAATTTAAATTCACACTAAATATTTTGATTTCTGAATGCCTTCTTTCTAATAGGCCTAATATTAATAAAAAATTATGCTAATATTCAGCTGCTTAAATACTCAGCACATGGTGAATTTTTGCTAAAAATGCATTGTTGTTATGTCACCTTAGGGCTAGGCAACCGTCTAGTTCATCTATCCCTAAGTGACCCCACATATCTACATTAGCCAAGTCAAAGTCCGGCCTATCTGAACTCCTCTAGTCGTGTCAGTGTCCACCTCACTTGACCCCACAACATGGTGTCTGTCCAACACTTCAGAATAGATTTTGCCCCTGATGGGCTATCATCTTTCTCACTCTCTTTCAGATCGTCTTGCAACAGTCACTTTGCTGTTGCTCAATGTAAGTCCTTGTGATTATAACTGCTAAGTACTGTACTAATAAACCTCAGTTAAATTAACGTTTTGCAGTGCTTAGAAGGAATATTCTGGGTTAAATACAAGTTGTTTAATTCACAGCATTTGTGACCATGTTGATTACCACAAATTTCGCCTCGCCTTTTGTTTTCTTTCTCTTTTTAATCTTGATTATGGTGAGGCAATTACAATGGAAGTGAATGGTGAATATTTGTAGGATTTAAAACCATAAATGTAAAGCATTTACAATTATTATTATTATTATTTTTGTTATTATTTATTTTTGTTTTTGTTACGAAATGTCATGGGAACAAAGCCATTAAAACTTTTACACAGAAAAGGTTACCAAACAAATTATTTACACTAAAAATCATGTTAACATTAATGTTGCTCACAGCTTCAGGCTATACTTTTAAAACAGTGAGTATTTTAATGTTAATGGATCGGCCCTATTCGCTTCTATTGTAAGTGTATGTAATTTTAAAGAAGAAAAAAATAACAATTCTGGAAATTAATTTAGGTGGTAATCAACATTATGCCACAAATGCTGTGGACTAAGCTTGACTTGTATTGAAACAGGAACTTTGCTTCAAATGCTTGATAATTGGATATTAATGTTGCTTGCATGCTTTATGTTAAGATATACAGTGGGGTCTGAATAGACCATATTTAATATGTAGGATTCAAAATCTTGTAGCAAATTAGCTCAAGGGAAATATGAATAATTGGTTACCTGCATGATTAGAACTTTACTTGTGACATGAACCAGACTTTATTAACTAGACTAAACACCTAAACTACTCTAACATACACACACAGAGGTTATAGCATTGTTTGAAATTCAGCAGATCAACAGCCTTGAGCAAACCATCAGTTTAGTTCTAACACGCCCTTCTTTAAAAGGGGTAAGGATACTTAATGTATCAAATAATGAAACTAAGTTTGATACTTGCATGTCTCACCCATTTGAATTAAACTGTCCTGATGCAATTTGTTGAGGCTCCAGTTGATCTTTGCTGATGTTGTCTTGATGAGAGAGAACCAGTTGAGTCAGAGGATCTTTGGTGAATGGAAAGACAAGGCCGCAGCCTGGCACAAACTTAAGACTCCTTAGAAGACTTCTAGTTCAGCATCATCTTCACATCAGAATTTCTCAGAAAACCCAAAATCTTTTAAAGTGTACCCTCAGGATTTGAGTATCCCAGTAGGAAGTTGTACCCTTTGGAAGTTCTAGCAGGGCATTTGAATATGATTAAGAGAAGAATCATCAAGATTCTTATAATACCAATGTGTCACAGCAGAGCCGGCCCAAGGCATAAGTGAACTAGGCGGCTGCTTAGGGCCCCCGTGGCCACAAGGGGCCCCCAAGAGCACATGAAATGACTTGATTTTTGAAGGAAAAAAAAGGGATATATTATGTCCGTGGACAATGGTAATTATCCAAAAAGCAATATTAAATAAAAAAAAAAAAACCTGCAATATTATGTTAACTGCAGGATGCAAGGAAATTAGCTGGGGGGGGAGGGGAGGGGAGGGGAGGAGGAGGGGGAATCACAGTCACAGAATGAGCTAAATGTAATGTAAATTAACAAAAAGGGAACGAAAATTGGAGTTTAAAACATGCTACACATGTGGTTTTAGTTAACCATATTCAACTCTGAAACATTAATACAAAAGAGAGAATTAATACATAGGCCAAACACTATAAAAGGAAAATCAGGAGATGGGAAAATTGGGAAGATGGGAAAAATACGTTTGTAAATTTCTCAAGTGGTTATATATAGAATATAGGTTTAAAAGGGGTTATTTGTCCTTCTCAACAAGAATTAAGTGAGAGTCTCAACACTCTCTAAAATACTTCTGGTCATAAACTTAATTAGTTTCCATGTGTCCTGTAAACAGAGGCCTGGTGTTAGCAGCATTTGGGATGTTAGCTGCAGTTTTGGGGGATGGTTCACAGACCTTTGTTGGGGGAGTGAGTTTGCTGGATAATTTGTCAAATATAACGAATAATTTGTGTGGTCCAGACGGTACAATACTTTTTTTTTTAATGTTTAATTTAAGAACCCCCCACCACCACAATCTTGTTTAAATTCAAGTTAATTCTTATGTTTATGTTGATAATATAATGTGTAAATTAAACACTGTTATAAATAAAAATAAATCACAGTAAGCATTTTCAATTGTGGTTTCAGACTTTTGCATCCCTCTTTACTGTCATTACTGTCAGGTGTTCTGTATGTTCTGTTTTAAGACCTTTTTACACCAAGGATAAATATAACTATAATGAAAACGATAAAGAATATAGTTCTAAATGAATTGTTCTAAATGTAAAAGAATAGCAGAGTCTATCAACTATAACAATAACAGCACAGATAGACCATATCTTTGGAATCACTTTCAGAATGACTTTGGCCAATCAGAATTCTTCCTGATTTAACCTCATATTGTCTTTGGGGTCTATATGACCCCAACAGACTTTTCCTTAGTTGCTTATTGCTGTTGTTTTGTTGGCTTTATTTGCTTTTTAAAAATGTATTTCTTATTCTAAAGTTAATTATTTTTATACATTTGGATTATTGAAATAAATAATATGTGATTACAATCAAGTCGTGTCTTTTAGTGGCAACTTATGTGGCATTATTGCAATAACAAGACACTTCAAAACACCTCAAACAACAACAAAAAAAATACTGATTTAGTGTATCTTATAATTATATGCTGACTGTATATATATTCACAACATATTAATCACAAAAGCTGTTATAAGAGTCGTTAGCCACATCCAGAAAAATGAATGGATCTCTATGGACCTCTGCTGGACAGATATGGTAATTACCCCTATTTTTCCCCTGTATTTTTCTCTAACCAGCAGATGGCAGAATTCTGCCTATAACACCTAGATTAATATCCAGAAACAACACATATTTAATTTTAATCATCATTTTTTTTTCATAAAAATGTTATATTTTATATGCATGCTAATGGTGTAGTTGATGAATTTAATAGTAAATAGGTAAAAAAAAAAATACTTCACAGCATAAATGTATGAGAAGTAAAAAATTATATGAAAATATAATTTGTATTATTAAAATGTATATTTTTTGTACAATCGCTCTATAAAACAGAAAACGAGAAGAATTTAAATGCTCATGCATTTAGAGAGGCAGACGACGAAACTTCAGCGCACTTATAATAAACAATGTCCGCTGGTGTGCACACTAATATGGTTATCATTATAGTTGTCTTTATATTGTTATTGTTCTTAGTGTGAATAGCCCTTTATGGACTTTCAGGGGACGTTTAGGCCTACACGATTCCGTTTTCAACTAAAAACTAGGGATGCACCGATACCATTTTTTCAGAACCGATCCAATCCGATATTAAAAATTCGGAGTATCGGCCGATACCGATACCAATCCGATAATAATGCAGTTTTGTTTAAAAATTCTATGTATAATTTCTATACCTCAGTGTGTTACTGATAATCACTCTTTTGTGAGTTAAACACAATCTACTAAATACAGACAACTTCATTATAAAGAAAAACAACAAATTAAAAAAATAATCACAATCTATGATCTATTATAAACTAGATGGTGGATAATTCAGCAGCATAAGTTACTCTAGAACAATCATGAGTGCACAATAAAATCTAAACATTTGGTGGGAAAAAAATAAAGAAAACAAAAGTGAATAAGTGTAGCTCTAAATCTGGTAAAATGTTACACATTGTTGTAAAATAAATTCATGAAAAACAAGTAAATATATTTATCGCAATAGGGCCTATATACTAAGAAATTACATTTATTTTAAATGTATAGCGCAGCTTTTTAATGAGGCAGCAACATATTATAGATAGGGCAGAACAAGAAAGGCTATTAATAATCTTTCATAGCGCAAAAGTATTATAATATGAACAGCTCCAATACAGAGCGGCACAAAGCGGAGTCACAGCGCAGCGCTCCGTCCACATTGAGAAGTTCAAAACACAAAGGGAAGAGAGATCGACGCGTAGTGTATCTATCTATGCAATATTTTATTGAGCCGTTTCTTTTAACAGTTTAACATTTAAGTTACCGTGTGTGAAGAACAATACAATATCTAGTCCAGTGTTGTGATCCAACAGACACCCGGTAGAAAGTAACACAGCAAGATAAAGTCATGTTATGCGAAACCATAGACCGTTATCTACAGATCAAGCATAACAGGAACATTTAATCATCCTGGAGAGAGTTTCATCGTGTTGACTGTGGGATGTCTTCAGAACACTTATAATATACAGTAGTGCACGAAGCCTTGATGATGCTTTATAATGTTTTTGTGGGGCACTGGGGCAGAACATTATACGCACAGTATCTGATTTGGATCGGTCCTGTCTGACCGATAAAGTTACCCGATCCGGCAAATAATGGCGGATCGGAGCCGATACCGATACTGAATATCGGATCGGCGCATCCTTACTTTTTTATGCTTTCTGGCCGTTCATTTCCAGACAAAGACCTTTTTGGGCGCCTGAAATGCAAACGTTTGACAAACAGGGTTTAAAGCGCAAGTTTTTGAAAACCATACCATTATTATCTCTGTAAACTACAAAAAGGCGAATTTGTGAAAATGGTGACGTCATGTGCTTAGATAGTGTTAATATTTCTTTACAAAGTGCCATTGCCAACTACTGGCCTGGGATGCATAATACAGCAATTTTAGTCATTTTCGCAGATCTGCGTGAACAGTCAAACTTTTCAAGTCAAATCACCTTTATTTATATAGCACTACAATACAGATTGTTTCAAAGCAGCTTTACAGTGATAACAGGAAAATTATGCATTTGGGCTGTTCAGCTGAAGTCAGTTCAGTGTTGCGTGACTGGGTAATAGTAGGCTACACCACCTTTATTTAGGACTACACCACTGGTCATGTCTAGGTGCAGGTCCACCATCTGATCTGAATACGGACCGGATCTGGCTCACTACGGTAACCTCTGGATTTACCAAAAGGAAAAAAAAAAAATCTGTTTTTAATACATTTTGTCATTTAAAAGTCCTTAAGTTTGTTTCACCTTGTTTTCCTGTTTCCTTTGTTGTCTAACCACCACACACCCTCAGAAAGTACTTTCACAGACACTGAGTCCAGACAAGAATGTAATCATAAATGAAAAACTGGAAAACACCCTAACAGTCACCTATAATCTAAATTCATGGGTCATTCTGTGTAACCGAGCATGTTAAATGATGCTTTAGGGTAATGCAGCTTCATTTGAGGAGGAATGGATGTAAGTATCTTGTTGTACATTTAGAAAATGATAATGTGACTGAGCTGGGAGTGTGTCTTGTTTAGCTGGAGGTGCTTATTGAATATAAATTCATTTGTTACATTTATACATTTATGCATTTAGCAGACGCTTTTATCCAAAGTGACTTACAACTGAGGAGTACAAGCGTTCCGTCCACCAATGTGCAGCATCCACCAGACATAGCGTGCCAGAACGCCCACCACAGATTATTGGTGGAGAGGAGACCAAGTGATGAAGCCAATCCATTCAGAAGTTTGAGATCAGTACGTTTTTTGATGTTTTTAAAAGAAGTCTCTTATATGCTCATCAAGGCTGCATTTATTTATATTGCAAATATTTAATAAAAATACAAAACAAACAGTAATATTGTGAAATATTATTACAATTTAAAATAACTTTTTTCTATTTTAATATATTTTAAAATGTCATTTATTCCTGTGATCAAAGCTGAATTTTTCAGCAGCATTACTCCAGTCTTCAGCGTCACATGATGATTTGAATAGAAAGTTCAAATGAACAGCATGTATTTGAAAAAGAATCTTTTGTAACATTATAAATTACTTTACTGTCACTTTTGATCAATTTAATGCATCCTTGCTGAATAAGTCATTTCTTTCATTTCTTTAAAAACAAAAAAAAACTAAAAACAAAAACGGTAGTGTATAATGTTACAAAAGCTTTCTATTTCAGATAAATGCTGTTCTTTTGAACTTTCTATTCATCAAAGAATCCTGAACAAAAATTGTGTGAATTGTGAAAAAACTGTTTTCAACATTGATAATAATAATAATAATAAATATTTATTACTGATCAGAAAATCATCATATTAGAATGATTTCTGAAGGATCATGTGACACTGAAGACTGGAGTAATGATGCTGAAAATTCAGCTTTGAATCACAGAAATAAATTACATTTTAAAATATATTCAAACGGAAAGCAGTTATTTTAAATTGTAATAATATTTCACAATATTACTGTTTCTTTTATTAAGTAAATGCAGCCTTGGTGAGCAGAAGACTCATTTTTAAAACATTAAAAATCTCACTGATCCTGAACTTTTGAAGGCAGTGTATATGGGGATGATTAGGAGGTCATGATGGACAGAGGCCAATGGGCAAATTTGGCCAGGATGCCGGGGTTACACCCCTACTCTTTTTTTGGATGAAAAATGATTTTGTAATGACTACAGAGATTCAGGGCCTTGGTTTATCGTCTCATCTGAAGGACGGTCCTTTTTTACACTATACTGGGGTGTTAGGACCCACACAGACCACAGGGTGAGCAGCTAGTTTTCCCAGGAGGTCTCCCATTCAGGTACTAACCAGGCTCAACCCTGCTTAACTTCAGTGGGAAACCAGTCTTGGGCTATGGGTGATATAGCTGCTGGCATTTTATGGCTCTAAAGATACCAACTGGTCTTTTAAAGTCACCATGAAATAAAAAATTGACAATTCTTGTTTTTATGGAAAATAGCGATGTTTATTATAAATGATTTATCAGTGCACATCATCTTTTTAAATAAATTATGTGAAAACCTAAAATCTTTAATCAAAATGACTTCCCCTCCCTCTTGCAGCGACGTGTTCACTGCCACGAGGGCGGGACAACCTGTCACTCACATGACATCACAGCAATAGCAAACCACAACAACCCAATGATCCAAAAAATTCCCAATGGAAAAAATCAAGTCCCGTCCTCCTTTTTTTTGTTTGTTTGAGAAGCTGTTTCACTTGGAAATACGTCAAAATAGGTAGGGAAAGACTATCTCAACTTCTGTTTCATGCCGAATATAAGTATTTCTCTGTGATATAATGCATTGATATAAACAGTATAAGAGCTAATTAATTTAATTAAGTACAAATTATGATTCCCCTAAACACATGACATCATGCTTCAGATCAGGGTTCCTCAAACTCGGTCCTGGAGGACCACTGTCCTGCAGAGTTTAGCTCCAACCCTGATCAAACACACCTGAGCAAGCTAATCAAGGTCTTCAGGATCATTAGAAAATCACAGGTAGGTGAGTTTGATCAGGGTTGGAGCTAAACTGCTTCAGATAATCACACTCATCATGGCGTCAAACCTAAAACAAGGTTAATGAGGTCAGAGTGAGAGCAACACCCCTCTCCTTCACTACCATGTAATCATGTTGTCCAACTTGGAGGCTGGAAGTTGTTGTCCGAGTGAATACAGTAACTGTAGCTTATAGAGCTTAACTTGACACATAAATTACTACCTGTCAGATATGAATGGACATATCAAGAGCAGGATGTGGTTATAGTGAGAAGTGACAGACCAACTCCCTTTCTCTCCTTTCAACTTATTTCAATGGAAATATATAATGAGATCATAAACAATGTATTTTAATGTACTGCATGTCAGTTTTGAAAGAAAATTCGGCCACCATTTATTTACCCTTAAGTTACCCAAAACCTGCGTGAAACCTTTCTTCTGCTGAACACAACATATTTTTGGAAGAATATGGTAACCAAACAGTTGATGGACCCCACTGACTTCCATAGTATGTGAAAAAATACTATTGAAGTCAATGGTGCCCATCAACTATATTCTTCAAAATATCTACTTTTGTGTTCAGCAGAAGAAAGAAACTCATACAGGTTTGGAACAACTTGCGGGTGAGTAAATGATGACAGAATTTTCATTTTTGAGTGAACTATTCCTTTAAAGAGTATGGTCCAGCAGATGGCGCTTCATATCGAGAAATGTGATTTGAACAAAGGACTGACTGAGGAAATCTCTATATTGTTAATAAGAAAAAATTCCAGTGATAAATTAAGAGAAATTACATGTGTGTGTGTTTATTAGGTTTCATCCTCATTATTTCAATTTTTTTTAAATTTTTTTTATGCTTTTACATCTTTTAACTCTATAACATTGTTAAAATCTATACATACTTTTGTTTAATTAATTTTTAAATGTTTATTTATTCAGGCTGTAAATACTAAATACACTGGACCATATGCATAATTTTTTTGTAAAACTAATCAAATTCATTGATGTAGGCTAGACATGAACTCTTGAATCTCTTACATCATCTTCATCATGTACATCTTACATGTATGAAGTTCTGTTCAGCTGAGAGGCCTTAAATATCTCATCAGGTTTGCTGGTTAGCCGTTCAAGTGTGAACTGATGATCTGTGATTGAAATTCAGCTGCAATTTTCAGCCATTTAAAAAAGCAGAAGACGTGTTTGATGTCGTTCTTTGTCTGAGCGTAATGTCTCATTTTCACCACCGTACACTCACACTCTCTCTATCAGAGCTCCCTTAATCAGCTTGTAGGTCAGTTACCATGACAACCTGATCTCTCGTGGATGTGGTGCTTCATGGAGAGGAAGATGATCACCTGCCCTCAGGTGTGTGTGTGGTTACATTTTGCAAGACCCCTACCGACAACCTCTCTTTTCACATTTATGATTTCTCTCATCTGAAATGGAGATTATGTGTATTTGCCCTTCAATGAGGTCACTAAATGGCTTTTAGCAGCATGAAAACATGCTTACATAAATGCCACATATCTGCCATATCATACATACATCTCAGTCATCTCCATATTTGATTGACAGATCTCTTTTTAGTCGTTATGTTTAGCTGAAATCAAGTTCTGTCTTAGAAAACAGCGATATAATAACAGCTATTGTCCATTAATGATTATTTTGCATTAAGCGCACGATAGATAGATAGGTGGATGGATAGATAGATGGATGGACAGAATGATGATGTGTGGACAGATAGTCGTTAGATAGATAATGGATGGACAAATGGACATAGATAGATAGACGGATGTAAGGATGGATGGATGGATGGACAGACGGTCATTAGATAGATAGAAATGTATATAATATATTAAAAAATAAGTACATTTGTTTGTTGGCACAGACTGTGTGTCCTTGAGAAATGTGGACAGATGTCTCCATGCCTCTGTCTTTGTTGTCCTCAGGGACCTTCTCTTACACAGCCATTACTCTTGAGTGCCTGGTCAATGGCTCCACCTTCACACTGCAGTTATTAAGCCTAGAATAATTTTACAGTGGGTCGTCAACACATCTCTCAGAGATATACAGTAAAGAAAAGCACCTTTGTGTGCACATCATTATGCGTTAATTAATGTCAGCTTCCTGTAGTTTAAATGTACATACATTAGCATATATCACACATGCTGGGCCGACTGCACAAGGTCGACTCCTATTGCCTGCTATTGACTGACTTCCCTCCAGAAGGATTCTTTGATGAAAAAGAAACGGACAGCGTGTCACAGCTGCTGCTTGACCTTTGGATTGTGGCAACACAGATCCAACATTCCAACATGAAATATGAACATTTTCATGTCTGGAATTAGCAGTCAGATGTTGGACTAACAGGCACTTTCCATGAATAGGGTACAAAGATAGGGCCTGAAACGCTTGGAAAATGTGAAAGTAATTTTTCAGGAGGTGCTTAACCTTCAAAAAATTATGATTGTCAATCCCAGGACAGATACAATATACACTGATCGGGCATAACATTATGACCTGGTATTGTGTTGGTCCCCTTTTTGCTGCCGAATCAGCCCTGACCCGTCGAGGCATGGACTCCACTAGACCCCTGAAGGTGTGCTGTGGTGTCTGGCACCAAGATCTTAGTCCTTTAAGTCCTGTAAGTTGTGATGTGGGGCCTCCATGGATCGGACTTGTTTGTTCAGCACATCCCACAGATGCTCGATTGGATTGAGATCTGGGGAATTGAAGTCAACACCTCAAACTCGTTGTTGTGCTCCTTAAACCATTCCTGAACCATTTTTGCTTTGTGTCAGGGTCCATTATCCTGCTGAAAGAGGCCACAGCCACCAGGGAATACCGTTTCCATGAAAGGGTGTACATGGTCTGTAACAATACTTAGGTAGGTGGTACGTGTCAAAGTAACATCCACATTGATGGCAAGGTTTCTCAGCAGAACATACTTCTCATACTGCCTCCGCCGGCTTGCCTTCTTCCCATAGAGCATCCTGGTGCCATGTGTTCTCCAGGAAAGCAACGCACGCACTCGGCCATCCACGTGATGTACCTTCTTCCATTGCGCCGTGGTCCAGTTCTGATGCTCACGTGTCTACTGTTGGCAATTTTGGCGGTGGACAGGGGTCAGCATGGGCAACAAACTGTGTATTCTGACATCTTTCTATCAGAACCAGCATTAACTTCTTGAACAATTTGAGCTACAGTAGCTCGTCTGTTTGAACGGACCACACGGGCCAGCCTTCGCTCCGTGCACGTGCATCAATGCTTCTTACACAACATTTTGTCCTCAAAGTTGATCACTTGCTGTCTAATATATCCCAACCACTAACAGGTGCCGTGGTGAAGAGATAATCAATGTTATCCACTTCCTCTGTCTTAATGTCATGCCTGATTGGTGTATATGAGTTATTTTATTTTCTATTCATTTCATATGACATTTGTTTTTCAATCCTGTCACTAAACCTTAATTTGTGTGCTTTCGTTAAGTTTAAATAAATAAAAATAATATCTATTTAAAAAAGTATTAACATTAAATAAAATTAAATAGGCACAATTATAAATAAGTAAATAAATATTAAAATAAATATGATTTCTAATAGTTCTCATGGGAAAAAAGTGGGATTTATATCTCTAATGCTTGTACTTCTAATCTCTAATGCAAAAAGTTGCAGGATCTGCGGAATACATTTAGGATGGGATTTAAAATTGCCCTAAAAATTGTAACTTAGTATCAATAAGTAAACAATTCGTTTTTTCCCTTCTAAACATGCAAAATGAACTTATGAAATGAACTCATAAAATATGTGTGAATGAACTGACCCATGGGGAGAAGACAGTGTAATTGCAAACACTGCAGTGTGTAAAATACTGTGTAACAAGGGATCAACAATGTAGCAGGGATTTGCTTTACTCTCTGTGCATGACGTCATGCGTGTAATGTCTCTCTTATAAGTCACAAATCACAGCGTGTTCACTCAAGGGTCAGACTAGAGCGTCTTAATACCTTAATGTAAAAGCTCAACTATCTTTAGAGTGACAAACAGCCTTATACGTCAGACAATAAACGACTCACTAAGGTTATTTATTTATGTATTTTGAGCATTTTTATCTCACACTTTAATGAGCAATAACTCATTGTGATATGATATTCGCCACTGCTTAATTGCACATGAATAATTCAAACATACTGATGACAACATTGCTGTCTTCCTTCATTTTATAGCACCTGCTGATAATGCAGATGAGGTCTTTGGAAGCATAACGCTTCTGAATCTTATGAATGTAAAAGAATCTGCTTTGGCTGGAAATCCAGAACCCCCCTCAGATCAAGTCTTCGCTGTCATAAAGAGCTGCTCTCCCTCAGTCTGCCAGGGTTTGCGCAATTGCTGTGTGGGGAAGATAATCTCATTTAAACCATATCATCGTGAAGACTTCTCGTTTCAGAACACTTACAGTCTACAGCACGTGTGTGTGTGTGTGTGTGTGTGTGTGCAGTCAGCCCTGTCTCCTTCAGTCTAATATGTGTGGTTGCTCTACAAGACTGGCTTAGAAAATGTGCTAAGACCTGTTCTCTTTCTCACTTGTAATATATCTTTCCTCTCCTGAAGTGAGCAATTTCCTTCACAGTATCTCTCACACCGAGTGCCTTCCGAAGAGCTTAAAATGTTACTTTTCACAGCCAACCTGTTTTATAGGTAAAGTCAGTCTAAAAAAAGTGATTTTTCTATTGTGAAAGAATTCCACCTGTAGACCTGATGATGTGAGTAATGAGATGCATGACTTGACAGCTGTCTCTGTTGCGTAATCTCTCCATCTCTCAGATGCACCATTTTTACCCATAAATCCCTCCGGGCAGTAGCTTGTATAATCAGACTCTAGTTGTGGTCATATGGGTTTGCCGGTGAATGTATATGTGTGTATGTCAGTGAGTGTGTGATTTAGGAGGGTCTAATGTGTTTCTCTTGTAAGGGATTTGATGGGCCGGTGTGTGTGAGGGTTCAGGAAGGTTAGTGTGTTCTTCTGTAACTGTAAACCTTCTTTCAGCTGCTGCGAACTGTCATGTTGCTATCCGAGGGGTCTGTTGATGTGCACCTGTGCGTGTGTGTGTATCTGAAAGAAATGATACGAGAAGGTCAAACTGAGGTTGATACAACAAATAGTTCTTGGTCTCAATCCTAATGTTACTGGCTACAAATCAGACAATTCAGACACTCTCAACCCCTTCAGATCCTGGGTCCATTGAAATGGACATCACATGTTTTTTTTTGGTTTAAAACAATAAAAAATGTTGTTTTTATAAAACAAGTTATGTCTGGTCACTGATTGGATACTGATCAACCAATTACAATCAGGATATGACCCCTAACTTAATCTGATTGAGCTTCAAGCATCAGACAGGACAAGAAGTAAGCCTGATTGTTTTTTTTTTGTTTTTTTTCATTATTTAATGCCCATTGCAATTGAGATATTAGTATCATATGCAATGTCTAAACATATCAGGAGGTTGTGAAATTTGTGCAAGCATTTCAAAGCGAAAGTAAAGCTACAAATTCGTATGTTTTATGAACATTAATGTTTATTAATTATTAATATTATCAAAATGTTTTTTCCTCCAAGACTATAAACTCCCATTTACGTTTTCATAGTTTTTTGTGAGGGACAGAAACAGTGAATGTGAAATGAGTAAATACATAGCAGCGCACACACACTCCACACACACTGATGCCTTGATACAACAACGCACACAATCATATATTTATCAAATCAACCAGCAAGTACACAAAACACACCCATAAGCACACACAGACATACTGCAAGCAACAAAAAGACTCAAACAAGACCTTTTCTACATTCTTATTGCATTGCTCATTGTTACAGTATGTGTATTCTTTTCAAAATCTTCTAAACAAATTCACATACTGTCAAACTCTAGTTCATAAATATGATTAAAATATGAACACTTTTACGTTGCTTTAGTCCTGGTGTCCATTGAAATGGACATAAAAAATCTAATTAAAAAAATTATTAGACTATTTATGTATTGGCGTAAACGATTGCTGCAGTTTGCTTAATTGTCACTTATTTTAATTGTTTACAATAAGATAATTGCACATTGCGTTTCAGCTGTCTGATATAAAATATGCTGACCTTTTTTATTCATGATATACTGATATTTAGATATAATAATAATAATAATAATAATACAATTATAATTGTTACATAAAATATTAAAAATAACATGACTGCTACTACTAATAATAATTAGATTTAATAATAATTAAATAATTATTATTTAAAATGTACAGTCTTCTCTGACCAAACAGATCAAAACTATTGATTAATTGATTAATTTTTTTTAAATATTTAAAATATTGTTAAAACATCATTATTATTATATGATTATTATTAATAAAATGTAATCATAATGTAATTAATAAATAATTTAATAATAATCATTATTTAAAATTCACAGTCTTCTAGAACCAAACGATGACTTTTTAATTGTAAAAAATATTTAAAGTACTTTAATAACAACAATTATAAATAATAATAATAATAATATCCAAGCAAAATAATTAATATGTTGTTGTTGTTGTTGTTGTTAAAATGAAATTATTAAATAATTATTAAATAATTATTTAAAATTCATTCTTCTACAAACCAAACATATCAAAAATATTGATACATGACTTTTTTTAAATGTAAAAATATTAACTGTATATATATATATATATATATATATATATATATATATATATATATATATATATATATATATATTGATGTCAAATATTGAATATTTGAATTGTAAAATATTTAACTTATACCAATGATATACCAGTATACCAACAACAACAATAAGAACAATATTGTTCTTAATAATTTCTAATGTATTTTCTATTAAAACAGCAAGTAAAACCAATTGTTTCAATAGAAAATACATCAACTTGGGAAAAAAACTGGCAGTGATTTAATGTGGTCTGTACATTTAAATGTTCTTATATCACTATCACTGAGTTTGTATCATAAAGAGGAGAGAGACTTTGTTGAAGCAAGAAACAAAAGAGTGTTTCAGCCACAATACCCACAACCAACTCTTTGAGCTCTCTTTCTTTCTTTTCTCTCTCTCTGTCCTCTCTTTTCACAACCCATTTCTGTCAGAAAGTGCCCTGGCGTTCTGTCTCTCTCACCGTGTGTGTGTGTGTGTGCTGAGTGTGCGTGTGCGAGCATGACTCCAGAGACATGCCACGAGTGTGTATCCAGAGAGTAATCAGGTAATTGATCATACAGACAGGTAATCATTCCTGTGCCAGACTCTGTGGCTGCGAGTGGTCGGGCAGCATTAGGGAAACATGTCCTCAAACACAGTACAGAGAGAAAAACAGTCAGGCAGGCCGACGGCTAACACTGAGAGAATTAGATCGAGGACACATTACATAAATAGAATCCCTAGAATGTTGCCAATGATTTGCAAGGCCACAACAGTTCTAAGAATCCAGCTAACAGCTCTTAATCATGAGAATGATTCATAAAGCTTCTTTGACACCTTTTCTGTGTAATGTACTGAGCAGATGGCTGGTGAACCCAAAGAACAACCTGATTTGATTTCAGTAATGTTTGTGCCATGATATGTCATGCACTTCTTTAAACATTTGCTCGGACGACCCAGAACAGAAGGAAAAGTTTTAAATGTGTAGAGCTGCTTAGAACGAACAGTGATTTACATCGATCGATATTCCAGCAGAGGTTTATTTCACAGCTGCATCAAACAGAGAATCATTCCCATAAATGAAATCTTTTATGTTGTGGTATATCTTGACAGTCATTAAATATTACATGTGCTCCTTGAGCAGGACTGTAATGGAAAGTGATCTCACCAAACTCCAGTGGCTGGTAAACCTGCTTTTACTTGTGTTGAGTGATACACAACACACCCCTGTGACTTTGATGTGCAGAGATAAGTAAATTACAGATAATGCATTTCTAAACTTGACATTTACCCAGGCCAACACCCTTCCTCTCTATCTGTTCTTCCTATAACAATTATATTAATATGTAATAATATTGTGTGTAATAAAAAAAAAAAAATTATAATAATAATAAAAATAAATGATACAATTATATACAGTTATATATATATATATATATATATATATATATAAAACGTATAATGTATATAACTGTATATAATTGTATCATTTATTTTTATTATTATTATCAAGTAGTATAAAATATAATTTAATAATAAAATGCAATAATACAAATACAATATTCTTAATATTATTTCTAAAAAATAATATTTTATTTTCATTATTATATTTTATAAAATGTAAAAAAATATATAATTTTATTTCAATAATTAATAACTTTCAAGATTTAGGTAGTCATTTAGGAGATATTAGTAGTAATAATAATAATAATAATAATAATAATAATAATAATAATCATCATCACACAATATTACTGTTGTTTTGTTGTTGTTGATCATGTTATTGTTATTATTATTATTATTAGATGTTATGTATAAACCTTAATGATAAAAATAAAAATATAATAATTACATTTTTAATGTTGTATTTTATTATTATTATTATTATTATATTTTGTAAGTTTTACAAATAAAAAGTAATAAAAAAATATATTTAATAGTCATAATTTAATTTTTAAATTGAATGTTTAAAAGTCATTTTATTTCAGTAATAAATCACTTTCAAGATTTAGTCGTTTAGGAGATAATAGTAATAGTAATAATAATAATCATCATCATCATCATAACAATCAATCATAATAATAACATAATAATATTATTATTGTCGTTTTGTTGTTGTTGATCATGTTTTTATTATTATTATTATTATTATTATTATTATTATTATTAATAATAATAATTGTTATTATTATTATTGGATGTTATATATAAACCTTAATGATAAAAATAAAAATAGCCTATAATAATTTTATTTTTAATGTTGTTTATTATTATTATTATTATTATTATATTATGTAAGTTTTACAAATAAAACGTCATTTAAAAAATATATTTAATAGTAATTTAATAATTTAGTAATTTAATTTAATAAACATAAATTTTTAAATGGAATGTTTAAAAGTCATTTTATTTCAGTAATAAACTACTTTCAAAATTTAGGTAGTCATTTAGGAGATAATAGTCATCATCATCATCATCATCATCATCATCATCAAAATAATCAATCATAATAACATAATTAATATTATTATTGTTGTTGTTGATGTTATTGTTATTATTAGATTTTATGTATAAAGCATAATGCTAAAAATAAAAACATGACTGTATTATTATGTATTTTTAGTATTATATTATTATTATTATATTATGTAAGTTTTACAAATAAAATGTCATTCAAATAATATCTAATAGTAATCATTTAATATTTATATTGAATGTTTAAAAGTGATTTAGGTGATCCAAATATGTATTTTAGGGCTTATACTTATATCCTGAAATTAAAAGCAGCCTCACACTGACATTTCTCCTCTGGCCCTAAACATAAAAGAAGAGATCCACTGGTTTCTCCATCAACCCACATTTGCCCTGCATTTTTCCAAGGTATGTGACAGAAGCAATCTCAGCACATACAGTATATTCAGCCTGCTATGCCTTATTTACAAGCTGCACAAATGCAACACTATGTCCCATTTGTTTCTTGTCATTTCACTGTCTGTAGTTCAGGTGCCTTTATGTTCTTTTAGGAATGAGTCAGTTAGTAAAGGGCTTTTACTCTTACTGTGCACACCATATAAAAGACTTAGTGTGAGTTTATAATTAATTCCCAGCTACTAGTTGCCATTCTTTCATTTTCACATTAGTATAACAATGTTCGTTCCAGCTGTAAATGAACAAATTAGAAAGAAGATGCAATTTTTTTCAGGGTTTTTAATAGATGGCTGTACATCAGAGAACAATTTTTCTGTGGTGTTTTTTGCTTTTCATCTTATGAGAGTTTTTCCTCGTTGTGTCCGTCTCTCTCTCTCCTGGCACAGATTCCCACTGGGAGCATGTACTTACAATATTTGACTGCAGGATAAGATCACTGTCTGCCAAACGGAATTGCCAAGTCTAGCATGAATTTGGGGCTGTGGACTAATCACAAAGTTGAAAAGCAACAAAAGAAAATAAAGAAAGAAAGCAGCAACGGCAAATTAATTTAGCCTCAGCATGCCGCCATTGCACACAGGAGAGAGTAAGACTTTAGTGTTCGATAGGAGGAGAAATATGGGCAAGAGAGAGAAAAGGAGGGAGAGGGTGAGAGAATGGAAGATATTGAAAAGGAGGCAGTGAGAGAGAGAGAGAGAGAGTTGCTCCCTTTGTGTCTGTTCAGCATGAGACGGGGGGAGAGGGCACCGGGGGGTCGTGCTTGTGTGTGTGTGTGTGTTTGTGTGTCATGAGAACCCTGCAGACGCTGCCTGGTGGGGGTCTGAGACAAAGTTGAAAGAAGTGATTCCCTGTGTGTTCAGAGAAATAGCACACTCTTCATTAATTATGTATTTCTCCCATAGAAAGCCTGGCAAACTCACTCAGACACCCAGCACTAAGCCGGGTTCCTGTAGCCATAATGGAAAAGAGAAAAGAGGATCACACCAACCGAATCAGAATGTGGAGAAAGTGACTTTGTAACATTTTAAAAGACAGGTCAACACTGTAAATAAATAAAATGTGCTGTACTTTTACAGTGTTTTTTTTTTTTGTTTTTGTTTTTTTACAATAGTCTGTATATTGTGAAACATGTTTTCACATCAAAGTAAAAAATATAAAAATTATAATTTCGACTTTATATCTCACGATTGAACTTTTATATCGTACAATATGACTTTTCTTTTCGATAACACTTTACGGTTACACTTTTTTAAATATATATGTGCACTTATGTCTACTTATGAAGACATTTATATCTAAATGAAGCTTGTTTCCTCCACAGAATAAGACTTTTTCTCAGAATTGCGAAATATAAACACGCAATTGCAAGTTATAAAGTCAGAATTGTGAGATATAAAGTAAGAATTGCGTGATATAAAGTCAGAAATGTGAGATATAAAAGTGAGAATAGCAAGATTTAAAAAAAAAAAAAAAATGTCATTCTGTAATTCGGTAATATAAGGTAACTGGGTTAATGTTAGGTTTAGGGGTAGGTTCAGGGTTAGTACGCAGTTATTACCCAGTAATTACTATAATAAGTACATAGTCTGTACATGGGGAACAGGACTTGTTTGTTAACATCAAATAATACATTCGTAAAGCAACTTTAACTAACAATGAGCAATTATAATTCTTACAGCATTTAATGTTAGTTAATAAAATGTTAATGTTAGTTCATAAAAATGTTGATGTTCATGTTAGTTCACAGTGCATTAATAATGTTAACAGATACAACTTGTGATCTTAAAAATGCATTAGTAAATGTTTAATTAGTCAAATTAAAAATTAGTAAAAAATTAATACATTCTGTAGATGTATTGTTCATTGTTAGTTCATGTTAACTAATGTAGTTAAACCAATGTTAACAAATGAAACGGGCTACTGAAAAGTGTTTCCTTTATTTCTCACAGTGACACCTATTTTCACTATTGTATAATGCTGTTTATTTTATTTTATTTTTTATTATTTTTGTATTTATTTTTGTTTCGGTTTGATTCGATTTTATTTTTTTATTTATAAAAAAAATTGTATTTATTAATTTTTATTAATTTTATTTTTTTGATTTGATTTGATTCATTTATTTATTTAAAATATATAGATTTTATTTTATTTATTTTATTAACCACAACAAAAATCAGATTCACATGATTGAGTTGTGCCATGCAAAAGACGTTTTAAACCTCTGTGTACCAACTAGCTTGAGAAAAAAAAAGGCTGAGAAGATGAATTCTGCCCGGAGAGGACGTGTTTCATCATATCCCTGACATATTAAAGCCATTTGCTTAGAGGTTATTAGAGGTTAGAGTAGGAAACCTGTGTGAGATTGTGCTGCCCATAGCTGAAATATGGGTTGACTGCTGTTCCCATATCTTTTCATGCTGGAATATGTGAGTAGAAGAGCCCTTAAGCAAAAGTATTGTTATGTAATCAGTATGTGCGATTGAAATCACCATCAGACCCACATTAATGGTTTGAACCAGATCTGGAGATACTTGCAGTGGACCTGTGAGACAGACTGAACAGTTCAATTGTTCATCAAAACTCTTGCAGACTGTTGGTGGTTCCAATCATACACTGATTACACAATGTTTTTGCCTGAGGGCTCTCAGACTCACAACTTTTCTCAGAGCTTGAGTTGGAGTTGAATGTTTTGTGTGGGAAAAGCATTTGAAGGAACTATCAAAACATGATAAACATCCTGATGATACAAATGGGAGTGACAGTTTTATAAGGAACCCAAAAATAAAAGGAAGAAATGTTGAAAGGAGAGATGAGAAGTGTTTGCTTATAATAGTAATGCTAAATCTTTCAAATGTAGCCTATATTATTAAATATTTTCACATTGAGTATTTATTTATGTTTATTATTAATAAAAACAATATTTGCAACAATATTAATCATTATTATTGTTATCATCATTATTATTATTGTAAATATTAATTCATTAATGGTTATAGTCTATTATGAATAGTTATTAATAATTATAATTAATTATTAATACATTAATATTTACTTATGTATTATTATTCTTATTATTACAAATAATAATAATATTCATTATTAAGAATTATTAAGAATGATACATATAAATCATTAAAATTGTATTGATATTCACAATAATAATAATAATAATAAATAATTAATATTGTTATTAATATTATTTTATTATAGATTTATGATCTTGTTAAAATATAATATGAATAAAATGAGTATGATTATTATTATATTAGCAGGTAAAGTCCATAAAATATATAATAAGACAGTAAAATCTGTTATGAAATATAAAGATTATCTCAGATAACACAGATAGATACACACACACACACACACTTCCATATATCTATGAATTAGTATCAAAGGTGACTTTACTCATACAGTTATTAAAGCAGCTTACAGTACACGGCTCTGCTGCAGCACTGATATGAGAGTGTGCATTATTCATAAGCACTCAGCAAGTGTGTAAATTGCTTTGCCATGGGTGCATGTTGAAACAGTTTATGGTATATCTCTATGGCTAATGCTATAATACCCATATTGATTCCAACTGTTTTCAATTTTACACACACGCGCACACACAACGTCAGATTGCACATCCTTGCCATATCCTCCACAGAGCACATTACAATTTATCATCAGTGTTTATCGCACACTTCTCGCACTTTATAGTCCTTTGTGTTAACACCCGTTAAATTGTGCCATTTGCTGTTGCAGTTTCACTTTTTCTTGTGGCCTGGCGCACAAGAAGTGTTTTGGCGATTATGTGTGTGTCCACTGGCCTTTCAGATAAGAGCCAGACTGTCACGCCATCACCTGCCCATAAATACTGTTAAAATCTCCAGTTGTAATGTAACAGTATATTTTACATTAACTGTCTGATACTTCTAAATTAATTATGGAAAAAAAACCTGCAGCTGTAGTTGCCAGAACTTTAAAATAGGCCTATGGTGCAACATACAGATTTAAACAGACAACATACAGATTACAGATTTAATTGTAATTTATATATATATAGGGTGACACTTTTTCCCAGTCATCTCAATGGCAAAAGATGTTCCAATCAACCTGAATTCACCCTACATAGCGTACCTTTCAGTTAATGAAATATAGCCAACTTTGGGCACAAACAAAACTGCATGCATTTTGCGGAAGAACATTGTTTTGGTTGTGCTTCGTCTGTGCGTGACTGTGCGGATGAATATGGTTCTTTCTCATAACTGAGAGAGAGAGAGAGAGAGAGAGAGAGAGAGAGAGAGCGATTATCCTACTGCTCATAAAACATTAATTAGGCTTAAAGTCGCCATGAAATCAAAAATTAAGTTTTTTGGATTTTAGTATGAATATGTTAGCCATACTGTTATCTATAAGCTAGTGTGCTCCAAAACAATGACAAAATTTGCATTTAGAAGATATAAGCATTCAAAACTTACAGTCTGTCACTTCCTCAATATGGATCAATGATTTTGATGACATCACTCTGCACTTCAGCTTCTCATTAGATTTTCTGTCCAATCAAATGCTCTTTAGAATCTAAACCGTCACACCCCCTACACTATAAATTATACAATATAAATTGTTCACACGTTTACTATTTTCTACATGGTAAATGGCACATAGTGCACTAGGGAAGGGGACTGAATCAGACAGTGTAGATATGCTTTCCATTGTCTAGTGGCTTACCATAGTGAATCAGAGTAAGACAAAAACACGAAATATTGAAGATGCATTGACTCATTATTTGAATTTATATTTTGAACAAAAAAAGTTAGCCTACATATTAGTGCACCTTAAAATAATGTTAATATACCAAATTACAAAAAAAAATTTTTTTTAGAGTATGGCCCTGTTTGATGTCATAAAGGGCGGAATTCCTTGTATGGGCACTTCTCCTGGATGAGCACGTGCACATCAACCAGGGCTGCGTTTCCCAAAAGCATCGTAAGCTTAAGTTGATCGTAAAACAATTGCCACTAATAATCTCTACGATCAATTTAGGCTTACGATGCTTTTGGGAAACGCAGCCCAGAGCAAGAGCAAGAGCACGTCTATCATCAAGCTTCGTTCGAGTTACGGGAGCCGTTGGCAGCGCTGTCATTTTGTTTTTAGACCACGAAATCATCAATGTCACTAAAGAAGTGTGTTTCTGGTTGTGATGGAAAGATAACCTTGTTCAGCCTCCAAAAGAATCCAGCATTAAGGAAGCAGTGGATGCAGTTGTGGATGCAAGTGTGTTTGTTTGTTCCCAGTCATGAGTGGAAACCGCAGGCGGTGAGTGAAACTGCGTTAAATGTCTGTTTTGTTGGCAATCAGCGCGTAAGTGTATATATTGTGAACAATATGAACGTATAGTGAATAGAAAGTTATCCAGGGATAATGCCATGATGTATTGTGTGTGTGTGTGTGTGTGTGTGTGTGCGTGCACGCTCCTGACTCTTTAGCTCCGCCCACTGCACACCTCCACGAGCTTGGCTGTTTTCAGAAAGAATCGGTACAGCGTATCTGTCTTTTATACATATGATAAAACTAAAGACTCTTCTGAGATATGAAGGATGCAATACTACTCTATAGGTACTCAAGAATAACATGAGACTGGCAGAAAATGTGTGTTAAGTACCCTTTAACAACATGCAATGTAACAAACCTCTAATGATAAGACGAAACGGTTATTTCATTTAAAAAACGTTAAATGTGACCGTCAGAATTCTTAAGGCCCGATCACACCATTAACGATAAATATAAAGATAACTATAAAGTTCTAAAAATCATTCTCAATATTAAAGAAATTCTGATCATTTTTAGGATGTTGGGGGTTTCCCATCGTATTGCCTGTGTAAATGCCTTCAAAATAATTCAGCATGTATCTCATGTCGAAATACTATATACGATCGTGGTCAGATGGTCAACCTGTGGCCATGTCCTCTGTGGCAGCATCCGAGCACATGGACCCCAGTCCCCCACCCCTCCTCCTGGCAGGCCTGCCTCTCTGACGCCTGTCCTTGAGGATAACCTGGCAAGGACGCCGTTACCCACTGTTTCATGTCTAATTGGCAGCCCCTATACCCAGACACAAGGTGAAACTGCAGCGTGTGCATGCTTTGATTTAAGAGAGGACCGAGGTTTTCATTTGTCATTGATTCTGTCCTTTGAGACGAGCGGAGGGAAAGCAGGGCCAAATTGTGTGGGTGGCTGATTTCTCAGTGTCTTGTTCGCTGTGGACGTCTCAGCATGTTTGGACTTTTGCAGGCTTGCTGAGGTGACGCTCACGGGTGTTATTTCTGGATTCCGCAGAATGCTTGATGCGTATCTGTTCTTAACCCCTCCGAGAGACACTTGTCAAAATGTCAAGAGAAAAAAAAATCTAAATTTGAGGTTGTGCTATTTTAATCTATTTTATTTGACATCTTTCAGTGCCTTTACTTTATATCACGTCTGTCAGGTGCAACACAGATTTGACAATGCGGGGGCATTTCTAGGATTCTGCCTCCTACCTGAGGATGTGTTGATGGAGCTCAGATGAATATATCTTGCTTTAAGTGTAAAAGGTGACAACTTCTTAAATTAATATTAGCTTTACATCTGTTTGGCAGTATACCAATCAAAAATGTGGTGCTCACTCAATTATTATTGGTACTCAATTATTAATAATGCTTCGTATTATTATCAGTACTAAAAACGTCTCAGGTTACTGGTGTAACCTATGTTCTCTGAATAGGGAACGAGACGCTGCGTAGCTATGACGCAATGGAAACGCGCTCTGGGTGTGCCGATTGTCTGAGCCCTTATAGAATCACACCAATTCAGCGCCCCCCCCCCCCGACACTCTTACGTCGTCATATTATACTGATCAGATTTCTCTGCCGAAAAGGGAGGCCTGTCGGCAGCGCGAGAAGCTTGGCAGCGAACGCAGCGTCTCATTCCCTATTCAGAGAACATAGGTTACACCAGTAACCTGAGACGTTCTCTTTCATAGGTTCACTCAACGCTGCGTAGCTATGACGCAATGGGAACGATATACCACACACGCCAAGCTAAGCACTGCCATATCTGGCTCAAAGAACACCAGATAACATGCATGGCCGGATCAAGCAGATAGAACATGCGAACCCGGAGCCATGTCGAGATCCAAACTATAGAATCTGACAAAAGTGTGCGGGGAGGACCAACCTGCCGCTACACAAATGTTCTCCAGAAGAGCCCCTCTAAAAAGTGCTTGAGAGGAAGCCATACTTCTGGTAGAATGTGCCCGAATGCTAAGAGGTGAAGGCAAGCCCACGGCGGCCAACACCGAAACATACCAAGAGCTGGCTTGATTTCCTCCAACCACCAGACCGATCTACATAAAACTTCAATGCTCGGACAGGGCAGAGCAAATTAAGCTTTTCATCCTCTTCTGATGCGAAAGGAGGAGGGTGGAAAGAGTGAAGGGTGATAACTTGAGAACGAAACGATGTGGACAGAACTACCCTGGCCTGGGTTTTAGGGTTACCTTGACTAGACCAGGAGCAAAATCTATACATGTCTCGTTAACAGAGAGCGCTTGTAGGTCGCCCACTTGCTTCAAAGAGGTTAAGGCTAACAAAAGAGCAACCTTGAGAGTCAGAATCCGCTCTGGAGCTGACTCTAAGGGCTCAAAGGGAGCCTTCGTTAGCCCCTCCAGGACAACTGAAAGGTCCCAAG
This sequence comes from Rhinogobio ventralis, assembly GCA_039654625.1. Classification (NCBI taxonomy): domain Eukaryota; kingdom Metazoa; phylum Chordata; class Actinopteri; order Cypriniformes; family Gobionidae; genus Rhinogobio; species Rhinogobio ventralis. The sequence continues at coordinate 5,224,510 of CM077215.1, forward strand.
AGGGAATACCAGGGGAGCGTGCCGGTCTCAGGCGATTAACCCCTCGCATAAAAGACAAAACGAACCTATGTTTGCCCAGAGGGACTTCATCCAACTCCCTGCGAGCAGCAATGGCAGCGATGTAAACCCTAAGGGTAGTAGCTGCTGCTCCAGCGGCAAACTTCTCCTGCAGGAACTCCAGTACTGAACCCACCAGGCAGTTAACTGGGTCCACCGCATGGAATGAGCACCATGACTCGAAAACTTTCCACTTGGAGGAGTAGAGTTTCCTAGTGGAAGGAGCTCTCGCACTTGCAATGGTCTCCTGAACATCGGCAGGAAGACCAGCACTTAGAGCTAATGACCCTTGATGGGCCATACCCACAGCTTCCAAATCTCGGGATGAGGATGCCAAATCCTGCCCTGAAGCTGAGACAGTAGGTCCTCTCTGACTGGAATCTCCCAAGGGGGGGAGTCCAGAAGAAGAACCATCTCCGAGAAACAGGTCTGGGACGGCCAGAATGGGGCTACAAGTAGGAGACTGACTCCACTCTCCCTCACCCTGCACAGAACTGCCGGAATCAGTTTGATGTGCGGGAATGCATAGAGCTTTAGTCTGGGCCACGGATGCGCGAACGCATCTATCCCCAATGGTGCTAGAGAGATCAGAGAGAACCAGAGCTGGCACTGGTACGACTCTTTCGAGGCAAAGAGGTCCACCTCCGCTCTGCCAAACACTTCCCAAATCTGGGATACTGTTTGAGGGTTCAACATCCATTCCCCAGACCTGAGTTTCTGCCTTGACAGAAAATTTGCTGCGAGGTTCAAAATCCCGGGTACATGGACTGCTCTCAGGGACAGGAGTTTGTCCTGAGCCCACAGGAGGAGACGGTGCGCATGCCTGTCCAGTGTGCGTGACCGTGAGCCCCCTTGGCGATTCACATGAGACACCACCGCCATGTTGTCCGTCCTGACGATGACGTGGTGTCCCTTGAGAGAGGGGAGAAAGTGCCGAAGGACCAGGGAGACAGCCCTCAGCTCCAGGCAGTTTATGTGCCAAGAGAGAACCTCCCCCTCCCAGACTCTGCATGCTGGTCTGCCCTCGAAAACCGCGCCCCAGCCGGTCAAAGAGGCGTCCGTCATAATCATTTGGCGATGGAAAACAGCCCCCATGTTGACCCCCCTCTGGAGAAAGAGAGGGTCCCGCCATACTGATAGGGTGCGGGAACAACCGCATGACACCTTCAGTAGGCGAAGAGCCGATCCTGTTGATCGGGCGCCTAAGAGCTTCATCCACCAAAGGGCGAGACTGGAATTCTGGGCAGGAGCCAGACGGGCCTGCACCATAACGGAATCCAGATGAACTCCTAAGAAGGTGGTCTGCTGAGCTGGGGTGAGAACACTCTTGTCGGTGTTCACTTTCAAGCCAAGAGACTGAATGTGCTGAAGAGCAATGTCTCTGTGACAAGTCACCAACTCCCTGGAGTGGGCCAGGATGAGCCAATCGTCCAGGTAATTAAGTATACGGATGCCCTGGAGCCTCAATGGGGCCAGAGCAGCATCCATACACTTCGTGAAAGTCCTCGGGGCCACGGCGAGGCCGAAGGGAAGGACTTTGTATTGATAAGCCTTTCCCCCGAAGGCGAATCTGAGGAACTTCCTGTGTTGTCGGATGACCTGAATATGGAAGTAGGCATCTTTCAGGTCTATCGTAACGAACCAGTCCCCCGCACGTATCTGAGATAAAATAGCCTTCAGCGTTAACATCTTGAACTTCCCTTTGTAAAGGGCGAAGTTCAGACGGCGAAGGTCTAGAATGGGTCGCAGTCCACCGTCCTTTTTCGGAACCAGGAAGTAACGGCTGAAGAAGCCACATTCCATTTCCGTTGAAGGGACCTCTTCTGTCGCTCCTTTGAGGAGGAGAGAAGCAAGTTCCTGTTGTAGTACAGAAGTCTCTGAGGCGCTGTTCACTACAGTTGGGATAATCCTGTCGAAGCAGGGGGGTTGCGACCGAACTGGAGTGTGTAACCGGACTGAAGTGTGCGGAGGATCCAAGGTGATACCCCTGGCAGACGTTTCCACTCGTGAGAGAAATGTGACAGAGGAAGTGGAGTGCTGAGGTGCAGTGGACATACCTGAGATAGGGTGTCGAGCTGATCCTTGAGAGGAGGTGTGGTCAACCGCGAAGGAAAGCGCTTGGCGTCCTGATGTGGAGTGGGAGATGTCACAGAGTGGAAAAAGTAGGTCCCACCGGCTCCTGGAGAAGACCGAACGTGTCTCCGTCTAAGCGAGTGGCGGATAGCAAGCCAGTCGGACGTGAGGGGAGAGAGCAAGACGCGTCTCCTTCCTTCAGCGCCGGAGGAGGCGTAGGTCGAGCCAGCTCTGAACTTCGAGACGCGCTGGGCGGCGAAAGTGACGGGCTGGATAAGGAGAGCTGTTGAGAGGTGGGCAGAAACGCTTGTGCGGTCTGACCCAACCTCGAACGTAAGGCGGGGCTCTCCTTTTTCTGACCTGAGGGTCAGGAGCGACTCGAAGGAACCGAAGCGGTGGGTTTGCTGGGCCGCTTCGGATCAATGCGCCTATGAGGTCGTTGGCGAGGAAATGGGCGACCACGAGCCCCCCAGATCGTGGTGGGTGGGGGATGACCCTGGTCACTCCTCCTACCAGGGAACTCCTTCCTGTGAAAGGGACGCTCTCTGGACTGAGAGGGGGAGGGGTTGGGGGAGTTCCTAGCCCTCCTAGGCATAAACTGCTTGAAAGCAGCCGATTGGGACTTGGCGGCTCGAAATTTTTGACCGCCTCCCCAAACAATCCAGACTGAGAGACTGGGGCGTCCAGTAGGAAGACCTTCTCCTTATCACGGATTTCCGTGAGATTGAGCCACAGCTCTGCCGCCCACCATGGAAACGTCCTATGGCACGAGCAGTGTGTTTAGTGGCTCTTAAGGCCAAATCTGTGGCCTTGCGCAGCTCTTTGACCGCTTCCGGTGTCAAGCCACCGCCCTCGTCCATTTCCTTTAAAACGTCTGCCTGGTAGGCTAGGAGGATGGCCATGGTGTGGAGGGCCATGCCTGCCTGACCAGCTGCCGTGTAGGACTTCCCGATAAGGGCGGAAGTACTCCTACACGGTTTAGTGGGAAGGAGAGGGGGCGAGACTTCCACGAAGGAGCTGAAGAAGGAGAGAGGTGAGTGGCTAACGTGTCTTCAACCGCAGGGATGGCGGAATAGCCCTGCTCCACAGAACCAACGAGGTTGGTGAAGTCAGCAGCTACCGCATTAGTCAAGCGGGCTGAGAAAGGCTGTTTCCAGGATCTGGAGATTTCACTGTGCAGATCGCTGAAAAAAGGACAGCTTTCTCCACACTGGCCTAGAATTAGGACCACTCAAAAATCTCTTGTCGAGTCTAGATGAATGTGAGCTCGGCATAGGCCACCGAAGGCCGCGCTTCCTTTAAAGCAGGCCCGAAATCCTCGAAGTCGGATGCTGCAGTGAAAACGACATCATCAAGCCCGAAAGAAACCGACTCGCGCGCTTCCGGGCTAGGGCATAGGTAGTCGTGTGAAAACTTAACCGGCGGAACCCCGCGCACGTGCTCGGGGGAGGGAGGGAGAGAAAGGGCGAGGCCCGTCTGCTCGCACTCCACATCCTCGAGCTCTACATCCGAACCCCAGGTCGCAGATCCGAGAGAGGCCTGCGCGGCTATGGGAGCACGACAGGGAAAAACAGATGACTCCTTCTCAAAAACCGCGAGCCTAGAGTGGAGGGTTTTGAGAAGGAGATTATCGCAGAATTTGCATTTAGAAGAGCCCTGAACCGGCTCGCGTGCGTGTGAAAACCCCAAGCATTTAACACACTTACTGTGAGGGTCGTTATTCGCAATAAAGCGAGTGCACGGCGGCAGGCAGCGACGAAACTCCATGACACTTCACCGCAAGGAGAACAAAGTTCCACTATCCGCAGTCGCTGAAGTGCTGGTGATGAAAGTTGTACGAATTCCAATGTATTTGGGCCAGAAAAACCGAAACCAAAGGGCTAGAATGGCCGCTTCGTGAAGGCAGAGAAATCTGAGGAGCGGATGGCGCGCGCGCCAGTATAATGTGACGACGTAAGAGCGTCGGGGCGGCGCCCGCACCATCAGCCAATGAATTGGCGTGATTCTATAAGGGCTTCAGACAATCGGCACACCCAGAGGGCGTTCCCATTGCGTCATAGCTACGCAGTGAACCTATGAAAGAGAACTGCTCTATTCATTCTTTGACGAATTGAACAGCATTTATTTGACGTAGAAATCTTTTGAAACAGACTTTACTGTCACTTTTGATCAATTTAATGCATCCTTGGTGAATAAAAGTAAAAAACAATTATTAATCTTGCTTATACTCTTTTGAATGGTGGTGTATCACGTTGTCTACAAAAAAAGCTTTCTACATTGATAATAATAAGAAATGTTTCTTCAGCAACAACATATTTTTTATTTGTTGAATAAAAGTATAAATTTCTTACAGTAGCATGTATGTATGTATTTAGTGATTTCATTAGGACAAAAATAAATGATGTTTTACTAACAAGGTTCGGGAGGAGTACGTTCAGATAATTGACACAAGTGGAGAGCACTCAGCTAATCAACAATAAGAGGTATATATACGCAGCAGTCTCACCTCTGTTCATTGACAGTTTATCAGCATCCCTCCATGCACCACCCCTTCGCCACACTTTTAGTTCTAACCACTTACATACACGGGGGCGTACTCTGGGTTCGGGCCGAATTCCGAGCTCGAAGCCCTCCCCCGGACAGCACGCCAAATACGCATTTAAATTTACTCTCTATAAATTATATGTAATTGTGAACTCATGAATTAGCAATATATTTATTATACAAACTTTTTAAGACTCTTTATAAATGCATATCTGTATATTAAGTGGGTCCCTTGCAGGTGGTTCATTTTATTTGAGGATCTGTGTGGTTGCAAAAAGTTTGAAAAACCCCTTCCCTATAGAGAACCTAAAGGGCTCAGGAAAATGGTCTCAGTTGTTTCCCTCTTCTAATGCAAGTAATTAATTTCAAGCAATACTACGATATACAACTGATTGTCCTGTCATTACAATAATGCATCTTTGTGCCCATATTGTGTCAGATCTAAGTGTTGATGTGTTTATTGGTAAAAGCTGCAGAGAAATGACAGAGTGAGCTGCCACAGAGGAATCTGCAGAGGTCAAAGTCTGTCTGCGATCCAGGGGCTGTTTCTGCTGACTCCTGCTTTTCATTGGTGCTACTTACAGGCTCCTCAGACGGCAGGAAACACAGCTGAGAGAGGGGGGGCTCCTTTCATTAACTCTCTATTCATATTGAATTTATTAATCTCATGCTGTTTCTGCAGCTTAACTAAAAGAAGTTGTGATACCGACGCTTTTCACTCATCTGCTGGTGGAGAGAGGGGAAAGAAGTGGGTACGAAAGGGAGAGAGCTGAACGGAGCGACATGATATTAAACAGTGCTGAAACGGCAATAGACTGCAGGGAGAGGGAAACTGTGTCACATTATTTAGCGGCAGGGATGTTCAGTTGTAGTTGTGTGTCGCCGGGAGAGGCAGTAGCCCTGCAGAACACCCCTCCCCACATCAGGTGCACAACAAAAGCATCTGTCATGTCTGCATTTGTGTACAGGGGAATGTTCCTGCTAATCTCCTGTGTGTTCAACAGTGCTTTCCAGTCTTGCAGGCCTGGTCTCAACTGTGTATCATGGCGGTATCACACAAGCAATCCTGGCTCCTAATGCTAAGTAATAGGCCCAGATGGAATCTGCAGACTTTTTTTATTCAGACTTTCTGCAATGATTTGGGGAGTCAATTCTGATGAACATGGTAAAATGTGCCAAAAAGAGCTGATACAATACACTCTTATTTGTAACTGAAAGCATTAGGGTCAATGATTTGTCCATTCTATTATTCTATTTAACCCTCATCCTTCCCTCGTGGGTCAAAATGACAGAAGCCCTAAAATTATACTTAATTTTTTTTGTTTTATTTCATTCTTATAATATTTTTTTTCTATTTTTAATGCAATTTTTGTTTTTTTACCTTTAAATTATTAGATTTTATCAATAAATAATTTAATAGTAATTTAAGCACATTCTTTATATTCTTTCAACTTCAATTCAAAATAACTCACAATTTCATGCATAACCCTTTTAATTCAGCTCAAAATATCTTACATTGGGCATCTCTGCCGACCTCTTGTGGAAAAAAAAAGAATATAACATGATATTTCATGACTCTTACCACTAGATGGTCTTATAGCTCTATATGGACCAAATGAGCTGTTCCACTGGGTCCTAAAGCCAGTTTCTTTCAGTATGCATTTAGATCAAGCGTGCCACATGCATCCTGAAAACTGAAGCCAAAGCGTCTCGATCGCCCCCAGGTGGTTGGTCCCAGTATAGCTCATAACCCCCGCTCCTACGTGTATTCTAATGGATGCGAGTCAAACTAAACAATCAAATTACACTTCAAATAATTTTTTCCCAAAGATGGTTTATGTCATTTTAGGCAGTTTTTATCACGCTCATTTCATTTCAAGTGTTCGTTTTTTTAACTAAGTTTAGTTTTAGTTAGTTATTTGATGCTATAAAAATGGGGGGTGTGATGTCATTATTGACAGCTGAGATTGACAGATTGGAGCTTTAGCTTTAATTTCTACATTTTCATAACTGTTTATTTCACACCGACATAATGAATTGTTCTGCATCTGCGAGAGTGTGGGCAGGCTTTTGATATCGTGGCTCTACTTCCTGCTCTCTATTGCGCAGATTTCAGTCCCATGGTCACTACTGCGCAGACTCAGTCCCAAATCTGCGCAAGGTGTCAGCGCCATATTCAGACACTGGCGGCTTCACTTTTCTTCAGTGGAAGGTAGTGAAGACTTAATTTGATTGTGTTTAATCCCCTTAAATATATGTCAAATGTAAGTTTATTTAAGTTTGTGCTGAGATTACATGAATAGGTGTGTTCGACATCGGCTGTGGCTGGATGCAACTGATCGGCAAGAGTTGCCACGTGCAGGCGGGGAGGAGCTGCAAATGAAGAATGAACTAGCCGGCTGCTCTCAAATTGCTCTCGTGGTAACCGGCATGCACTATTTCAAGTCAGTCGCTGATCAGTTTGCGCAGCGCTGTAGGAAGTTGAACAAGCCTATTGATTTGTGTTGCATTAACTGAAACTGGGCGGGGCTTGTCAGTTCCCAGCATGCTTTGCATATGGCTAAATCAAGAAAGAGTACATTTTGTTATTTTATGTATTTTTGAGCAAGATGAGAAAAGGCTTGATACACTGTAAACCCGAATTGAGGCAATCAGTTGAAAATTTAGTTTAAATTTAAAGGATGTAACTTTTGGCTCTCTAGCGGAGGGTTTAAACGGAAGGACAGAACATTATTCTGGTTGTGCTTCGGCTCTGCATGACTGTGCGGATGAATATGATTATACTACTGCTCATAAAACATTCACAACTAGGCTTAAGATATATTCAATTAGATCTCAAGCTGACTGCCTGAAGACGTTACTGTAGCTATATCCATTAACAGACACGGTACTTCCTTGAAAATAAATTCCAGCACAGTGCTACAACAACCATAATGAATTGACCCTTCACAAAATGCTTTACAATGAACTCTGTAATAGAGCTACATATGGCAGTTTAACTGTTCAATAAAACTCACCTGTTGAGTAATAAAAATGCAATCTCCGTGTCACTTTTCTAACATTTCAAATCCCTCAAATCTCACATCCGAAAAGTTCCAAATCACCCATGTTGATTCTCATTTTAAATTATTTGAAACTGAAATATTTTGTAACAGTGTGTTTTACTGTCAAATCAATTTTCAATTTTTAAATCGATTTAATTCATCATTGCTGAAAAAAGTATTACAGTTTTTCTCAATCACTTCACACTCAATCAAGGCACATTTTTCAAAACAGTTTTCTCTAAACTGTAAGTTCAATTGTCACAGCTGAACATCAGAACTCTGTTGCGTGTCTGAAAAATGTAGTTACTCACCCAAAACATTTAATTCATGCTTCAAAACATAGTTATTGTGTCAGCTGGCCAATGCCACCAAAATAAAAATGGTTTGTGAGCCACACTGGTCAAAATCTTTAGATGTTTCTTCCCCATGGAAATATTTGTTATATACAAATTTCATGTTTTTTTAATTTTCTTTTTTTTCTGTTGACACTAACTGCTTTCTATTCTATACAATGATGTCAGTTGTGTCTTGCTGAATGCTCTAGTGGATCACGCTTTTTACTGTAAATACAGATTATTTTTTGAAGAAATGTGTTACATGTAAGCTTAAAATTCACTGTTGTTTGTTCATTTTTACACACTTGATTATGTCTTTCTCTAACACATCTTCTTACATATCTTCATATTGCTCTTCTATGACAAGCTGATACAGCTGATACAGTATATATATATATATATATATATATATATATATATATATATATATATATATATATATATACACTACGATAGTGTGTGTGTGTGTGTGTGTGTGTGTGTGTGTGTTGCAATCTGACAAACATTCCATGTCATAAATATTTATAGAATATAACATGACAGATTCATCACTAAATGGATCGTTTTGCATGTGATGGCTCACACGATGAAAGAATATTTATAAGTTGTGAAGAGTTTGACAGTTTCACTGAGAATCAACTCATCCGTGTGCAATTAATCATTGTGCAAATTGTAGACAATTGTACTAACTCTTTTGCACACGTGTGCCAAAACAAATGTAATTTGCTTAAATCATTAAGAAATTCTGATGTGAACAAGAAACTAATTGTTCAGAGATATGAACTTATTGTTTTGAGAAAAAAAAGTCTCATTCGAGAATTGAGCCAAAGCGATTGAGAAAAACTGTAATATACAGTATTGTATACAAGCTGAGTTTAAGGTGTGTACACTGTATTCAAAGTGTAAGACATATTGGTTGCTTTTTATATCTTCTTTAGATTTTGAGTTTTCTTTATTGTGTTGTTTGTTAATAAACAAACAAGGGGCTGTAGAACATTTTGATGGTGTTCCGACTGATTGTGAATAGCATTCATCCTACTAACAACCTGCTGAAAACTCCTGCATGTATGAGTAACTGAGATATATAAGTGAGAATATAAATTAGAAGCTATGTGTTTTTTCCCCCCTAGAGCAACAAAGGAGAAGGCTTTCCCAGAGTTCAGCTGAAAAGGTATTGAGCTTGTCAACTGACACAATCTTACACGGTTCAGGGGAGGTTTATGGTTGGAGGCAGCCTCCGTCTGTGGTCAGCAGGTCCTCTCTGCAAACAGAAACAGCACTGGGCATTTTCAGAGATGAGAGGGGCAGAGATGCTTGTTCAATCCTTCAGTGTTTCTAAACAAGGACATCCAGTGGATAACTCAGCCAGGGCCACAATTACCCCCTAAATGACCCATTCAGTGGTTTGGAGCTCTTACCAAAATAACCATGAACCCTCACTGTGTACTCTGGTTCAGCTTGAAGAGCTAACAGGGTATTAGGCTGATTGCAGTGGTGGATGAGCAGAGAGGTCCTTACACACTCCTCATGTTCAGGGTGTCTCTGGCTGATCCGCACACCTGATGATGGGATGGGAGACAGCGCAGCTGACATCTGGAACCAAAATCAAGCATCATATTTAAGCACCTTCATGAGTTAAACATTTTGCTGATGCATTTGACCAAATTAAATGAATTATGACTTACTTCAAGAATAGAAATAATAATTATTTAAAGTGTTTTTTGCACATGTAGCCTATACACTAGTTTAAAGTTTTTGACAGAAGTATCTTATGCTCAACGCTGCATTTATTTGATTACAGTAAAAACAGTCATGTTGTGAAATATTATTACATTAAGTTTTGTATTTTAATAAAGTATAAAAGTAATTTATTAATGTGATGCAAAGCTGCATTTTTAGCATAATTACTTCAGTGTCACATGATCCTTCAGAAATCATTCTTATATGATGATTTGGGTCTCAAGAAACATTTCTTATTATTATCAATGTTGAAAACTTTTTGAAGAAACCGTGATGCACTACCATTCAAAATATTTGGGTAAGCAAGATTATTAAATTAAATTATGTTACTCTAATGTTGCAGTTTTCTATTTATTTTTATTTTTTGAATAAAACACATCTTTTTTCATTTTATTAATTTAATTTTATTAATTATTATTATTGTTAAATTGTTTTAATTTTTTTACTATAATTCACAGAGGATGCATTTTATAGATATAGATAGATAGATAGATAGATAGACAGACAGACAGACAGACAGACAGACAGACGATGATAGATAGATAGACAGACAGACAGACAGACAAACAGACTATGATAGATAGATAGATAGATAGATAGATAGATAGACAGACAGACAAACAGACAGACAGACGATGATAGATAGATAGACAGACAGACAGACAGACAGACAGACGATGATAGATAGATAGATAGATAGATAGATAGATAGATACACAGACAGACAGACGATGATAGATAGATAGATAGATATATAGACAGACAGACAGACGATGATAGATAGATAGACAGACAGACAGACAGACAGACAGACAGACGATGATAGATAGATAGATAGATAGATAGATAGATAGATAGACAGACAGACAGACAGACGATGATAGATAGATAGACAGACAGACAGACAGACAGACAGACAGACAGACAGACAGACAGACGATGATGATAGATAGATAGATAGACAGACGATGATAGATAGATAGATAGATAGATAGATAGACAGACAGACAGACAGACAGACAGACGATGATAGATAGATAGACAGACAGACAGACAGACAGACAGACGATGATAGATAGATAGATAGATAGATAGATAGATAGACAGACAGACAGACAAACAGACTATGATAGATAGATAGATAGATAGATAGATAGATAGATAGATAGATAGATAGACAGACAGACAGACAGACAGACGATGATAGATAGATAGATAGATAGACAGACAGACAGACAGACAGACAGACGATGATAGATAGATAGATAGATAGATAGATAGATAGATAGATAGATAGATAGATAGATAGACAGACAGACAGACAGACGATGATAGATAGATAGATAGATAGATAGATAGATAGATAGATAGATAGATAGATAGATAGATAGATAGATAGATAGACAGACAGACAGACAGACGATGATAGATAGATAGATAGATAGATAGATAGATAGATAGATAGATAGATAGATAGACAGACAGACAGACAAACAGACTATGATAGATAGATAGATAGATAGATAGATAGATAGATAGATAGATAGATAGACAGACAGACAGACAGACAGACAGACGATGATAGATAGATAGATAGACAGACAGACAGACGATGATAGATAGATAGATATAAGAATGATTTCTGAAGGAATGTGACTCTGAAGACTGGAGTAATGGTGCGGAAAATTTAGATTTTAATATTTCACAATATTACTATTTTAACTGTATTTTTGAGCAAATAAATGCAGCCTTGGTGAGATTAAGACACTTCTTTCAAAAACATTCAAAAAATCTTAATTATATTAATTATTAAATCTTATGTTATGTAGTTCAATACTAAATTTTATACAATTTTGGTACTGTGTTGGGTTGCCACTTGATGTCCATATGTGTGTGTGTTTGTGAATGCATGTGTGCATATATTCATGTGTACTGAAAGTAGCAGTCAGACTGCTTCTGTATTTACACTAATTACCCTTTTGAACCTCTGAATCCCTCCTTGACTCCACTTTTGCTGAAAGGAGCAGGAAGGATATCACCACTTAGCCTGTGTAAACAGCAGGTCTGCTGTTGAACTGTGGCCCTGCAACTACTATTGACACACATTCCACTGACCACCGATGAATCCTGTGTCTGCTAGCGGCGTGTCTTATGTGCCCTGTGTGACAGTGTGTGAAAGTGTGTGTGTGTGGCGATCAGACAACTTTAAAAGGAACCTGTCAGGAAGGTGGAGTATACAGCTTTGCAGGATTATCTGCATCTGCTGAAATCTTTCAGAATGATTATTTTTAAATTATATTTTTATGTAATGGATGATAGAGATAAAGAACGATGAGAATATGTGAGTGTGTTTGTGAGAGAGAGATGTGCATGCCACCCTTTGACAGATCTATTGTGTGTGTATGTGTAGGCTTGACCTTGTAAATCAATGCAGCCATCAATCCACCTTGTTCTCTTTGGATCCGTCCCTCCCCTTCACATCAAAAGCCTTCATAATTTTACCTCTGACAAATATGCATTATCTAAAGTAAAAGTGTTTAATCTAGTGGACATCATTTGAATATTTGTACAAATCTATAGACCAAAAGTAAATCACTGTGAAGTACCGATATGGCTAATAGGTTTGTGTGCTCATCAATGAAGTTTTCATTTTCTAAATGCACTTCAGCCAGACAAGCCCCACTAGCATTAGAAAAGCAGCACATGATGCTGGCATCTGATTATTACATCCATGGGAATACATCTCACTTAAACTCTTGAGTGAAAGTAATCTCATTCGGCCAGCTGCGTGTCTAACTACGCCTAACACTCCACTGTGTGTTATATTTCTTTTTGATAGTCCTCTTCACACAAAAAATGTGCCTCTTGTCGTGGAACCACATAAAAATGCAAGGACACATTCAGGGAGACGCTCAAGTCGCTCACTAACTGACTGTGCAATTACATTAACCTACTATTATGCTTGACCAGTAACATTGTGACTGAAATGTATACGTTTCCAATAATTACCTTTCTTATTGATGAGTTGTCAACTATAAATAAAAGTGAAGACTGTTTTGAATGTGAACATGGCTGGTATAAATAGTCATGTAAACATATTTATATTTCCATATTTTAGATCTATTTTTTTATTTAATAATATTTTTTTATTATTACCACTGTAAAAAAATTAAATATTTATATTTATATATAATATAAATGATATAAATATATACAGTATATGCATGCAAATATTTATTAAATATATGCATGTGTGTATTCAAATATACATAATAATTATACACAGTACACACACATGTATTATGTAAACACAAACTTTGATTAAACGATTAATCGTGATTATTATAAATGTATATTATAAATTATAAATGTATATAAATCAACATATATCCCAGAGCCCTATTTAAAGAAGTAACTGATTGATTTATGTTCTAAAAGCATTATTATGAAAAAATAGCCTACATAAAAAGGAAACATGCATATATTTATGGTTTATAATTTTCTTTCACTCACATGTTTTTAATGTGGCAGTTTTCTATTTAGTTGCAGTTTTCTTTATTTTCATTTTTGAAAATGTGACCAGGAATAAAACATCTTTTTTTAAGCTTTTAATGTAATTAATGTATTATTATTATTATTATTATTAATAAAGATATGTAATTTACTTTTTTTCACTCTAATATATTGATTTATTGCTCAAGAAACATTTCTTAACATCAATGTTGAAAGCAGTTGTGCTTCTTAATATGATTGTGGAAACCATGATATATATATTCTTTCGGATTCTTTGATGAACAGAAATTTCAAAAGAACAGCATTTATTTAAAATATAACTTTTGGTAACAAATTCTTTACTGTCACTTTTGATCAAATTAATGTATCTGAATAAAAGTATCAATTTGTTAAAAAAAAAAAAAACAACCTTTCCCTAAACTTTTTTTGGTAACACTTTACAATAAGGTTGTATTAGTTAACATTAGTTAACATGAACAACACCTCTGTTCAGCATTAGTTAATCTTTGTTACCGTTAGTTAATAAAAATACAGCTGTTCATGGTTTGTTCATGTTAGTTCACAGTGCATTAACTAATGTTAGCAAGATTTTAATAATGCATTAGTACATTTTGAAATTAACCTTAACAAAGATAAATAAATGCTTTATAAGGGCATTTCATTATTAGTTCATGTTAACTAATGCTAACTAATTAACCTTATTTTAAAGAGTTTTACCCTTTTTTATATGTAATTTACTTTGGGCTATCCAAGGAGTAAAACAAGTGGGAATAATTGGTAAATGACCACTAGGTGGCGCAGGGTGAAAGCCTGCCAGTTGTGATTGCATCTGCTCAGTGGCTCCCCTAGCGGCAGCGCCCGTCATTTACAGTGTTGTTACGCCCCTCATGACTGCCGAGCAGCCAATGGGCTCCGGGAGGCAGAGTTCTCCCTGTGGCCGCCATTAGAGAAAGGAATCCATGAATTCAAATGGAAACCAGCAGGAACACAGACCTTATACGCTTTTAAATGAAAATGAGCCATTTAATGTAGTTTCTCGTCACCTTTCGACGCTTTTAACGCGGAATGTTTTTCGTTTTTAAAGCGCTTTCGGTGGGGATGGAGGCGTAAGACAGCCGTTTTTAAGCTAAAACCGTTTTTAAGCCAAGGGGGAGGGGGGGAGAGTTGCCTCTTTTTGCTCTCCCTTTTCTTTTTCTATTTTAATAACACATTCCTCCTCTATTTTTACATGTAATCTATTCCCTCACAGCCTCGTCGACGGTTAAGGCCGTTATTTTTTTTTGTTCTAATTCGGGCTGAACGCGGGAGGCGCGAGCGATCGAATGGGGCTGTTGAATTCCATTCCCCCACCGATTGTTTAAAAATAATTCCGTTCACATTCGACTCGAATTCGGAGAAACGTTCTTTTTCTTTTTCCATGGAAAGCCCGATGATGGGATGTTCGAGCGCGCAGTGAAAGGATGAGTTCTTGTTTCGTACCGAACGGGGCCAGCTTGGAGGACTGCCATTCCAATCTATTCTATCTGGTAAGAGATTTAAAAACTAAAAGGAAAAAGCAGCCATTTTTAGCCGCCTAGCATGCTAACATCAGCCCCAGTGGAGAGAGAGCGAGCAGGACCAGGGCCCAGTGTTATGTGTGTGATTCAAACACACACTGCTTGTTTATTTGCTTGTTTGTAAGCGTTCTTAAGAGATTACATGTTTGTAGTATTTTGCACCAGATGGCTTAACGCAAAGCGACTGTGTGTGTTTTGATTTGACATGTTTATGAATTGCACACAAGGAAGAGAGTTGGCAGAATGAAAGTTGAAGTTTCATTTTAACAGCACTTGTTTTGCAAGTATAAATTACTCTGCTAATTTTTTTTTTTAAATGTATATATAGTTTGTGTACAACAAAGCCTTTTAGACTTCAGTTCAAACTCCACGTTCGGCGGTGTTTACATGAATGTTTACACGCTACTCTACAGGCTTATTTTGGGTCATTCCACGAAAAGGCGCCTTTAGTGTCTTTCATGTGTTTAAGCAATGATTTTAACAATGCAAACCTGACACCCGGTTTTAAGCATTTTTCTAAACACGTAAACATGTATTCAGCAACTGTTTTTTTTTATCTCTATGGTCTGTGTTTACAACTTAAGATACGCATTATTTATTCTAATATAGTGTTTTATACTTAGTATTTTGCATTTTCTCTTTATATAATAAAAAAAAGGTGGACATTACAGTCTTTTTCATCAAAAAATTATCCTCCAAGGTAAGGTGTCAACTTTATTTCCGTCATAACTTCTCTTTATTAACCTGATGTGCAGTTCCATAATTCAAATGACTAATTCAATTTTTTCAGTATGTATCTTTGCAGTGTCATGACCTTCAGTGGCTAAAATGATCTGTAAAACTAAATTCCAACATATATTAAAGATGACAATCAAGTTTTTAGATATTTATTAACAATCAATTTATAGGATGAAAAAACTTTAAAAATCCCCCTTTCAGAATGCGAAAGTCAGCCTTTTCATGGAATGGCCCTTTTTCCTGCTAGTTTTGACGGATTTGGTGTATTTGCAATAATCACGTGAGCCATGCATCAGTTGTTTGGCTCAAAATAACCAATGCTGGGTTTGGGGTTTACCTCATGTCTGCAATAAGAGACATGGGGTTTAAAATAGATTGGGCATTCCTGGAGCCTGCAGGGTTGTTTATGGCACTTTCTGCTCCCTAAACACACGTGTATGCACTTGTACACACATACTGGCATCCCATCGACTATTGTTGTCAGGTTAAGCTAAATATAATTTCTATGCATTTTTAGATTTGAAAACAGACGTGCAGCTTTTTCATTGCTGAGGAGGTTTTGCTATATTTGACATTTTCAGAAATGTGTCCCAGCAAAACAATTACACAGACACACTCTCACGAACAGTGTCAAGGCCTTGTGGTGAATTATATAACTTCAGCTTATCCAGTTTAATGCCTGCTCTGTTTTATTACTGCCACAGCACAATCTCTGATATTGTCTGAAGATGGATGGCTCCACTGAGAACTTGTTTGCACACTTTGTTTGAATGTATTGCCTGATTTGAATATGAATAGTTGCAGTTTTCCAGGAACTCGTTTGCGCTCTGTCTTTTTTTGTTATGTAGTTACAGGTGTGCTTTTTTTCCTCCTCACCTTTTTCCCCAATGTCAATTACATTTGTTTTATGCAAGGCGTGTGAAATGTTCAGATAAAAAAGTGTCCCCGTATGATCATGCAGAACAGCCCGTCTGCATATTTCTTTGTACATGTGTACACTTAAAGTGTTTGACCCCGTTTTGTTTTGCTTGGTGTAATTTTAGCACACGACTGTAAGGATCAACTCATGGGAAACTCTGTCTCACCTCAGCACACGCATTTGCTGCCTCATAACACACGCATCTTTTTTTAGTTTTAGTGCATAATATTAGCCATGCAAGTGGAGTAAATATGATTTTAAAATCGAGCAAGGAACTTTAATAAGCGTCATCAGCCAACAACTGGAAGATTTTTAGATGTTTATTCACTTTATTTGTCTAGTGTAGTAATAAAAAAAAAGCTTGCCAGAGATGAACTTTAATGTTGTCTGATGCACATTTTCATGCAATACGTTGCAGGCTAACTTGTGGCTCTCTGAGATTGACATTTCACGTTTGGTTACACTAGTTGGGTCATTGTACTTGTAAAAAAAAAAATCGCTTGAAGATGAAATCTTTCAGTTAAATGGATTCAAAACAGTCACAGGTTTTATCTGAGTGCATGTGAAGCTATTTTCCTGTCATTGGACGACTCTCCAGGGGTTATTGGTCTTCGGGCGCCGATTGACTTTTTTTGAGTGGCTGAAGCAATGTGAGACAGATGCTATTGATAAGTGTCTCTTGGGAGTGAGAGCAACAGAGAAAGCGTCTGATAGTTTTGGGCCGTTAGATGGAGTGCGTCTCAAGAAGGTTGTTGGTGTCACTTCACCTGTAGCTCAGCTGTTAGCTTTGATCCTCGCCAGAAGCATCTGCTGTCGTTCCTGGCAGCCATCAGAGGAGTTCTTGTAAAACTCTAGTGAAAAAGGGAGCGAGAGGAAGGAAAGATGTTGTGACAAAGGAGGAAGTTATGTGGAAGGCCGTGACCCAACAAACCACTCAAGTTTAAGTGTAAAGTCAAAGGAGCCAGATTCCTCAAGCCGAACATGACTCCTGCTCTTAAAACACGCACACTTTCTATTGATGTTTTGTTGTTGTTACTAATTTTAGACCATATGGAATTCCATCAACAACAAAAATTTTTTGGAAAACAAGAATTTTGTGCTGGAAAAGTGGATTGCTTCACGGGGTTGTTTAATTTGCTCTTACATTTCTGCCACATTTCTTCTTTCTGCCTTTAAGTCCGTTTTGGGTTCCCCTCCCTCAGCTGTCAACGGTCTAAACTTCGACCGCTAGTTTTGTCCCATTTTTAGTTTCAGTAACAACTGTGTAACAGCTTTTGCTGCTGTATTTTTTTTCAGTGCATCCTCTGCAGATGTTCTCTTTGCATATTTTGCAGGTGTTTGATCTTTTCAGATGGAAATATTTTCCAACAGCTGCAACAAGTTTCAGTTTGCAACAAATGAGCGTTTTTACGAACTCTGATTCTAACTTGGTGTGCACAAGAGAGAATGACGGCTGTTAGACTTGCAAATGGTCAGGGTTTTCAGATTATAGTAGTTAATGGTTGTATTTGTGTTCTTTTTATGAATGCTGCTGTCCAGTTTATAAAAGCTGAGGTCTGCATGCCCTGTCCTGGCAAGTCAATTAAGGATGTGTATAACATCACTGCATGTTTTATTGCTTTCTATTTTTATCCTCTTCCATATTTTTATTTCTATTTTCATATTCATATTTATGTTAGGCAGGAGTAACTCCTGGGCTGGGATCCATTAAGAATTTCATAGCCCTAGTGCTGCTGGTCTAGGGTCTGTTCCATCACATCAATGCCATTTATCTTCGGTCTTAAAACCGGATAATAAATCAGACTTCTAGATGCTGCCGAATATGTCTTTTCACAGGTGGGGAGTAGCCTTACTGACAGAAGTTAACGCAATCTCTCTTTCTCACAGGCTGATTTGACAGGGATAAAATGGAAGAGGTACGTGTGGCAAGGTCCGACCTCTGCACCCATTCTGTTCCCGGTCACCGAGGAGGACCCCATCCTTTGCAGCTTCAGCCGCTGTCTAAAGGCGGATGTGCTGAGCGTGTGGAGGCGGAGTCAGAGGCAGGGACGCAGGGAGCTCTGGCTCTTCTGGTGGGGCGATGATCCTAACTTCTCTGAGCTCATCCACCACGAACTGACAGGTAAGCTGTGGAGTGCAACTTGGGAGTTTGTTTCAAAACCTAGTGAGCTGCCTGCATCATAAGAGCTTTATTTTTGAAAATCCATATTATCAGTGTGTACTGGTTCTTTTGTACTAAGTTGATGCTTAAGTAAAAGAGATATGGGGTCGTAGCAGCCCTAGTGCCTTTTGATGCTGTCTAGGTAGGCAGCTCACTCTTTTTTTTGAGACATAGTCGCTGACTCTAACGAATACTTTTGTTTTGCGTTTTTCAGTTTCTTTTTTCCTTTTTCGCCCACTTTATCTCTCTTTTTCTATCGACTGTGGTCTCTCTGAATTTCTTCCTTCTCCTTCCTCTCTCACACCCACACAGTCTTTGTGTGTGCGGTTTAGTTACTTGTCATCAAAATGTGCCGTAGGCCCAAGCAAAGATCTTCAGTTTTTATTTCTACAGTCCCAGTTTAGCAGTCGGTGTCTGTGGCTTGCGAATAAACCTAAAAAGTGTGCCATTAAGTTTATGCATGGTACAATATTTTTAATGTTTGTAAGAACTGTTAGAGTGATAAAAATAGACTGAGAGCCTCTGCTTGTGTTTGAACAGACTGGTTTGAAGGTTTATTTGATTTACATATTTATCTCTGTAGAAGTTATCACCTGTAGATCAGTGTGGTGGGAATAATGTGAAATGCATTTGTAATTGTGTTTTCTTTTAAGATTAGTTCTCACGGTGCTGACCCAGACCTGAGGGTTATTGTTTTGGGTTTGTGTTGCATTGTGAGAAAGAGCAGTGGAGTCTGTGTGATGCCGTCACTTATCAACCGATGTGTATGAGTGCAAATCCCTCGCTTTGATAAAAAACAAGAAAGGAATATGAAATATCGAAGAAAGTTTTGCCTCACTTTTATTTCTTAAGCTCTTTGAAGTAGTGCTGTCAAAAGTACCGACCGCGATACCAAGTCGGTACTGAAATGTAAAAAATGTGACGCTTTGAGCGCTGTTGAGTGGAATCGTAAACACCTCTGATTGCCCATTGTGCTCACTCGCTCATCAAATATGTCTGTGATTGGCTACAATGATCAGCGCTTCACAAACATGTTGTAAATATACATCAATGGCGCTTTTCACAGAGTGCTTACACAGATTCACACGGAGCGTTTGAATGCAGGCGTCTATCAGCCTACCGGTCTGCTGGTCGATGCCTGCTTGTGCTTTCAAACGCTCCCACTTTCAAACACTTCCGTGTGCTTTCAAACGCTCCCGTGCGTTGATCATTGCAGCCAATCACAGACACATCTGATGAGCGTGTGAGCACAATAGCCAGTCAGAGGGGTTTATGATTCCAGCTCAACAGTGCACAAAGCGTCACATTTTTAAAATTTCAGTACCGACTTGGTATCACGGTCGGTACTTTTGACAACACTACTATGAAGGATGGAATAATGAAGAGCACCGAAGCATGAATGAGCAGAAAGCATCATGGATGTCTGCGGAAAAGCTTTCATTTTCCACCTTTCTCCTTCCCTGTTTTTTTCCTTTTCCTTTATGGACCAGGAAGATGGACCTGCCCCATCTTTATTCATGCTTTTTTTTTACAGTGTGAAACAGAAGGAATTAATTTGTCCATTGACCCTCCCTCATACCGTTCATTGTGCCGGAGGAGGGACAGAAATGGAGCATTATGGGCAAAAGAATGACCAATTCACCCTTTCCATAATATCTCACTCCACAAGAGAGATTGCTGTATTTTCCTTTCGTTTGTGGAGATGTTTGCTATAATGGCTGCATCCCTGTTGTGTCTCTTGACTTTCAGGGGAGGAGTCAGACATGTGCTTCTCTCTTTCTCTTGACACCTCTGGTTTCTTTCTTCACTTGTTGGTCTCTGGAACAGGGTTCCCACGGTCAAAGGAAACCCCGGCAATATCAGTAAATTTTCAAACGGAGATTTCCAGACTGGGATTTTTTTTTTTGGAGTGAATATAATATTTTTTAAGCTATGCCCTTGCGCTAACATTTTTATTTAGTTAGACATTGCACATCTAGAACAGCCGGAAAAGTCATGGGAGACTTTTAATTGGTCATAAGGTGTTGGAAATTCTGTTAGTTGAACTCTATTCAAGTGTTAATTTTGTTTCAGATGAAAGAACATTTAATTTTGTGCTAATCTAGATTGTCAAATGTCGCATTAAGCGGTGTACTTTTAATTTGTTCCTCTTGTAGGCATCTGTGCTTCTCTGTTCAACTAACTCAGGATCAGATAAAGTGTCAAACAGCCTGTGTGTCAGGACTAAATGTTATACTTGTGGACTTGAGATCATCAGGGTCGTTGCTACTTGACCTTCTCTCCTTGCGACAGACGCACGAACCTGCTTGCCCGTTCGACATCTCTCTTGACGCACACTTCTTGATGTCTTTTTCACAAACACACATGCAGTTGTCTTTCTGCTGGCCTTCATACAAACACATTGGAGACCCACGGGATGCAGTAGTTTAAGCTCCTAAGACGCACACACATATATTCGACCACAGAGCACCTGATTTAGATCGCTACAGGCACCCTGGCAATGGAGGTGTGAATCAGTGAACAGCAGGTCCAGTGAGACTTTAAAGGGGATAGAGAGAGAGAGTGAAAGATGGCACTATCACTTTTTTTGTACGCTCCACTTGAGGAACACATGTCTCAGGAGATTAAGAACCAAGTGAATAGGCCATAATTGTTTTGCCATAAATCAGCCTTTTTTCAAATATGAGAGACAACCTTGAGTCACAGGAAGCTCAATAAAGCGTGGAATTTTAAGATTTGTCGTAGTGGCTAGAGCTGCTGACCACTTCATCATATTTTCCACTCTGTCTTAGATGTTAAGATCTGGTTTACACCTGGTGTTACTGTTAAACATGCATCTCAAATATGTCTCCTGTGAGCACGTCACATTTTGCCAGTGTTTTGAGAGGATGTCTTTTAGATTTTAGCTTGTATTACTCAAACTTCACGTGTTAAAGTAATGAATATGCTCTCATCTGTGCGTGAGCCTTGTTTTAATTCAGTGATGAATTTACAGTTGAGTACACAGTCTGGGAATCTGCATCAGGGTGTATTAGCATTTACGTTACAAATACAATGTGGTCACATGCGTTTTTGATTAGGGCTGTGTGATTAATCGTAATGGATTTTCAATTTCGATTTTGGCTTCCAACGATTATGAAAACAAGATCAAGGCTCGAAATGTACTTTTTATTTTACCTGGTAGCAGTGGTGCTCCCAACTTCAAAAAGTTAGCAGCACCAGCAAAATTTTAGGAGCACAACAACTAAAGTGTGTGTATTAAGGCTGGGCATTTGACCTCAATTACGATTAATGAATGATTATTTTGGTTTTTGCTTTGTTTTTCTTTTTGCCCTCATAGTTCTCTGACCTGGGCCCGTATTCTTAAAGCTTCTAAGAATCCTCTCAGAAAGCTCCTGATTTACTTTAACTTCTGCGTAGGAGTGTTTTCTTAAGAGTGATTCAGGACTGAGCTGAGAGCAACTCTGAGCGAGGAAAATACACACACACACACACACACACACACACACACACACACACACACACACACACACACACACACACACAGATATATCATTTATTTTTTATTTACCATGTAATACAATACTGCTGTATTTGATGGGAAATGAACAGTGACACAATAAGGTTCTGAAATTGCTGTAATTGTGTGATCACTTAGCTTATAGAAGGTTGTGACAGACCCAAATCATCACTGCTGCATAGTTGCATTTTTCAGTCGCCAAACATGTTCATGTAGTGATTACTTCCATTTCTGGCACTGACATTTCTGCACTGTGTCTGAGATGTTAACGTGTCTCTAATAAGATCGGTCACAAACATGATCCCTGTGTGATCTAATGTGTAGTGTCTTATTAACTCATTAATGCATTGTGTGCGATACATTTCTTCGAGTTTTGTCCATTTTCTCCGCTGCGAAAGAAACTCTTAAGCCTTTTAAAAGTCCTCGTCCATACTCCTAACACTTTTACACCTTAAGACCTCTTTTAAGGGTTAAGATGCTTTCTAAATGACTTTTTTCTTAACTAGGATTTTTTTCTTTAATTTTAAGAGGAAACGCCCACCTTTCTAAGAATTTTCTTAATTTTGTCACTAGGAGCTACTCTTTGCATTAAGATTTTTCAGGAATACTGGCCCAGGTTTGTACTGTTAATATGACTATTAAAGGTGGGATATTTTTTTTCTTATCTTTGTAATTTAAAAATAATTGAAGGAAACTAACTTTGATGTTGGCTCACTTTCAGCAGTTATTTTGTCTATGGGTCGTAACATTTCTTACAGATTTCTGCTCGTTCTAAATCAGATACAGATAAGTTAGCACAGTACCAGTACATTAATTTAATGAGAGATGATGTGTGTGAATTAGTAGCTACTGTCTATTAATTGTGAAGCTGTGGGTTGTAGTTACTTAAAAAGTAGAAAATCTTATTGCTTATTGATGTGACTTTTTTTTTTTTTAGTGAGAGAGTGATATTTTTAAATGTCTAAAATAAAATTGACCGCGGAGGAGTTAAGGAAACGTCACTTGTCTGCAAAAATGACTTATTTATAGCTATTAAAACTAGTTAATTTTATTTACTTCAGTAGATATTTATTTATTTTGCTCTATTGTTGACTGATATGAAATTGTTTATTTAATGATTTGTGTACAATACAACTGATAAAGTAATATTTCCTCTGTATTTTCGTGGATGTACTATGAGAGAGATCTAGCTTTGTTTAAAAAACAAGTTGTTCTGTTTGTATTTGTATTGTAAACCTTAAATAAAAGTTAAGTGAATATTTTACATTTTATTTGTAATATTCTTAGATCTTTTTAATACATTTAAAACCATTCCGCATAAGCGGTGTGCTTTCGTTCCTCCCCAAGCAAAACTTAACATCCAAATCAGCTGAATAAGTGAATGTTGTAAAATGCAGTCTACTGTTGCTAAACTGCAGGACGTGCCTGATATTAAACACTGGCTTTCTGTGCGCACGCTTTTGACAGAGCAGAATGCTCATAAGCAAAGTATACTGTGGGCTTCGGATTCACGCCTAAACGGTCAAACAGCCTACACACAATGTCGAATGCCATTTTGGCGAGTATCCTCGTAAACGCAGTCGGTTATGTCTTAAGTGAATGTAAACAGTTGAGAAAGAACTTGTGTGTAACAGTATATTGGATTTGTGTAGCTCTTAAAGTGACAGCAGCCTAATAAATCTGCTGCAGTCATTAATGTTAATCAAACAACAAAAGACAAAGGTAAAATCATTCACTGGTCTTGATTGAATAACTTTTGTAGCTTTAGTAAGGTGAAATAATACAGTGAAAAGTAGGGATGCACGATATATCGGCAACATATCTTTATCGGCCGATAAATTATTATTTTTGATGTTATCGATCCGATAGGAAAATTTGACTGATATATTCAAGCCGATAGACGCGCTGTCCGCCATAATGGGTTTGAATTGCTCGAAATATGATTGGAATCACTTTGAAACGGAAAATACAGTTATGCGCAACATGTGCAGCGCAAGTCTAACATGTAAACTACATAAAATTATAATGAGAACACGACTGTAAAAGAGCGTTGTGTTTCAGCGCATTTGAGGGAAGAGCGCGTCCACGGAGTTAAACCTTCATGACAAGCACAGTCAAGTTTGCTTGTGCATTTTGCAGCCTTTTGTGCCATTGTAAGTTGTAATATTATATTTATTCTGTGTATATAATCTCATATGCGTTTGGTTGAGTTAATTACGCAGTAAAGTGCTTCATTGTACCAGTCTTTAGCTTCAGCGTGCGCATTTCAAACAGAAATGCACAGCATTAATAACTGCTGGGACTGTCATATACATAACACTGTAATGAGAACATTTTTGTAATAAAACGTTGTGAATTCTCTGGGTTTAGTTTGTATTTCAGCGTGCTGTTGTGGGAAGAGCTCGTCCACAACGCATTCTGACCGGCACAGTCAAGTTTGCTTGTGCATTCACGTCATTTTAAGCATATATAAGTTGTAATATTAAGTTTATGTAGTATACACATCTGATTAATCTCATATAGGATGCGTTTTGTTGAGTTGATAACCCGCAGCGCTTCATTGTACCGGTGATCATCTTCAGTTTCAGCGTGCGCACTCTTAAACAGGGGAAGAGCGCATCGACAGGAGTTACAGGCCTTCTGACTACGTAACTTAATTCACCTGTGCGTGATTTTGTGCAAATATAAGTTGTAATATTATATTTATTTTGTATAAATATCTGATTGTTCTCATATATGATGCTAGCCTGACAAGCCAGACCCACATTAAGATGTTGGGTCTGGGAACACACCATTGACAGGGCTCAATCCGAGGGGCGGGATAAACGGTTGTCTTTCAAATTCCCACTGCATGCAATAGGATAGTGTTACAACCAACCAGAGCAACGAAGAAGATGAAGCGGAGCTAGTTGATGGATTAAACTTTTGCCGCATCCGGTTGGCAAAACTCCGAACACATCTTCCTTTTTTAAGAATGACTTCAGTGCCGTTCTTTTCTCAAAGAAAAGCTTAACTCCAAGTCTTCGAGTCGTGGCCAAAGCCGATTGGAAAGACCGCTGTTCGCCAGCTTCTTTGTTTTTGCATAACACACGGAACCGCCACAACTTTGCCGTCATTACGTTAAGCCTGCCCACCGACTCTGTACACAATGTGATTGGCCTGACTAGAGTTTGATTTTTCAAGCTCGCAAGCCAACGGAGAGTTGCTAGACGACCCTGGCTGCAAATTACATTTGCTGCCGCTACGGTGCGTCTAGATTTCTAGGCTAATATGATGCGTTTAGTTGTTAATTAACCTTCTAAGCGCTTCAGTTTACGGTTGTTCTCTTCAGCTTCAGCGCGCGCTCTCAAACAGCGACGTTATTTGATAGACTAATAGACTAATATTAAAGATGTTTACTTTTACTGTAATATTACTTTTTTTTTTTTTTTTTTAAACACTGAAGCGTTATTATTAGCACTTTTATTGTTCTCGTATTATTTTCATCAACAATATGATTTGATTAAAACCATTTCCTTATGGTCTATGTGGAGGCTATTTCATGCATGGCACATGCATTTTGATTCTTTATATGCAGCCTAAGTAATGCTGTCCAATGACTTGTTTGCATTATTTAGGTATTTTATTTTAATTTTTTGTTAACATTTTACAAATAAGGTCTCATTTGTTAATGCATTAACTAACACGAACAAACAGAGCGCAATAACCTTTGTTAATGTTAGTAATAAAATGTTTGTGTTTATTAACAGTCCATTCACAGCGCATTACCTAATGTTAACACACACAACTTTGGATCTGAAAATGTTGAGATTACTTCTACAGGATTTATTAATATTAGTTCATGTTAATCTCAACATTTTCAGATCCAAAGTTGTGTGTGTTAACATTAGGTAATGCACTGTGAATGGACTGTTTATTAATTGTTGGTTAACTAATGCTAACAAAAAGTAAACCTTATTGGTAAGTGTTACATAGTGTACACATCAGGCTTTGTAATAATTTGTAATAAGTTTATTTAGATTTATCGGCCAATATATCTGTTATCGGCTTTCAAATATAAAGAATTATCGGTGTCGGCCAAAATGTTCATATCGGTGCATCCCTAGTGAAAAGTATCCAGTGTTATACATTTGAGTTACTTTATTCAGTTTCAGGCTATTTGTTGTAGGCTATTACTGACTGTACTTATCTTCTGTAACTGTTTTTGAGGACCTTGTACTACTACGTTAGTTAACCTAGTATTCGTTTTTTCTGAAGTAGTGAAGCATTAAATAATTGTGATTTCAAAATTGACCAAATTAATCGTGATTATGATTTTTGCAATAATTTAGACTTCCTTTTGAATGTGGTTTCAATGAACTGATCACGAAACGTTTTGAACCACATTTACACCTGTGTTCAGCACGGCCCACTTGTGATTGCAAGTTAATAACAAGCATAAACTAAGAGGCTTTGTCTTGGGTTGGTGTCTTCACATTTTTATCCCTCCATGTTTGTTCCTTCCTCCCATAGTTTACCCCCCTCATCAGATCTACAGCTTGTTAAAGTCTGAAAATTTTCCAGCAAGTGCCATTCCTGTCTGCTAACTAATCGCTCCCATCCCAAGGGAAGAGCAAGTGAAGGAAGAACTTGACGGATCTTCTGAAGCCTTGTATTTAATCACTGAGCGAGTGGAGGAAAACATGGAGTGCTGTTTCGGAGATGTAATGAGACAGGAGGCCATTTGGCTGATGTTTGAGAGGCAACTTTTCCAGACTCTGAATGGAACATGGGAGAGAACCAATCCCAGTGCTCCGCTTGCTATGTGATGGAATGATCTGGAATAACCGAACTGCCATTGGAGTAAATGAGCATCTCCTCGGTAGACCACGGCCCTCTATTTTTATGTAAATGTCCGATTGCCTCCCCTCCCCCTTCCTGCTCTCTGTTCCCGTCGGTGGCGCTTGCTGATGTTGGTTCTATCCAGGGGCATCCACAGAACGAGACATGAATAAGGTCTTTTTTCCTTCCTCCTTTCAGTCTCTTTCTTTCCCTCCCCTCTGCTTTTCCTCTCTCTCCCTCTTTGCCTCCCTCCCTCCTCTTTTTTTCTTTCCTCTCTCTGATCTTTTTTGCATAGAAATTAAGGAGCTGTAGTCTGTCTGTAAGGGTAATTGCTGTAGGGCTCATTTCTTCCTCATTTTTCCTCCTCTGACACTCGTCTGCTACACTCTCTCGCTCCCTCCCCCGTCTGCCAGTCTCCCTGTGGTGCAAGTTGTGCTGGCAGCTTCTCTCTCTCTTTTCTTCAAGCTCTCTCCCCTGTTCTCTCTCTCCCTTCTCTGGGTTTTTTCGCGAGGGCTACCTGTTTACCGCATAGCTCAAAGACAGCTGCTGGTGATACCCATTATGCTGAAGGCTGATGGGCTTTCAGGCTATGAAATTAAAGCTCATACCGACTTTTTTTTTCTCTTTTTTTTTTTTTTTTTTTTTAAATGACGTTAAAATTTGTGATGAGAAGAAAAAGGAGTATTGCCTTCCATATATTGGTTTATAACGTAAGACAATATATAAGTATGCAACAATTTGTTGAAGGTAAAGTGTGTTTTCTGAGTTTCTCTGAACAGAATTGGGTTTTTTAATGGGTTTCCCACCAAAATAGGATTGAGTTTAGGTATTTATTATTATTTATTTTAATCTCTTTTTTTAAAATCATGTTATGTTTTATATACACTCACCTAAAGGATTATTAGGAAAACCTGTTCAATTTCTCATTAATGCAATTATCTAATCAACCAATCACATGGCAGTTGCTTCAATGCATTTAGGGGTGTGGTCCTGGTCAAGACAATCTCCTGAACTCCAAACTGAATGTCAGAACTGGAAAGAAAGGTGATTTAAGCAATTTTGAGCGTGGCATGGTTGTTGGTGCCAGATGGGCCGGTCTGAGTATTTCACAATCTGCTCAGTTACTGGGATTTTCACGCACAACCATTTCTAGAGTTTTCAAAGAATGGTGTGAAAAGGGAAAAACATCCAGTATGCGGCAGTCCTGTGGGTGAAAATGCCTTGTTGATGCTAGAGGTCAGAGGAGAATGGGCCGACTGATTCAAGCTGATAGAAGAGCAACTTTGACTGAAATGTTGAAAAAATGTTGCCTGGTCTGATGAGTCTCGATTTCTGTTGAGACATTCAGATGGTAGAGTCAGAATTTGGCGTAAACAGAATGAGAACATGGATCCATCATGCCTTGTTACCACTGTGCAGGGTGGTGGTGGTGGTGTAATGGTGTGGGGGATGTTTTCTTGGCACACTTTAGGCCCCTTAGTGCCAATTGGGCATCGTTTAAATGCCACGGCCTACCTGAGCATTGTTTCTGACCATGTCCATCCCTTTATGACCACCATGTACCCATCCTCTGATGGCTACTTCCAGCAGGATAATGCACCATGTCACAAAGCTCGAATCATTTCAAATTGGTTTCTTGAACATGACAATGAGTTCACTGTACTAAAATGGCCCCCACAGTCACCAGATCTCAACCCAATAGAGCATCTTTGGGATGTGGTGGAACGGGAGCTTCGTGCCCTGGATGTGCATCCCACAAATCTCCATCAACTGCAAGATGCTATCCTATCAATATGGGCCAACATTTCTAAAGAATGCTTTCAGCACCTTGTTGAATCAATGCCACGTAGAATTAAGGCAGTTCTGAAGGCAAAAGGGGGTCAAACACAGTATTAGTATGGTGTTCCTAATAATCCTTTAGGTGAGTGTGTGTGTGTGTGTGTATATATATATATATATATATATATATATATATATATATATATATATATATATATATATATATATATATATATATATATATATATATATATATATATATATATATATATATATTAGTGCTGTTAATTGATAAAAAAAATTAACTAATCACATTTTTTCTGTAATTAATCTTGATTAATCGCACCTAACATTAAAGTTTTTAATATAGTTTTATATTGTAATAATTTCACATTTAATCTCCAAATTAATGTAGAAACAACATGCAGTATATATTAAATATTTGATCTAACAGGTAGGAAATATACAGAAATTGAATACATTTATCAAACACTTCAGTATTTACTGCATAAATTATAAATTAAATATTAATCCTTAAATATTAAAGCTACAAAACTTCAGTCAAGAGCAGTGAGTGATTTTCTCTTTGGCTTTTGTTCTTTAATTAACATTAATGACAGACATCACAGCAGAGGATTTATTAGGCTGCTGTCACTTTAAGATCCGAAGCACATGATGTGGATCCGGATCTGACATGCATGCGATGTCCTCACAACTCTTTGCATTCATTTAACACTTTTTATCTCATTTAAGACTGCTTACCAGGGTACTCGACAAAACAGACTTTTTTGCTTATTTTTGTATTTTTGTCTATTCAAGCACGAAAGAGAACTCAACGAGGTCAATACAGATTTAACTTCAGATTTTTGTGTCTCATCACACTTGAATGGTTTAATAGCACTTGAATGAATGATAGCGTGATCATAAACTGTAGTGCAGCCAAAGGATGACAGAAAAAAACTGATGCTGTGTTAATTGCGTTAAATATTTGTAACGTGTTAAACTGAAAAAATTAATTGCATGCGTTAACGTGCTAATTTTTACTATATATAGTTGTGACATCAGCTGTTTGTACATCATACAGCTGACTGAACATTCAACCAGCTTCTTTAATCTCCTGAATGAACAAATCATTTCAGGAATCACACCTGCAGATTAATCGATCGAAAAACTAATCGTTAGTGTTATTTGCTTCTGATGTGAACGCTCTCATTCATAGATGGGGCAGCGAGAACATGCTGCTTGTGTTCCGCTGACGCTTGTGACGTGAAACAGCCTTTAAACCAAAGACTTTAGGGACTTTGGTTAACCTTTGAAAGTATGTTCATCGCACTGCAACATTTAAATCTGCGTTTGTGCTGCTGCTGATCCAGATCCAGAGAGAGCAGCTGCCATGTAAATGTACAGTATGAAGCAGCTTCACAAACAGTCAAACAGTCACACATTATCCTTATTTATGTGCTACAAACATTTAAATAACGGGACAAATGTGTATTGGGATAAAAGTTTAGTTTGGGTTTACATGGACAACAATACTTCGATATTAACTTAAGACAATACTCTGATTAAGAAACTACCATGTAAACAGCGATTTCTAATTACCTTAATCCGGCTAAAGTCATACTCGAAGTAAATGCAAATCAAATTAAGACGTGGAGTATTCCTATTTTAGTCGCATTATCGGAGTGCATTACAGACATGCACACACCTTAATCTAACTATTAACGTCGTTAATACGACGACGAAGTAGGGCTGGGCGATATGGCCAAAATATCATATCTCTGTATTTTTTGGTTAAATGGCGATACACGGTATATATCCCGGTATTTTCTACGTTTTTCTATTTGGATAAAAAAATTTTTTTTTTTATTTCACATCCTGCCCAGTGATGTCCTAAAAACAATGTTGATATTGAAGGCTATAAACAAATACAGTGAATGTAATGTAGGCTATGCAATATATTATGTGCAAAAAGGGGTTAAAATCACATTACATTCTAACATTGTAACATTACAATCTAAAAACAAAATGAATAATTCACTAAACTAAAATGAAAATAAAAACAAAAGCATATTAGCCTACATTTGAATACCCCATTATAATGTTCACTTTCATAAAAATATACTTGTAGGTTTAAAATTCCACATATGGCACATTTATTGTCCAACAACAAATATTTTAGAAATATGTATATTTTAGTCAGAACTATTGCATTCCTATTCTATTGTGCTCTGTCTGTTTGCTGCGCATGTACGCGGCGACGCTCATTCACGGAAGCCAGAATTTTAGCGGGGATTCACTTGCAGAAAGGCTCATCCTTTCCGGACAGAAAAATGTACACATTTGCATGACTTTCTAACATTTACAGATGGAGAATATACCTGTGAAATGTAAGTTATGCACTGAGGAAAGTACCGCATTTCAAACGCATTAAACACCGCAAGTATTTATTTGTCTGTCAGCACAAGTAGGCTATCTCTCAGAGAATCTGACAGGGCAGGCTGCTTTAAACTATACATGTTAACTATATCTTACCCGTTATTTTGAAGCCCGTAAAATAAAGCATGTGTCTATAATCACGTGTCATTCGCACTCTACCGTCGCACTTACTGACTACCATTGTCATTTATTGTGAGTGTACACAAATAAAAGTAGACAATTTATAGTTTGTCCCGCATACACATTTATCTGTATGGCCAAAAATGACGGAGTATTGTGAGTTATTTCTGCTGTCATAAGGAAAAAATCCATCAGAATGCGCTGGCGCATTCGTCGACCAGAGGGTTAAAGAAAACGTATAGCCTATTTAGTTTCATATTTATGTTTAAGTAGTAGCCTATAATAATATTTTTTAATTTCATCTATGTTGAAAAGTGAACAGTCTGAGCAAGATAGGCTACATCATAAAGCCCAATTTATACTTCTGCGTCGAGTGTACGCCGTAGCTACGCTGTAGGCTTTGTGTTGCACGCGTAGCCTACGACGTACCCTGACGTGCACCTCTCCAAAAATGTAACAACGCGTCAATTCTATGCGGACCGCAAGCGTTGTGATTGGTCTGCCAGAACCCCTCCGTCAGGGGTACACAGGCTCCCTCTGCTGCAGACAAGGACGCAGAAGTATAAAATAAAATTTTAATCAATGTTTCATCAGCCAATTGTCTGAATTTAATAAATAAGAAGCAAACCAACCAAGAACGTCGGGAATGGATTAAAGTGCGTAACGAACCCACTTGCCTGTTTCCGCGGCCTTTGAGGCTGAAACGATAGGCTACGTCTTTGTTTTTAATACATTTCTTGAATGCATATCTTAATTACAGTAGCCCTATAGATAGTTATTATATTTGTGGCTTTAAAGCAATAGGCTATGCTATATTGTATAAAGTGGTATAAATTGCAGAGCTGGTGCAAACGTATCCACATTGATATGATCCAATCAGATGCTTTCTCTTTAAAATATCATATTTATTTATTTTTTTTTTAAATGTGAGCAGCACATATTCACATAGGCTATTCATCTTAAGTTGGGATGTTCATTAAACGTGTAACGCTGCAAAGGTATTTCAATTTTTTTTTTTACCCCAAAGCAAAGTACGATCAAGAACATGAACATGTGCGTGTTGAAGAGAGACGCATGCAAAGAGAACTATCAGAAACTGACAAGAAACTGATTTTAGTTGATGTAGCCTATAGGTTAGGCAAATTCACTTATATAGGGTTCCTTAGACACACAGCTCGATCTCATGAAAGTGCGTATCTATAGCACGAATTGTATCTATCGTTCAATTTATGTGCAAAAATGTATTTATCATATGCAAGTAAAAAGTCATTTCTGCGTATAAATTGAACGATAAATACAATTCGGGCTATAGATACGCATTTCATGATATCGTGCACGAGTGCTTTCATAACTGTGCAGCCCAGGAGGAGGCGTTGTAATAGCCTGCACTGGGGGCCGTCATTACTAAGTTACGCCACTGGCACACACAGTGGTCAACCATTTGACGGAAAACAAGAGAGCATGGCTTGGCTTCAAGCAACTCTTTCCCACCAGTCCTTACTTTGTACTGTCATCCAGTACCTCAGAGTTTGTCACGGTGGCAGAGGAGGCCCGTTGCTGGAGAAATTTTATTAATTTAATTGTCTCATTCAGAATAAGGTCAATAATTAGATTACTGCTGTCCATGTAAACGTAGTCATTAATATCTATATGGTAGCATAACTAATTGATCCTTGTAGTACAGAAATTACTCTCTGCATCTTTAATATGTGCACGTGATAATTGGGACAGTAAGCCAAGTACACCAAGAGCCATCAGACGCAGCAATTCCAGATTGACCTCTGAGACTTTCTCCAACATAACACAAGTTGTGATGAACACACTTATTTAGTATTTGTCTGGATGTCACACTGGCGGTGTGTCAGCGGCTTGACTGGAACTGTTTGTCAGACACGAGCCATGTATTTAAGAGCAGAAATCTTCTACTGGCAAGCAGTGTGAACCCTCGGGCCACAGAGCTTAGCTGCTCAGAGAAAAGGTTCTTTGAAAACATGTTGGATCCCATCTACAGAGAGAGAACTAAGTGTGCTGGAGGAGATGTCTGCTTTTGCCTTTCTTTGACATCACTGTGTGTCTGAAGATCCTAGGGGTGGTTGTGAGTGAGATCATCCCAGCAATGTCATTTTGGATATCCTCGGCTTGCTTCAACCTTTGACCCATTACTGGAGAGCTTTGCCTCCCAACAGGAAATGATGTCAGATACAAAAGGAAATAATACAAGATCCTTTGCCTCAGAAGGTGCGTTGTTGTCCTTCTCAATTTCCCTGACCCTCCTCTGTTTCCGCAATGCTTCCTAAGTTTTAAACAGACTTTGGATACCATAACAGTCAAGCAATGTGATCAGACAATCACACATTGTGCCAGATGCCTACCAGAAAACAGCATGGGTCTTGTACAGACACATTCTGTTTAGTGTTAAAAAGACATTTCTAGGTCACCTGAAATTGGTTTTATTTCATTTGCTTTATTGAAGAAGAAAGATTTGGGTTGATTTACACTGCTGGTGGTTTGCTGCTCGGCGTAACGCGCAAAGCTCGTCTTTGTTCTTCTCACCGTTTGTGAGGTCTGATTTGTACCCCCCCCCCACCACCCTGTTAATTTTGTTGTGCCATTTGACATGTTAAGGGCTTTGTTAAAAGAGTGCGTGTAATTTCTGTAGTGCCAGGGCTTTGTTTGTTTCCATTGAAATGTGCAATAGCAGTTTTCGATCTATTTTATTCCTTCAGTGCTTGCAAACATCAGTTTACATTGTACTTGAAAGTTGCTTGTGTTTTGCTTAATGGTCAAGACCTGCAAATGGAGTCAACGATTTAAACGATTTAGATTAAAGTAACCTGATTTTAACTTTTTTTTTGGTGATTTTTGGACCGTGTTTATGAGACATTTTTAGTAGGGATTAGGCGTGTAAAGGTTCAAATTACTCACGGTGTTTGTTTTGAAATAGAACTTAATATTTGCGTGTTCGCGAGTTCTCTTTTGCGTTGTCTTGTGTTTGAATGTTTAAATTGGCAAGGCTCAAATGAGTGCAACGGATGCTGTTCAGGTCTCACTGATGACTGGTCATATTAGAGCACTCACATTGAACAAATTTTAGGGGAAGTGAAACTGTTTAAGTGAAAAATTTGTCATGTTGCACAGTCAAGCGCACAGCCTTGCAAACGGTATACTTCTTTTGACTCGTACACGTACACAGGCGTTCGACGCATGCACAGTTTTAAGACCTCTCGCCACAGGTTACAACCCATGTAAATACTGCAAAAAACTAAATGTGCATGTGCAACCTGCGTGTACAAGGTATGCATGGTTACAAAAATCAACTATATCCTGACCCTCGCCTATGCGTAAAAATGCAAGTATACTTTGGCCTTTAGGCTACATTCAGCGCCTGCTCACTAAGATCTACTCTCCTGTGAAAACTCCAGCTATAATCAAAAAAAGCTGTCAACTGCACAATGAATCTCTTCTTTACATTGTGTTTACACTTTGTTGGTTATAATGCAAATGTGCAGAACTCAAAAACGTGCGGTGGACGAGAACTCCTGTGTTTTGAGCAGATTCTGACTAACTTAAACACTTATGAGTGGTCATAGTTCACCCGCTCAACAGAAATGTCTGTGATTGGCTACAATGATCAACACTTCAAAAAAACATGTTGTAAATATAAACCTTTGATCCTCTTCACAGAGTGCTTACACAGATAGGAGCGTTTGAAAGCAGCCGCCTATCAGCGGGTACTGAATATACATGGTGCACAGTACTGCAGAAATCCTGCCATCATCACATTTTTTTAAAATTTCAGTACCTACTTGGCACCGAAGTACCGGTACTTTTAACAAACCCTAATGTTGGAAACAGTCCAATAATGCTAAAATGTTTTTATGGCAACTGTGATAATTTTTTTTCAGGATTCATTGATGAATAGAAAGTTTAAAAGAACAGCGTTTATTTGAAATGCTTTGTAACAGTGCCTTTACAGTCACTTTTGATCAATTTAATGCATTCTTGCGGATTAAAAGTATTAATTTCTTTACAAAAACGTACAAATGTTAAACTTATGAATGTAGTGACAAATTGTTTCATAATTTATAAAACATAATATAGGAACTGTTAGAATTGACATCATATAGATGTAGTTTCTATGGTATTGGCTGTAGTCGTTATTGATAATAATTTTCCTCAGTAATCTGTCTCTGAAATGCATTTTCAGTGCTGTTTGCTGCTTGTGTTGTCTGTGCTACTGAAACTATAGTGTTGTCAGACTTGTTCACCCTCTCCTGATGATGCATTGACTTTTGTATTTTAATTCCCCAAACCAGAGACAAGGGGGAGCCCTGCCTTCTCGTTCCTCCATCTTTATGCTTCTCTTTCCTTAGCATTTCTCATTTTCTTGCTGTGCTCTCCTGTCATCTTTGGAAATAGTCATTAATTAGTAATTGAAGCTCTCCAGTCCTTGTATGGTTCTGCACTCAAAATCAGAGAAAAAGAACAAGCGAGAAAGAAAGGAAAGCCAAGGGCACAAGGAGAAGAGAAAGGGATGCAGGTGCATATAGGAAGAGAGGCAAGACAGATTACAGCAGAGGATGAAGATGAGGTAGAGAGAATTAAAGAAAGATGGAGATGGAGGGAGAGAGACAACAGAGAAAATAAGCAGGAAGAAAGAGAAGAGGCTCTTGTAGCGCACAGCTCTGGCTCTTCCCTGGTCTGGCGCAATCCCCTGGGGCCAATGGTTGAGCAGACATTAATCTCTCTGTTTAATGACCCTACAGCTGATCTAATGACTCCTGCATAGGAACCTGTGGCTGTAGGGAGCAGCTCTACACTAAGGGGCAGGGCTCACTGTCCTGCTATTATGAGCCCATGTGTCTGAGGGATGATAATATGGTGCTCACTGCTGGTGTACTGAATAATACAGGGAACTGCTCAAAAGACCAGCATGTTCTGGCCTCCTGGTTGTGGTCAGGTAAAGCTCAGAATTCATATTCTACTCATGGAATTCATATATTTGCAGTAATTTAAAGTTTATTTTGTATATGTGTAAATAGTAGGGGTGTAGCGTTTCGGTATGGTGCACGTGTGTACCGAACAGTACAGAATGCAATCTTTAACAGTTAACAGTAGGCTTGTTTTAACCGCGGAACATACTTCAATCCGAGTTCCCACACAAACATATTAAGTATTCAGTCAATTTTATCACGAAATTCAGACGAGAAATACCGTTTTGACGCTCTTTAATGTGACGTGACTGATCACTGTATAGGCGCGTCAGTTCAAGCGGCGGCACGCGAGTGAACGCTATCATCTCTTCCTAAAGAGTAAACATGAATTAATATCTTAAGTTATGCCAGATACATTACAACTTACTGATCATATGTTGTGTAATCGCTCAATCAGTGTTTCCTACCGCTAAAAGACGCCAATAAAACCGCTTGTAAACAACGTCACGTAGCATTACATTTACCTCAGAAGTCATTCAGTGTCCACAGCTGGTTAGTTCACTAGAGAAACTCTTTCGCTAAATATATGCACTATATTAGCCTATATTATATTCTACTTAACCTGTTAATGATGTCTTGATTATTTAATGTATGTTTAAATAAATCTGTCATGAAAATTATTTTGCCTGTTGTTAATATGCTGTTGTTATAAATAAAAAGATGCAACAGCTGTAATGTTAAAAAGACACTTTAGTGACACTGCACTGTATTTTTTTTCTTCAATTGCACTCTTTCAGACTCTATTGATGTAGAAGTGTGTTTTGTTTTATATATAAGAAGTGAAATTGCAAATATTACAGTTTTTAAAAAGTGTTAAATAAAACAGTTTGTTCAGTTCAGTGCTGTTGCTATAATTGTGAAGAACAGAAATAACAATAAATATCAGTTCTATATATCGGTTATCGGGCACATAAACATGCAAATAATCGGTATCGGTTATAAAAAAATCAATATCGGTCGATCTCTAGTTACACCCCTAGTAAATAGAGCTGTGGAATATAATTGTTTTTGTGCTGCTGATGTGAATGATCGATGCATAAAAACAAAATAATTGATTTAATTTTTTTTCATTAAATAGGCCTATAATATACATTGTGTTGTACATATATTGTAATTTATTGTAAGTTGCATGCATTAACATTCATTTTGACAGCCCTAATTTTTATATATTATTGTGATTCACTCAAACTTTGCAGTCATTCATAATAATAATAATATTGATAATAATAATAATAATGTTTTTGTACAGAAATATTGGATTGGTAGAATGATAAATATAACTGTTTTTAATATCAATAATAATTATAATGTTGTATTATTATTGTTTTTTTATTTTAATTTCCTTCCCCTCCCCCCAAAGATACTCTTATATTCACGTCTATCCACCCTTTATTAACTTGGCTGGACTGTGTGAACCAGGTGGTTTGTGTATTGATCCTATATTGTTCCGAATCCTGGAGTTTGATAACTTGATAATTAAAAAAAATACATTTAAAAAATCTGTGCAAAACAAACATAGCCAGTGTCAGTTCAACAATACTCCTGTCTCAACTCATGCATGTAGAGAGGCAGCATCATTTATGCATTTATTTATTATGAATTACTGCTTAATATTTTTTTTTACTCCAGGGTTAATGTGTTTTTTTTTTTAGGGGTGTTTTAGTGCAGTTAATATGTTTTGCAGTCTTTTGAGCACGTGTTTTTGTAAGTCAGCTATCTTCCTCTCTTTGTGTCTCGCTCTCTGTGGGCAGTGGTTAGACCATGAGATACAAGGTCATAGGGAACGCTTGATAGAAACCAGGTGCCTCCTCCCCGCAGTAGAAATAGTGAACATGATGGTTTGGTTTAAAGGAGGAATGAAATGCCATTGACACACAACAGCAGATTTTACGGCAGCTGTTTATATAAAAAAGTGAGACGGATGATTTGCCGTTATCGAAAGTGGAAGTGACAGTGATGCCTTCATTGGTTTTTCATCATCTTAATGCCATCCTAACGGATGGCAGGCTCACCATCTGAGAAAACATGGGACGTATTACCTATTGCTGTGATTTCATAATATTAAGCACCGTATATTGTTTTTGCATTTTTATAATAAAAGCACAGTATATAGTGTTTTTTCATAGTTAGAATTAGGGATGGGTGATGAACCTGTAGAAATTTGTCAATCAGTAGAGATTTTGGATTGTCTCTTGCAGTTAGGGTCATGTGATGTTGCAGTGTTGTGCTGTCACAAAAGCCAAAAGCTTATCATTTGAATGTGGTTTAGAATTGGTGACGTGTATTATGTAATGTCAGTGGCATCATTAAAAGCCATATTTAAAGGCATACGTGTGTGTGTGTTAAGTGTAATATTTAATCTATCTATATCTCATGTATGCATATGCATGTATGCATGTATGTATGTTATTGTGAAAATAAATTGAAATAAAATTACTCATTACTCAGACGATTTGTCATATTGCCCATCCCTAGTTTGAATCAAGGTTTTTGGTCTGAGAAAGCTGAAATATGTTAATTTCTATACCATTAGCATCATTGAACAGAATTGTACACAAAAGAAAAAAAGTGATTTAAATACTAATACTGTCTTCTATTGGTAGACTAGAGGCATACTTATAGTTGTCTTTTGCATATTAAGAAATAATCAAGAAATGGTAGATGTAAAAATATCAATGCCTTTTGTGTGTGACTTTTTTTAGATGTTACATGAATGGGAGACTTTCATGGACTGAGGTTACCGTTTCTTACCTTGAATGATTCTGTCAAGAGCGTGTATCTGTGTACAGGTGAAAAGTAGCTGGCCCTGTACTTAGGCTATTAAAAGATGCATGAGACAGCCAAACCACCTCATTTTCTCTCATTCTCTGCCTCTCTCTCTGCTTTGACAAAAGACAAGGTGTTTCATTGTTGCCAAGCTGTTAGTCAAATCAATGACATCCTTTAAAAGTGAATTGTGCTACTAGCTGCCTTTTCAGGAGACATCAACGAATTATAGATTTGCCTTCTGGACTGATTCCAGTTCTTCAGCTGCGTTCAGTCTGCGCTTATTTCTCTTATGCAGACACACTCTGATTGAATGACCTTATGATTTGGCCCACAATGAATCTTCTAAACTGATTGTGTGGGAATGTGGTAAAATAGTTTGTGGACCTGAGTGTACAGTACTCTTACTGCTAGCTGATGGCTTGATCAAAATGGCCACAAACTACAATATCTTTCATTTAAACATTTATGCAAAGCATTTAAGATGCAATCATATGTTGCACATAAGAACACCCTGTTGTGATTGGTTAGGAAGATATTCTCAGCTTCTTTTTACCTGCAAATAATCAAGTGCATTTGTGTTGTCACCTAAACTAAATGTGTGTCTGATTTATAACACTGTGGCAATTATGTTGTCTCAGACGTCTGTGGTGTTGGGGAATCCTATCTGTGCTGTTTGTTACTGTTTTATCAAGTGGATTTGTTGTGTATCCATCTGCAGACCTACGGGCAGGCAAGTGTGGGTGGGTGGTGTAATGCGTGCAGGCCCTGTGTGCTCATGGGAGCTGTGCTGCACAGAGACATGTTTGAAAGGAGCTTAAGAGCTGCCAGGTTTAAGCAGTGACTCCTAATGAGATTACTGAAGCATGGAGGCCACAGCCGAACGTGATCCAGAAACAAACCAGCGCTCAGATTTACAGCCCCGTTGGACACCGTACCTGCAAGTCTAGTCTGTGCAAGGCAAGATGGCGTTTGCTATAATCAGTGCATCAGATTAATTAATTAACTCGAATCAAAACAAAAAAAAATAACGAGTAAAATCTTTTGTTGCTTTAAAATTAACTAGAGCTTTTTTTTTTTTTTTTTTTTTTTATAGGTCTCTTTTAAATTCAATTAATGGCCCAAGCTTTTAATTGATTTAAATTTAGCAGGAGCTCTGGATTTGAGTGATCAGATGCAACATTACATACCTAACATTTAGATGCTTTAGACTTAAAATGGCCCAGTCCAGCTGGTGTACACACTGCAGGAAAGCAAACATTTTATGTAATAAAAATGTTCATCCTTTTTCTTGACTTCCAGAATGAATTTAGTATGGTGCAAATATACAGCCTCCATTTGTTCTAGCATTGTAGAGTGATCTTGTTTTTTTTTCTGGTCAGTTAAGAAATTACAGCTATTGTATTAGTGAAGATTAGTGAATACTTGTATTAAAAAAAAAGTTGTAGATCTGCTTTCTTTTTTTTTCTGTTCTGTCACTCACTTCTGCAAATTGCAGAACGTCACATCAGATGTTTATAGACAGCAGCAGGCTGGTGACCGGGTCTCTGTGTGTTTATCCTCTCCACAGGCGAGGATGACGGCGTGTGGGAGAGCGGTCTGTCCTACGAATGTCGAACTCTTCTCTTCAAGGCCATTCACAACCTGCTGGAGCGCTGTCTGATGAACCGCAGTTTCGTACGCATCGGAAAATGGTTTGTCAAACCCTACGAAAAGGATGAGAAGCCCATAAACAAGAGGTAAGAAGAATACTTTTTCTATTAAGATGTTCTAGCCTTTATTCATGTATGATCATGTTTTGATCATAGGTTTGGTGGAGATTTGTGGAGATATTAATAAATCACTCTTTTGTGCAGGGGCTACCATGTTTGCAATTTGCATCATCCATTGTAGTCCCTACATAGGAAAAATTCTTGTTTATGAATCTCAGGTTTCTAGACAGAGTAATATTAGGGGATCTAGACCCGGTGGGCTCAAATCAACCAGATTTCCTTCACAGTCTGACACAAAAACGGGAAAATCATTGCTATCAATGCATATTCACACACCATCTCAGTGAGGATTTGAATACAGACCTGGATGTGTATCCAGAGATTGGTAATTGCAAGGCTACTTGCACTATGCCGTCCTCAGGCTGCAGTACGCTCTTGTGTGTTTGTGTACATTAGCTTCTTGACGCGTTTCTTGCAGGCTCTGTCTCCAGCGCTGGATTTCTCCTTGTCAGCATCTGTGCTCTTTGATAAGAAACTGAGACGACGTGTGTAGAGGTGGAAAAAAAAGAGCAGCTTGGCTTTTCTCTGCCCTCTGCCACTTCTCTCCTCACAGCGCCATTTACTTGTGCTCTTCTCTTGTCGTGCTCAAGGTCATTTATACACCTTATTAGCACAGCCAGACAGCTTTCAAGTAGGTTCAAAATAGTGTTTTTTTTCCCCCCATACAGCAAATCACAGGAAAGGTTGATAGTCTTCAAGCTCAAAGCAAGATATGTATTTGAGGCATTGTTTAATACTGAAATTAATATTTTAATCCAAAAGCCCTTGAATTTTGAAAGATCAGCGTCTGTTGGTTAAACATGTTTAAACGCACATTCCTTTGAGATCTGTTAAGGCTCTATCTGTGTGTCTGTGTTTTATAGCGCTGTCTGTCTGCAAATCACTGCAAAGTGACAGAAAAAAGGAACAACCGCATTTCCTCCTTTAGCTCACCCTCTTTCACTCATACAGACACTTTCCTTCCCTCCTTCCCTCTTTCTAGTAGTTTACTTTAGATGGCATGTTGAAGATTCAGCAGTCTTATAGATTGTTTGTCTAATTTTATTATTTACATTTTTATTGCTGCTAGCATTTGAAACCAAATGACCACCATAGCTCGACATGTTAAATGGCCTACATACTCATTATTAATTATTAATTAAATACTTGCATATTTACTATATACTTTTAAACTCTTTGCTTTCTCTTATCATAAACTGATAAAAATGTATAGACTCCATCCATTAGATGTTAGAAGCAAAGGTATGGTGGAACAGATTTGCTTCTTTTTTACATTATCGTTCAAAAGATTTTAAAAATATTTTTGAAAAGTTGCTGCATTTATTTGTTCAGAAATACAGTAAAAACAGTGACATTGTGAATAAAAAAAATTAATTATTCTCTGAGATTTTCAGCATCATTACTCCAGTCTTCAGTGTCACACAATCCTTCAGATACCATTCTAACATGCTGATTATTGCTCAAGAAACATTTATTATTATCAATGTTGAAAATAGTTGTGCTGCGTAATATTTTTGTGTGAAAAAATATTTTTTTCTTGGCAACTTCACTTTTGATCAATTTAGTGTATTTTTGTTTAATAAAAATATAGATTTCTTCATATAAAAAAATCATACTGACCCCAAACTTTTGAATGGCTGTGTACATTCCAAGGTGGACCTTAATGTCAAAGCAGTACATGATGTACATGTACATGATGTGTCGAGAGTTTCCAACCACTGATCTGTGGTCAGCTTTACTTCATAACACCTAATGTCTCATATTGGCAAAATCTGATTCTTCACTTCCTCATCAAGAGCAGTGTGGTAAAATATCTTAATCTGTGTACTTGCACACATTAAGATATTTTACCACACATTTTGGTTCATCTTGTATGAGTTTTCAGTCCTTACATCACTGCGACAAGATAATATGAATTGAAGGGATCTGATTCTCAATCTGTACTCATTGAGCCTTTTAAATAACAGACTCAGAGGCAGAGGAGCGGGGAACACTGTGTAGTTATGGGCTAGATGGTGATTAGAATTTCTGCCTGCTACACTGAATCCCAAAGTTTGCTTGTGTCTCTCTTAGTACTAAATCCCTTAGTGAGCAGTTGTGTGTTCAAGTCTTAAACGTGTATTTTTCCGCCAAGCAGGTGTTAATTTTGTCCCTAAAGAGCCACCGTAGCAGAACACACATGTGTCCCTTAGGGGATATCACCTGTCATAAATATGGCTGTAGGTTCTTGCATGCCACAAAATCTCAAAACAAATCTGATTCCTCACAGGCCTCCATTCATAAATGGAAAACACAGATTGGCCACAACTTTCAAAGCAAATTTGATTCCTCACAGGCCTTCGTGCATGATTCATATGTGCAGAAAGTTGTATGTTTTATCCAATCTAATGGTTGTATTCAGCTCTGAAATGATTGGCATAATGACTATAATTTGTTACAAATGATTTCTCTTTCAAATAAATTCCTTTTGAACTTTCTATTCATCAAAGAAAGATGTGTATCAGTGTTTCCACACAAAATATTAAGCAGCACAACTGCTTTCAACATTGATAATAATAAGAACTTGTTATTTGAGCAGAAAATCAGAATATTAGAATGATTTCTGAAGGATCATGTGACATTAAGACTAGGTATGGGTAAAGAAACCCAGTACTAAATGAGCCTTGGGGTTAAATTACAAAAGACCTTAGTAGTGTTAATAAGCTCCAACACAATCAGTTTTGGAGAATTTCAGAAAATACATTTCCTGTTTATTGCTATATAAACATTGTCTTGCAAAAATTTTCTCACCAGCCATTTCTAAATTGCTATAATATTAAGACATTGGTCTGTGATGCATTTTCGCTATTCACAATCCAGATGAGAGCTCTCTCTCGCGTCGGAGTCTGTGCCTCTCGCACGCTACAGTGCACACAACACTTAAGGCCCTGCTTAATTAGTGACAATGGCGGAGAGAACTAAACTTAGTTTAAGTGTGGTTACACTTTACTAGAGTCGATGCAGACAATGCTCATTGCTCAAGACGTTTGCTTGTAAGTGCAGAAAGAGAAGCAATCTGTCCAAACAGCTCTCAAAAGTGCATCAATACAAAGAACCGATAAGAATACTGTTGAAGTACCGGACCGATAAGCAGTATGACACCCATCCCTACTGAAGACTGGAGTAATGGCAACTTTGCCATCAAAGGAATTAA
Source organism: Rhinogobio ventralis (assembly GCA_039654625.1). Taxonomy (NCBI): domain Eukaryota; kingdom Metazoa; phylum Chordata; class Actinopteri; order Cypriniformes; family Gobionidae; genus Rhinogobio; species Rhinogobio ventralis. The sequence goes on from CM077215.1 coordinate 5,268,594, forward strand.
TTGCATTTTTAAAATGTATAAAAGAAAAGTTATTTTAAGTTGGAATAATATTTCACAATATTACTATTTTGCATTTAAAAAAAAAAAGTTTTTTACTTCTGTGCACTGTTTAGATTAGGGATGGTGTGTTTAAGGAGTGGATCCATACTCGCAACACACACACATACACTCTCTTTTGAGGGATTACCTCAGTAAACCTGTTAGACTTCAGGCCTGTGTTGTCCCCACCTTTGCTTATCCTGACGCCCGCCCTCTAGATCCTTCCGCACAGAAAACACAGACAGCCTCTGCAGCGCCGCTAGCTTCCTCTCCCTCTTTCTCTCTCCCCGCAAGTTTTTTTTTGTGAAGAATTCCAGCATGTGAATAGACCCAAACCCTTCCTGTTCTGTTCTGTTTTGTCTTGTGTATGAGCAAAAGTGTCTTGTGGTTTCTCTATAATTAGAGGATCTGTGTGGAGGGAAGCTCGGAAGCTAGGCTCTGAGGAATGGCAGAACACTTGTTTTGTTTTATTAGTTTTTAAAAATGTTTTTTATATATTTTGAAATGGTTAACACACTCCAGCCATATATAGCTGTGTGTAGTTTGTGTGTGTGTTTTTGTAACAATGCTCAGTCACTAGGTGGTTCTCCTATTGGCTGGCCATGTTGTCACACAGCGCTGCTCTGTAACCAAACCCGATGTGTTTTAGCTGCTTACATCATCCTTCATACAGGTCAGAGCTGTGATCGAGCACACTCTTTCTCTCTCTCATGGTGGGTGTGAGCAGCAGATCTGTTACCATGGCTAATCCACAGATCCAGTGTGTTCTTTTATGGGCAGTGCTCGCAGGGGAGCTGGGTGATGCGTGAGCCAGTGCAGAACATGATGCATTCCCTGCACGTCACTGCACGTTACTCAACAATTATTGTGGCGTAATGTCGCAGTCATACTGTAAAGGGTATTAAAGATGCATCTGTGATTTTTTTTTTCTTCTTTTTTTTCTTTTCTTTTCTGTTTGCTTAGCAATAGCAAGGCAGTGGAAGAGACAGACTGCGGCTGCAGTGCTGAATATATCCATCACAATACCTACTTGCATGAAACCGCACACATTTCTGAACATCTGTACACACCCACAGAAGTCTCGCGTAATAAAATCATGCGCTTGCATAGGCACACAATCATTTGCATGCAGAAGTGCATGCATGGTCTCTCTTGAGATACACATCTATGACAAACTACATGCTAGGATGTTTTTATATGGGTTTGCACACAACTGTCACAAACACATTAACACACCAGCAGATGCAGCAACAGGATTCCACAGAGAGCGAAGCGGCATGTGATCTGTTGTGTTTATCTATTATGAATGAACTTGCTGTAGCTATACTGGAAAAAGGATGCATTTCTCCACACCAGGTCCCTTGTTTCTTTGTCTTGGTCATGACCAGACCCACACAGAATCTTTCTGCAGAATTGGGGAATCTGTCATTTGCAAAGTTCAATAAATCCAGTCCCTTAATACATATGTTTTTATATATTAAAATGTTGAGATGAAACCGAAGTAGCGACACATTTTCTACTGTATTGTCATTCAAGTCAAACAGATTATCAGAAAATAAAATGATGTTAGTCAGGACTTGGATGGATGGAGACGTATCTGAAGGCGAGTTTGCAGTTGATTGCAAGAAAGGGGTAGGGTTTATCTGGACTAAATAATTATCTGACATGAGAAGTCCGGCATACATCACCAGAGAGAAATCTATCGCTTCACTGGAAGGTCCAGTTATGATATTTATAATAAAAAATGAAAAAAGATCATTAGGAAGCATTTTGAAAATTTCCATTTTATGCTGACTCTAAAGATTTGGACCAATTTAATTATTTTGGCTACCAGGTAGAGTTTAGTGCTCAGTTAAACAAATTTTACCAAGTTAAACAAATTGCACTATTTTTTGGGGAAAATCAGCAGAATTATGTTCAGAGTAAAAATAATCTGCAGATTCTGTCTGGGCCTTTTTTATGTTATTTAAATTTGGATGAGAGAGGAACTGTAGATACCATGTGTGCGCGCACATTTTGTCCTTGTATCATTTTCATGTTCAAGTTCAAAGGCATGTCCAGATTACATCATTATATCATCTGATAACCATTTTTCTACCCTTCACTCCTGGACAGCTTTAGATAAACACACTGTAGTAAATCTGGACCATTCAGGGTGGATCTAGAAGATTGCTGTAAATTTTAGAAGCCTGCCCAGGCTGCAGCTCCCAGCTCCTCTCTGCTGCTTTCTGAGCTCAGTTCCATGAGTCTGATGTGAGATTCCTGACATTCCAGAACTCCTACTCTTTCACTTCCCAGTCCTGTTCTCCACTCACACACTTACTGACACTACACACTGGTCATAGATAGCAATGAGGAAATTTCAACTCTTTCTCAATTTTTATTCCGGGTTTTCTCGTCTCTTCATTCTCATCTATCTCGTCTCCCTCTCCTCAGATGTTTACTGCACTCTGGCCTTGACCCCATAGATTGACTTCATCAGAAACTCCTATCTTTGCTCTAAGGAGTGTGTGTGTGGAGTGTCTGCAGTGAATAGATTTACAATCCAATGTTCCAGGGTCCCCGGTCTGGCACCTCCCCCTATTTTTGAAAAGCATGTTGATTAAAAAAGTCCCTTTTTCCTATAAAGTTTAATTTTGAGGGTGAAATTTATGGGCGGTATATCGTAACGGCGCACGTTAGAGGGGTTTGTTGGCTCAAGGACCATTATAGAGTAGATCTACATCCGCTTGCATGCAAAAGTGTACAAATAAAATAAGCACCTGTACATATTGTTGTTTTAAAATCATAGATGTTTAAAAAAAAGTCTTGATTTTTGTATCTTAGAAATTACTTGATTCACTTCACAAAAAAATCCAGATACATTCTCTAGGGAGCACCGCTATTAATTGTTTTCTGTTTATTCATTTTATAACACGTTTTGCATCAAAGTGTAATTCAAAACCCATCCCTGTGTGGCTGTTGTGATAATCTTTGTCAAGATTGAGAGTCTCTGTGGCTTGGAGCCAATCAGGTCCTCTTTTACTTAGAACATTGGCTTTGTATTTAGTAAAAGCCTGTTACATAACATCAATAAACATTTAATTAACATAAGTGACTGTTGACTAACGGTTTGTTTGAGAAATGTCTAGCCGCTTTGTTCAGCTGTTATGACACCAGTTAAAGCGTGCAGAATATGAGCTCTAGTCGTCTAATCTAGAGGCTTTTTAAGTTGTTATTGACTCTGAGTGCTTCGTTTAAAGGCCACGCTTTATGAATGAGTGAGAGGTTGTCCTCCTGTGTGTGTGTGTGTGTGTGTGTGTGTGTGTGTGTGTGTGTGTGTGTGTAAAGGCTTTGTTTGGAGGATATTTTGATAGATGCAGTAGACCGTGTATGTTTGTGTGTTAACTGCCATTGCTCTGTGGTTGACTGCTTTAATCTGAAGGTATTTCAGATTGTGTCAGTTCTCTATTTGTGGTAAACGCATTGCTGTTAGTAATGCACTTCAGTACAGTGGCTGACGTCTTCCAGGGGTTTGGTTTGGAGAGAGGCTGTGTAACGGCATGTTCCTTCAGTTGATCACCCGATCTTGCTACTGCTATTGGTCAGGTGATGGAAGACAGACAGTTTGTCATGTGGTTTAGACACGTGTGACATGTTAGAGGGATAGTTCATCCAAAAATAAAAAGGATATGAATGAGTAAATGATGTCTGAATTTGGAAGGTTTTTCCTGACTGTCTCTACATCATCTGTTGTTTTTAATTGTTTAACACTCTAGTATTATTTTAGTATTATTTATATAACATTATAGTGACTTTATATTTTCATTTGTTTTAGTAACTTGTAATTTTTATTATTTTTTTTTTTACTTCTACTTTATTATTTTTATTTCATTTTTAGTTTTAATTGGAGTACTAAAATGACTATTCAGTTAGTTGCCAAAGCAACATTTCATCTAACAGGCAACTATTTATGTTATTTCGATTTTATTTTAGCATTATTTTAATTAAGAATTAAAAAAAAAATAATTTTAGTATGTTAACATCAACACACTCACATGACAGAAGCAGGATTTATCCAGTAGCTCTTTGAACAGTCTGCATGACAAGACGGTTAAATGTGAATTATGTTGGATGCTTAGACAGACTTTACAGATGACTTGGCCACAGGAATACTGTGCCTGGGTGTGCTGCATGTGTAAAGTCGTTGAATTGAGATGTGAAGTGTGTTTGTGGGTTTTGTAGTAGGAGTTTGTTACACCCTGACCAGAGCCACTGCTTTCAGGAAGTCAGTAACAGCCCAACACTACAACTGTGGAATGTTACCTCTCTTTTTCTTTTCCTTTCTCATGCTGTTTTTCTCACCACAAGCTGTTCTTAACTTTTTCATTCTGCTAATTTTCCCCTCTAAACCTCATTGGGTTACCCGTTTGGGACCTCTTTTCTCTTTCTTTTCTTTCTTTCTTGCTTTTTAGATGGAAATCCGCAGTCATCATAATTGGCTAGTAGGGGTGCAATGGTTCAAATTGTACTGACCCTAAACTTTTGAACTTTAAGTATTTTTATTTAGTATTTTTTTCTTTGCATATTTGTGACAAAAAGCACAGCCTCTTGCAGAATCATATGAAGTATAAATATAAAGTCTCAAAAATGAGAAGGTGAAATGGTATTAATCTTAGTTAAACCTAATGATGAATTGCCCAGTAAGGGAGAAGTTGTCTGAAGATGCAGAAGTCCCAATAGGTGTCGCTCTGTTTATTTTCTCATTTCCAAAGACAATTTTGTATTTTCGTTAGTTGAGTGTTGATTTTGGACTGGTGTGAACTCTGGCAGTAACAGTGGTTACAGGTCATGTTTTTGTTTTGGGGCTGGTCAGTGATGCACACACTGATCGCTCTGTCTGCCGCTGAATAGAGAACTTCGGGAGCATGATGTTATTGAGCACACTGTGTGTAGACCATGTGATTAAATCTGATGGTGCAGCACTATGAGCTCGCTCAGAGAGCCTCCTTTTGTATGCATTGTTGTAGTGAACATTTAAGACCTGTGTGCGGCTAAAATAATGTCAGGTCGCAGTTGTGCTAATATCTCTACAGGGGGCAGCCTGCTGTAAAACATCCTCCCCTAGCAAGACCAAGAACTGTTGTAGTGCTTGGGGTCAGTGTGGCATGTTTGCTCAGTTTAGGCTTGACGTAGTTGCAAAACAGTGTCTCTCTGTGGGTTAGTGGCTGACCCTCTTTTATGGTTCTTACTCTAAATGCAGATGTTTGGCCAGTGTCTATATTGATGGCATGCTGCCTGTACTGTGGCACTTTTTGGACAGACTTTCTTTGGGTTAATGACCACAGTTATAAAGCTGCTCTCAGTAACACTGTATGTGACAACGGCTGGACCAGAGACACATCCATGAACACTTTCTTATATATCCAGAATAAGTGTTATGGAACTAAACCCGGGTGCACACTGTACGATTTATAGTAGTCCATTGCGATTGTTGCTTGTCAGACTGTACGAACATGATCCCTTCTGTAAGCCATGTCACGCTGTAGGATCTCAGTTGTCATTAATGTCAGAATGTTCGGCAGTCAAGAAGCATTAAAAAATGGATACACGCAAAAAGACGCGTCTGGGGTTTTGCGCTCCTATTGGTGTTTGATTTGATGATTGACGAAGGAGAAGCCACACTGTAGGACTGCACCTCAAAACTTCTGACACTGCAAGAATTTCGGCGGAGGTAAGATTTGATTGCACTGGTCATTACTCTGCTGTCGGTGAACATGTAAAACTAGCTATCAAAGACTTAAGATTTTGGCCTAGGATATTTTAGGATTCACAAAATTCGTCCCAGACGGCCAAATCGTGGCCAAAATCGTACAGTGTGAACTAGGGATGGCGTCGTCTATCGCTGATGGCTGACAGACATTGCAATGCTGAGCTGGCATCGTGATATTGTTTCCATGGTGACGTGTCGTGCTTGTCTCGTGTATGACCGATGTATCGCTTTTATTTCGTTTTTCCTTTTTTATAATAATTTTAAAATATTCACAAACTTGCTTAACATGTCATCTATCTTGTATTTCAATTCTCAAATATGTTTAAGTGAGTGTTTTGTCATTTAAAAACCTTTATAAATGACCTTGATCTATAACATAAGAAGGGTGCCACGTTAGTTTGCGCCGCAATTCAGAGAGTCCCGTCAGTCGTATTTACATCACGTGAATTCATCAGTTTCTCCCGAAATTCATGAAAGTAAGTGGCTGGTGAACTGGGAGAAGAATAGAGTAAACTTTATAGTTACTTACACTATGTTTATCTGATATGAATAAAGCTCGTCCGCAAATTATATTTGAATGGATTGTTAGGGCGTGTTCACACTTGACATCTTTTTTGAAGCTGCCAGCGTCTGTTTTACATTATAATCCTATGGAGTAAACCGTGTTTTCAAAAAGGTTGTGAGCACTTTTTTAAACGCAGATGTCTTTTTCTGCAGCTCAGCACGTCTTTTTTTGCAGCTCAGCACGTCTTTTTTAAGTTGAAAAAAGTTCAACTCCCTACGTCAAGCGCCTTTTTGACAGCTGACCAATGACAAGCGAGTAGCAAGACCTGAAAGTGGAGAAGGTGCCGGTTATCTTTGTATGTATATTTTAGTCTACAATAAAACGAAATGTCATAAAACACAACCCAGTCTCTTTTTGTTAAATGTAAGTTTATATATGATCAATAATAGCCATTATAAAAGTTTAAGTAAAAAGTATAAGAAGCTATACAAGAAATAAAACAAACAATTCAGTCAAACATACACTAGTGTCAGCACTAGTAGGCTACAACGGTAAAGTTAAATAGCCTAAAAAAATAAAGTAATGAAACTTCAGCTAAAATGATTTGCCAGGGAACAAATGATAGATTCATAAGACCAAAGATCGCCCATTAGATCTACACAAGATACATCATATCACATGTTTAACCACTACAGAGACATCAGAGCCAGCGGCAAACGTCAGAAGGACTAGCCGAGGAAAGGCTGCCGTTGAGCGCCCGCTGATCGACTGGATCTCATAACTCCGAAAACGCCCTATAAAATATTCAAAAAGGTGCTCTCTTTATAAATAAACCACTCATTTGAGCTTTAAACAAGTACATTCTCGCCTGAAAAATCTTAAAACTACATTTCGTCACACATTAACAGTAGTATTTTTAAGTTACGCTGGGTTTCTCATCCACTATTGATGTTGCAGCTGTTGTTATAGCAACAAAAGACGCCCTCGGCTGCTATTTTGAACCAAATGCTGCCAGCTTTTTTTTTTTTTTTTTTTTTTACAAAAAAAAAAAAAACGCTCGTCAACTTTTTCCTTGTCAAAAAGGAAATTATTTTAAAAATTATTGCTGCTTCCATAGACACCAGTGTGTATTTTACAGACTATAAATGTATTGTTTTGCTAGTACTTGTGTATTTAAATAAACATTATGTGGTTGAAAACACTGAATAGTAATACCAACCCCCACCCCCGATGTCATCGTCCATCACAATGTTTCACAGTAGACATCGTCCGATGCCAATTTGGTAGACAGCACCCAACCCTAGTGTGAACCCAGCTTTAGATGTTCTTAATGGTTCCATCTTTTAGGGTCATCTTCTTGGTGAAATTCATTAAAATTGCTTAGAAAAGTATTTTGATTGCTAAGAAAAGTAAAAGCATACCCCTTCTGAAAAAAAAACTCCATGATTTGAGATGTTCTTCGCACAAACTTTGTGTGAGATACCAATCAAAGTTTAAAACTTAAGTTTAGGGGCTTGTTCAGATCTCTAACCCCAAGTATGAGCAGTAGTAATAGCAACAATTGCCGTAGCAAGCATATTAAATTCATGCAGGAACTTTATTTTACAAATGTTTCCTTTTAAAGCATAATGCAGTGGCATTTCATGGAAATACAAGAGAAAAATACAAGTTTTTCTGGTTAAGCAAATTTGCCAATGGACTACTTTTGCTTTAAGATGCTTTAATGCCTGTGATGATTCCAGATCAGCAGAGCAACTCTAATGCGCCGTGGAACGAAGGATTTTAAGCACATATTAGGAAGCTAGCATAGTTTGGACTGATTTTCACAGAGCTCAGGCTTTACAGAGCTCAGAGTGTGACTAATGTAGAAGTGTTATTGTCCTTTTACATATATTAAAGAGCCTCATGCATATTCATGAGGAGAAGGGTCAAACACAGTGTAATCCTTGAGGTCAAAGAGCAGACGCTTGCATCTCAATGATGTGTGATGTTTCTCACGTGTTTGAAATATTGACAGTACTGTTTTAAGTTACAAATGAATCCGATTTTTTTCTGAGGCATGTAATGATCACATCAGATGGCAGTTAAAGGATTCACAAGATTTCATTGATGCTGATTATATGACTCATTCTGTAAATATATTAGAAATCCAATCAGATGATGTCTTTAGTTGTTGGGTCTTTATGATTAATCTTTTTTTATTTATTTTTAATGCACACGTTGCTGCTTAACTTAAACACGCGTCTCTCTCTCTTTCTCAGAGAACACCTGTCTTGCTCCTTCACATTCTTCCTGCATGGAGACAGTAATGTGTGCACCAGCGTGGAGATCAACCAGCACCAGCCCGTATACCACCTGAGCGAAGAGCACCTGACACTGGCCCAGCAGGCTTCCAGCCCATTCCAAGGTGATAGAACAACTCTTTACTTGATATGTTTTTCATCTTTTTCCCCCCTCTCCTCTGCTTTTTTTTTCTCCTCTCACTTTTACTCTTTTCAGCATTTCCTTTCTAATCAAAGAAGAGATAAGGATTATAATTAGTTAAGCCCAATGGCATCCTGTCTGGCCCTCTTTATCTCGAGAAAAAAAAAAATTGAAATACAGAAATGGTGTTAAAGACCTTTTTCTGTTGAAGATATTGGGGAAGAGGGAAGTGTTCTTTATTACTGGTAACATGGGCAGTGCTTGATGTCCTGATAGTGACTTCTGCACATCCTTAAATCTTGAAATGCTCAAACTGGAAAAAAACAAACAAAAAAAAACAACTATATGATTTGATGTTGTTTTTTTTTTTTGTTTTTTTTTTAATAATGAGAGAAACTTTTTTTTTTAGTGGTCCTTCCAAAAGGCTGTTAGTGATGGTAACTTTAAGGAAGTCAATTTGCAATTTATGATCATGTGTCTCTGTGTGGGTAATCCTCACACTTTAGAAGATTTAGGCCTATTTAAAGGCACTGTATGTACATTTTACCGCTAGAGGTCGCTTCAAAACAAAACAAAGGCGTAGCATGATGGCACCGTGAATGAGCGTGGAAACATGGGAATTGTAGTCTTCACCTCAACAGCCGATGGAAAGCAATCCGACAGGGCTCTGGCAGAAATCATGTTCATGGATGAGCTAATGTATTAAAGTTTTATTAACGTTACTGTAGTATGAAGCAGGGCAGGCCGAGAGCCTGGAACATTATACGTTGCCATTTTTATTATGCTTATATGTCGCAGTCAGCCGCTTCTTTTTTGTTGTTGTTTGTGTATATTTTACGATTAAAGTTGCGTTAAACTTCCGCCTCCTCCTCCCCTGAACTTGAACTTTGTTACAGTTACGTTTGATCACTCAAATTTACATTATTTTAATTCAAGTGCTGAATTGCTACTCCTACAGGTCAGTTTATTTGATGAATTAAAATTGTGGGGTAACACAGCGCTGTTTTACTTGGTCAAAACAATCACACTAAAAATAAATTTGAGTGTTTTGAATGTCATCTAACGTTACTCTGAGTTCGCTCATTGGCCGGTATGAGACATTTGTTGCACATTGCAGTAAGCTAGATCGATATATTAATAAAAGTTGGATGACTTGTGTTGCTAAATGGCATACAATTCATTTTGAAATATATTGTGGTGGAGATAAAACTGTTACTAGAAATAAAGCCATTTCTGATTATGCTATGTTAGCCACAAAATAGAGGCATGGTACAAAATTGTGACTTGCGGTAAATCAAGAAAGCGAGATTCAAACAGGACAGCTCGTAAAAAAACTGAATGCTGTATTAAGCACAAAATATGGGACTGGTAACCGTAAGCTAGTGCTGTGGAAAATTCCAATAGTAATATAATAATGTAATAGTCCAGATACTTGCGCTAACGTCTCGTCGTTTGAGGTAGGAGAGCCCCGGGATGTTTTTATTTTCAGATGTGTTGTGCTGTTGTGGTATGCCATTTCAGTTTAACAGACCATGTACCATTTTATTCCGTCTCAGTTTAAAAAATGTCCACACTTTAGATCGTTTTTTTTTTTTTTATAACTGCTGATTGTCAGCATGCCCTGGAGTCGGCGCCACCATCATTGGGGAGGAACATAAAGAGCACTGTGTATCTACACATTCCACACAAATCGACTAATTACGTTGATTACTTCGACGTTGCTTACCTGTCTAGTAAAACACATAATATATTAAAGCATCTTTGGTGTTTCTACGGGAGTAAATCAGAAATTGCGGGTAAGGGCCTTTTACACTGAGTGCAATTAAGCGACGCAAATTTTTTAAATCCAAAAATCTTACAAACAGTGCCTTTTAAAGTTACCATGAGATCAAAAATGACAATTCTCATAAATTGTTATGAATGATTGATCTGTGCACATCGTCAATTTTAAAAAAATAATTTGCCTTCAAAATCTTCAGTCTAAAACCTTAACTTCCCTTGACACCTCGCAGTGACATCTCGTCTGCACTGCTGCAACGGCTGGGCAAAATAGCCTCACTTTCAGCAACCTGTCACTCACATGAGATTTGCAGCATTTAGCAAATGACAATGATCTTACCATCCAATGAATTCTCCATGGACAAAATCAAGTCGCGCCCCTACATTTTTTTTTTGTTTGTTTGAGAAGCCAGTTCACTTGGATATACATCACAACGGGGGAAAAAAAACAATTGCTGACTTAACTGGATTTTTAAAGCCCTCAGTTGCTCTTATGTACCCAAGGACTATCAATGGGAAGTATTACTTGTGCCGCTCACTTTTGAATGGATTTCATCCAGTATTGCGTATTTTAGCTTGGCTGGAGCGCTGTATTGACCAATCTGCATCCAGAACTTCGCCATGCACTGCGTCCATGCACTGGATCACATCTGATGTTGTTTTGCATAATTGAGGTTGTTTGCGATCCTTAAAGTTTTAAAACATAATTCATCCTTTTGATGGGAAATGACCTTTGCAGTGAATCAGGAATGTGTGATGTGTCAATTGAAACCAGCTGACCTTTTTCTCTCTCGCCCGCTCTCCCTCAAAGTCCTTTGGTCTGCTGCTCACTGCTTCTGACAGTCTCGGATTAGTGAGTGTGCGAGTGTTGCGACTATGACCTCATAAAGAGCAGTGAGAGGGGTGTAATGAACTCATAGCTCACTTAACTGAGCAGAAGAGAGAGAGACGGGTAGTGTACAGATTGCTTGACAGAATAAATGTGAGGTGAACAGTATGATATTGGAATACATTTGTTTGCCTATTTGTCTGAAAATTGCTTTATATCTGTGTGATGCCCCCAATCAAATGCAGACCAGAGCAGCAGATCCTCTCTAATGATGGCCGACTTGTGGAGACCTCTTTAGTGGATTCAATGCTTTGAGCTCCCCTGCAATGCAAATTCTGACCTTCCACCCTGCCACCTGCCCGAAGAGCTCAACGGCGGGCTTCCTTTCTGTAAATATTTTGTGTTTCACTCAGCTGAGTGTTTTCTGATGCGCTACGACGAGCCGACGGTCCAGCGGTCCAGAGGCCAAACAAATTTGGGCCCTGTCACCTTGGCTCAATCAGGGAGCTGTCGGATATTAAAAGAGCTGTTTTTGCCTGGAGAGACATTCTGTGAACGAGCCGTGTTTGTTTTTGTTACGCCTGCTCAGCTTGGTTTTCTTGAAATAATGCATTTTGGAAGCTTTTGTCTTAAAGCCAGTGTTGATAAAGGATAATGATCTCTGTTAGAGCGTGTAGGTTTAAGCCACTGAAACCCATTAAAGATGAATCGTGCCACCTTTCCGTTTGTAAAGCCCCCCTCCCCATTCCCTCTTCCCATACCTCTTCCGGATGGACAGAGGTGTCCTCTGTCATTGCGGCTTTTATGGATTTGTGTGATGAAGGCCATGGAATGAGCCGGCTAATGGAAGGACACAGGATGGATCCCCCCCCTCCTTTCTCCCTGGAAGCTCCTTCCTCCTCCTAACCCCTAATATGTAGATCAATATATCAAGTACAATATGAGATTTCCTTGGGAAAATTTGTAACTACCTACCTCTGTGTTTAGTTGTTTTATTAAGGCATTAACACGTCATGAAACAGGGCTGCTCTTGAGAAGCTGAAGTGTTTTGATAAGATACCAATAGGGTGAAAACTGATGCTGTTGCTTCCATATTTGTGCTTCACCTTGTCTTGCTCTTTCTCCTTGTCTTTTTCTTTCATCCTGTTTCTGTCTCTCTCCCTCTGAGTGACCTGTTTATTTAAGTTGGTTTATGGGCTCTGAATGAGTGCTGCTTGGCAGTAACTGGAGGCTGTGTTGATATGAAAGGGTTTCGGAAAGTGTCTGAGAGAAAGGAGGAAGGAAAGAGACCCGGCTGCAGTGGAGGAGTCATTTAAGACCACAGTTAATGAGGAACAGAAGTGGAGAGAGCGGTTGAGAGAGAGCCAGGCGGGAGTGTTTGTACAGTGTTCCCCGCTTCATAGACTCATTTGCTTTGGCCCTGTTCTGATTACACGCTCTTCACTCTTCATGTGTTTCTTCTACATATGCTGGGCTTTTTACATTGGAAGAACCAGCAACTTTCCAAGGACAACTCCAGATAAATGCCACTTGATTGTACTTTTTAGCAGAAGTTATTTTGCCATATCATGTGAACACCTAGATGATGGGTGAATAGCTTAAGGACAAAATGATTAAATGGTTATCCCCTGATGCATGTTACATGGTCTTGGTAAATCCTTTTGGTAACCAGCTAGTGTTGTCACAATCATGATTTTTGGCTGCCTTTTAGATATCATACAATTAGTTACAGTTAACAATTGAATAGTCTTTTCTTAAATATATACATGCACGTGTGTGTATTTTTATATATATATATATATATATATATATATATATATATATATATATATATATATATATATAATTATACACAGTACACACATATTGTATGTAAACACAAACTTTTATTTTGGATGTGATGAATCGTTTGTGCGTCTTCACACTAGAGTTTACGGAACATCAAATACAGGTACGCTGTGCATCCGTTGAGCTGAACTAAAATAGACAGATCGCTTGACGGAGAGCGAAACTCGGTGTGATTTACTCGCATTGTAGAGGGTTGCTTAGAAATATAATTTTTTTTTAACTTTTGTATTTATTGTTATTAATATTACATTTATTATATATTTTAATTTTAGGATTGATCGATATTTCCATTTGCACTGTTGTTTTGTGGAGTCTAATTGTAATATTATAATAATAATATTATTATTATTATTATTATTATTAACTCATCTGCATCTGTAATGGTGAAATATTGATATTTGCCTAAAATCTCCTGATTTGAATGGCAATCTGTGATTAGGATTAAAAGAGCACAATGATTGTGATTTATCTCAATCTTAATTAGATCAGATAATCGTGACAGGCCCGTGTCCCAGATTCTTGTCCTTTATGCCACTGTAGTGTTCTGTACATTATGTAGTGTGTATCATTAAATATCATCTTCTTCTCTCTACAGTGATTCTGAGTCCATTTGGACTGAACGGGACATTGACCGGCCAGTCCTTCAAGCTGTCTGACCCTCCGACACAGAAACTCATTGAAGAATGGAACCAGTTCTATCCCATCAGCCCAACCTCCAAGGAGAGCGCAGAGGACAAAATGGAGGACATCGACTGGGAGGACGATTCCCTGGCAGCAGTGGAAGTGCTTGTTGGTGGGTTGGACCAAACTATATTTTACTTAAGTCTGTTAGGTAAACTAATTGCATTGTGGAGGCAATACATGTATGCATGTACAAGTGTGCATTTATTAGTTGTTCATTGTGTTAATGCGTGGGCTTTTTCTCCAGGTGGTGTGCGCATGGTGTATCCTTCATGCTTGGTGTTAGTCCCGCAGTCAGACATCCCTACTGTAACACCTACGGGGTCGTCGCACTGCACTGCTGTCTATTCAAACGGCCATCAAGTGCCTGCTTCAAACCGTGACCCTGCCATCTCTTCAGTGACCCTGACTCCTCCCACCTCACCCGAGGAAGCTCAGACAGGTGAACACGCCTCAACTTTGACTCAAACCCATACTCATCCCATTTCATGGGTAGCGTCCGTTACACTCTCAAACTTTTTGTCTTTTTCTTTCTTTCTGTAGTTCACTCTCACTCAGCACAGAAGTGGATGCGGTTGCCGATGGCAATGGATGGATTCAGTGTTGACAGCACCAGTCACCATGGTGGCAAGATTCCACGCAGGATGGCCAGTCAGGTGGTTGAGAGCGTCTGGCAAGAATGCAACATCAATCGAGCTCAGAACAAGTAAGTATGCTCAGACATCCTCAGATGAGATCAGAGCAAATCTTACATTAGACAATCCCTCACAGTCAAGATAAATCAAAGATAGAGCCAACAATGCACTGCTAAAACTGGTGCAATGCACGTCTGAGTCACACAATGTCTCATAATTGATTGTTTAATGAGGAGAAAAAGAAAGCAAGCAGGTCATGAGTGCTAGTTGTTACTCAGGGAACTTTTCTGTTTTAATTTTGAATTTGCACAGATGTGTAATGGTTTGTTTAAACCATTTTAGGAACAATTTTTCTGTCTTCCAAACTAAAATGTCAGGATGTCACAATTTAGATTAATTTTAAATTAATGCAATTTATTGGTTGCAATTTTGCCAATTTTTTTTTTTTTTTTCTTGTTCACTTTCTACCATTTCGCAATTGTTTTATTGTTTAAATTTTAGCTAAAAATGCAATAATAGTCTGTGGTCTGTAATAAAATGTCTGTAATGGCAGTTTATGACTTTACTCCAAAAGGTCAATTCCTGGGCAATAATAGTGAAATATTCAAAAGCTTTTGTTTAGCCAAGAATTAATGGTATTTGTCTATACAGAAATTGACTTTCAAAATAAAACCTACCCTGGGAAATATTCATTCGAGTAAAACGTACAACAACTAGCCTTGATGAAATACCATGGATTTTGTGATTTAGAAAGCCATGCAGAAGATACAGAGTTTGATTCAAATCTTGTTTCATTGTGTCTCCACAGACGGAAATTCTCCGCTACAGCCTCCAACGGGACCAGCGATGAGGAGACGCTGATGAAAGTGGGCGCCTGGGACTTTGTTGACTCCACACAGAGATCAAGCTGCAACTGTTCAAGGTACAAACTCACTTAGCCTTGTACTCTTTAGTTGTTTAACCATCCCACTCTTCTGCTGCCACTAATCGCTTTTCAGCTCTTATAGTGTCATATGTCATTCTTTAAAATGACAGGCATTACATTTGTCATGGAGTATTAAATAAGCTCTTTGTGAAAACTAGAGGAACTGGTTTCTTAATGGTGTTAAGCAGTTCTCCAGACTGCAACCAAATGGTTGCATTTTGCAACCTTTTTACTTCTGTGTGTGTGAGGTAAATTAAACTACTCGTCTGCGGCATTCATTCACACAGAGACACACAGGACATGCAGGATTCACATTTAAATAGTCTTTTTGCGGTTTAATATTCACAGACACTAGTCTATATCACCAGATGCATTCTCAGGCAACAATATTTGGCACCGATTGATTTAATGTGAATCGGTACTCGGTAGTACCGACGTAATTCAGTCGGTGCCCTTAAAAGTACCAGTTCGGTAGTTCAGTACCCAACCCTAGTTATAAACCATAGATATCAGATCAAACAGCGCTGATGTGGAAACCAGGAGAAACATGTTGCCATGAATGAACAAGTTATAGAAGGCTTTTCCAGTCCACAAATCACCAACATTCACCATGGATTTAATGTAGTAATGCTAACTGTAACCATAGTATTGTGGCAGAAATAGTCAAATGTTTTTACATTAATTCATTACAGGGTTCGTACTAGGGTTGGGTGATGTCTACCAAATTGGCATCAGACGAAGTCATTTAAGATGTGAACGGCTCAACATTGTAATGTCTGTCAGCCATTGGCGATGGACGATGGCATTGTCTATCAGCCCAACCCTAGTTCGTACAACCTTTTAAGAATGAAATTTAGTAATTTTATGATTAAATTAACTTTGATTAAAAATCCCCCCAGTACTACCCAATCAGGTACTGGTGCCACCATCTGTAGAACTTTGTGGCACCGGTGCTACTGCTCTCAAATGTTAGTCTGGAGCCCTTTTAAGTCGTGTCGTAAGTCTCTGATGTAGAGAAGAAAAGAACTTGCTTAGATATTCTGTGTAGTCTACGTGTTTTGAATGTGTATTACAAGCAATAACAAATTACAAGCAAGAGAACAAATTACGACAGAAAAAAAATCAAGTCAGCTGCTTAAATTTTTAATAAATGTTTTGGATTATGAACTTTGTATTACAAAAAGCACAATAGGCTGTCATCTCTTATAAGAGTCATTGAGCATAATTATGTAAATAGTAATTGTTCAAATTGATGCTGGTTACATGCTACAGAAAATAACTTGTTATAACTTGTGTTTACAGATTAGATACTAGCTGACTCGCTGGCCAACTGTAGTTATTGTTATAGATGCGCACTAATATTGTCGTGGCTTGCCATGACAGGACTTGAAAGGAACGGAGATAGACTTTCACTATCAATGTAGTCCAATAATATCGGTGCTGTTGACATGCCTACTTCAGGTAGATAATGGTTTTGTAATCAAGAAGCAGCAAGTACTAGAAAGAATGAGCCTAAATGCTATCTGTGGAGCATTGTAAGTAACATTAACACAGACTTGTGTTAGTGCTGTGTGGTCTTGCTGTTAGCGTCTTCTCTTTCTCTTCATTGAGTAGCTGTTCAGTTCAGGCCAAGTGTAGGCCAGGCGCTGTGGGACTGGTGTCATTTGCCAAATATGTTTTTTGGAAGAGACCCAGCATGAGAGGTATGATGAAACTCGGAGTCCCCCCGTGAAGTGAAAATGACCATGCATCGACTGAGATCCTTCTGCTTGCTTAGCATTCTGCTTGTGTGTATGTGTGTGAGTGGCTGTGTGTTGTTGTGTGTGTACATGTGAAATTGTTTGAATGTGAGGATAAGAGGGTATAATTTTACCTTTGACTCCCTTGTGGTCTGGTCGTTTTTTTGCTGTTAAGTTTGTTTGTGCAGGTAAATGTTTCTCTGATGAAACTAGTAATCTTTTTATCCACCACAAAAATTGTAACACTGTCCATCAGTGACACTAGCAGGTAAAGTTACAGCAGAAGTTTGTGTCTCTCTTGCCTTCTCTGCCTGAGGTCATTCAGTTTTAACAGACCCTCTAAAGCGTGCGGTGAGTTTGGTGGGGGGGAAGTCAAGTAAGAGGAGGCAATGCCTCCATCGCTCTATGAATTCAGTTATGATTGGATATGATTGGTTTGTGCTATAAATCCTCCCTCTTGTTTTCGTGCATGTTCACGAATCACCCTGAATGAACAAAATGATGCCGTTTATGGGAAGATTAATTAAAAAGTTAGAAAACAGCTCAGCCACTTCGATGTCATCGCGTTGTCGCGTTAAAATCAAGCTTGAAATATCCTGAAAACATGATGACGGGTTATTTAGTGAGCAATCTGTGTGGTGAAATTAACGGTACATCTGTGTCTGTGACCAGTGTTTACCACACACGATGACTGATAAAAATAAGTTAAAAATCAGCTGAGCATCAGTTCACAAATAAAATATATTGTTTAAATTGTTACTGCCTGTAGTTATTATTTTAGATTAAATGTAAAAATGCTTAAAACACTAACTTGATGAGATTTATATTTGGTTTTAATAAATAGAACATTACATAATGTAAAAATACAAAAAATAATTGTATTTGGTTTCTTCTTTTTTAATGTAATGTTTAACCAGGAATATGTGACAATATTAAGTATAACTGGGACATGAATTTACATTTGATTACATTTGATGTATATATATAAACTGTATGGACTTTGTCTTATTTCAGAACACCACTGCATGTCACTGATATATGGGAAGTCTTTTAGGCTTTAATGTTAAATTTATTGTAACTTTTGAATTGTTAAATCATTAAATTGTTAATGCACTATGTAATATTTTTTTCAGTAAAATATCCATAAACCACTAGGCCAGTGTTATATATTTTGTTCAGTTGAGTACTTACAACATCTCAAATGTTTCAGCCCATAAACTATTTGTATATCGTGAGAAAATTGCTATTTTAACCAAGGAACCGGGACGTGTGTGAGAGTCGCCTATCAATTGCATCATGTCTGCGTTACCCTCGGTTTCTGGTTTTATTTTGCAGAAACGCTTTACTCTTACTGCAGTGTGCAACAAGTATCATAGCAGCTAGCGAGCGAATACACAGAGTAACGTCATAAAAAAAATTTCAACACTCAAATGTATCTAATGTGATAAACAGAGCTGCGTTACCTCATACTCAAAGCAGTGTCACATGATCCTTTATAGGGGTGTAACATTACATCGATATAGATAAATGCATTGATCTAATGTCTAACGATACGATGCATCAATGCCAGGCCTTAAAAATCGATACCTGTATAGGCTATTTATATATTGTGATTTTTATATATAGGCACATTTGTTTTAAGACTCTCCACATTTTCACACAATGTCAGTCTATGTATTATCGCCAACGCGTGCATTCTCTATTAAATTACCTTTCAGAGCTTGTGATAGACGCTCGGGACAGTGCTGAATCTTCACAAAAGTTTATCATTTGCTTGTGTTTAAAGCCTTGCACAAAGCAGCGCTCACTCATCTCAAACAGAGCACAAATAGGCCACTGAATTGAGTCTTCTATTTATTTTTTGTGCTTTAGTAGATAAAGGTGTATGGTTTTGCTTATAAGGAGAATAGAGCGCTATGAATCGTTCTTCACACTGAAATCTAAAACTATTAAAGGAAAATGCTCAATAAATATGGAAGTAAAATAATGCCAAATATTTTTGAAACAAAAAAGCTTGTTGAATTGCACTATGCATTGCATATTGGCTAAAAAATATGCAATGCATTAACCACACTTGCATTTTAATGCATTGTATTTTTAGGGCTTGCATTTTTATGGGCTGAAATTCAACATGGTTGTATATTTAAGATGTGAATATTTCAATGATAATCCCTGATAATCATCACAAATACGTATTGCTTGCTCCATTTCTGTAAATCCATTTAATGAATGAATGACTCTCTCTACATGTTGCTCTGGTCTTCGTCAACAGCCGCTTGCACCACCTTCTGGTAAGGTCGATAACAGCAGATGGAGATTATGCTCAGTAATCTACTGCTATTCCTGCAGTTCCCGGATGTGAACTGTTGAATTTTCTGTCGAATTTGAACCACTGAATTTGTGGAAGCGAAATAAAATGGACCGAAAATCGCCTGTCGAATATTATAGGTTGTATTTTTAAACAGAATGAATATTTTGGAAGTGAAATCTGAGAGGTGAATTTGGATTATTGAATTTTTAATAATGAAAATGTATGTAAAATGTTTTGAATTGAAATATTCACATCTTAAATATACAATCATGTTGAATTTCAGGCCATAAAAATGCAAGCCCTAAAAATACAATGCATTAAAATGCAAGCATGGTTAATGCAATGCGTATTTTTTCAAAAATATTTGGCATTATTTTACTTCCATAAAAAACTGCTGCATGTGTGCTGTGACTCTGTATTGCTTCAAGCACATCATTCTGCACACGGGATGCACATAAGTGCTTTGTGCAGCTCTGTATTGGAGTCTTTGTCTTTTATTTTTGTTATATATATATATATATATATATATATATATATATATATATATATATATAATATAATATTATATATATATATATATATATATATATATATATATATATATATATATATATATATATATATATATATATATATATATATATATATATATATATGTATATATATAAATAATATATAATTTTTTAATTTAAAAAAAAAAAAATTTTAATAAAGTTTTGACATTTACACATTTTAGCACAGAAGCTTAAAATACTTTATTGACTGTTGGCATGTCATAAGCTGTCATTAGATTACTGTGTGAATTTTTTTATTTGTGGATGTCCCAATTGGTGCAGGATATGAAATTCTGAAATGTTTGTTATATATTTTGTTTGCAGTTGTGAGTTAATAAAAATGTAACTGGTTGTGTAAAATAGGCACATAATTTCATATTGAAATATGAATCGTATTGTAATCGTATCACAGAACTTTTTGAGGTATCGGAAAATATTGCATCGCTGGCTATGAAAATTTATATTGTAATGAATCGTGATTGGACCGTCCGGTTTACACCCCTAATCCTTCAGAAATCATTCTAATATGCTCATTTGGTGCTTAAGAAACATTTCTTAGTATAATCAGTGTTGCATGTTGCAAACAGTTTTTGCTTCATTTAAAATAGAAAACTTTGTAACAACATGAATGTCTCCCTGTCACTTTTGATAAATTTAATGCATCCTTGCTAAATAAAGAATATTAATTTATTTCTCGACTCGAAACATAAAACTACATACTCTCACCATCTCCGTTCCAACCTCAAAGTTACCCTGTGGTTTCTTCGTTTACAAATATGGTTCTTTGCTAAATTAAGTTCCTTGACCCCCAAACTTCTTACACTACACATAAACTACACACTCTAGCCTCTCTCTCAAATAGTAACGTGCATACATATACCACACTGTTAGATATCTGAACCAAACTGAAGTTTCCTGGCTTTGTAACACAAGTGGTTGTTGTGGAAGTGTTGCATTTTTAAGGGAGGGATAAAAGCCTACAGGCTTGTGTGTTGAGATTCTGTGGAGGTTGAGATGGTGACTGCCTCTGAAGAACAACATTATAAACGAGAGACGCTGTAAAAGGGATCCCACAGGGAAACTCTGGCAGCTTCGGGGCTTTACATATCTCTGAGAAAGTGTAGACATGCGTTATCAGGTCAGACAGACTCTGATAGGAATGGAGCGCTTATTGTTAAAAGGGTGGTTTCTTAAACCTGTCTTTGGATTCGACAAGCAGAGAATCTTTATTCAAAGGTGTTTTTTCAAGGATCCAATAATAGTTTGAAAATTCTAAATAATGAGCTAATTAAGAAACTGTTACATTTCTCTGTTGCGAGTCTCAAAGGCCTATTAAACCTGAAAAGAAATGTTATGAACTCCGTGAAAAGAAATGAATAAAAAAAAAGATTTCTGGTAATAGGCTTTCTTATTAATGATGTCATCAGTTCATAACTCATGTCCCTGTTGAATTAAAATATTTCTTTCTCTTATCAGGCACAAAACATTGAAGCAGAGAGCAGGCAGCACGCCTGGTCAGCCGCCCACTGCCGGTCAGACGCAGCAGCCTCCCATCAAGCACAAAGCCGGGGAGAAGCCCGAAAAGGGAGACAAGCAGCAGAAACGCCCGCAGACGCCCTTTCACCACCGCAACTCAGTCTGCGAAGATGTTTCCATGGAAACTGACGCTTCTGCAGGCCAGCGCTTGGCTCTTCGAGGTCAAGAGGGTGGACGATTTCCTGGGCTCCGCCAATCTGACGTAAACACTGGCTCAAAACCGCCACAACTACACAGCGGGGGCGGAGCTACCGTGGGCAACAGTGGCCCGACGGAGATGGTCGGCTCTCCTCAGCCACCACCGCTGAGCCCGCACCCCTGCGAACGTGGCGAGGAAGCCTCAGACGCTATTAAAAACCCCTCCACCCCACACAGCCAACATTTTTACCCTCCTTCTACAGAGCCATGCCTCCTGCCCCAGAAGGGCCCAGATGACGCCCGTTTGGATCCCCTCACACAACCTTTTCCCCCTACATACTCCGAGCCTTTGGAGCCTACCCCATACATCAGTGCAGCAGTAAACCTGGATGACGACGGGAGTCATGCGCCGTGGAGGTTCTTCAACCTGCCGCGTAGGAAAGATGCGGAGTTTCCCACACCATCACTACCGGGAGACAAACTCAGAGAAGAGGCTTCACTCGGAGCTGAAGGGATTATGTCTGCTACTGAGTGAGTATCAGGTTCTTTACAAGCACCACAAACAATTTCATGCACTTATTTGAAGGTAAATATCATTCTGAGCTACTGGGATCACCAAGTGTGAAATAAAAAAAAATTAAAAAAATCTTGAACACGTCTGTCTTCAATAGGTTGGACAAACATACAGCTCTATCCCCTCACCGACCCTTTGAATTAAATAGCCTATACTTTATGTAAATTACCTATGTTATGATTGGCTAAGATGTTAAGCTTACAGTGACAGCGACATGATGTGAAGGCCAAGTATGGTAACCCATAATCGGAATTTGTGATTTTTGGCTGTATGGCTGCACATGTTTTCAAAAGACATTATGTTTACATTCTCTTTTAAAACCTCCCTGAAATCTTAAACAATGCAGTGAACTGGAAGTACATATCTTTAGGATCTAGAGCTCTCCATAACCTGTAAACAGCCAGGAGGATTGTATTGTGCATTTGTGTTGTGTAATAATGGCTTAAGTAAATGTGTTCCTGAGAGCGGGACCACCCTGTGGACCCCTTAATCCCCTCTGCTCACGGCCCTTTTATTTAGCCTGTTAGCGAGAGCCCCCCAATACCGAACCCCAAGCGTTCCCATCTGTTTGTGCAGTATGTTTTGAAATAGCTGTGATGTAGCCCCGCACACCCTCACCTCTACACACTCACGCACATAAACACTCTCGTTCTGTGTAGAATGTTCTTTCTCTGAGTGCACACACCATGTTAATCTCTCGTGATGCGCCCTTTTGACATCATACTTCACTAATGTGCAGGCCCAGCACTGTTGTGAACTAGGAGATTATGTGTCCATCTCACACGTGCATAGAAACACTTAGGGGTTTAAGTAGGGATTTACAGTAAAAATGAGCAAGTTACAATTTTAAACACCAGCTTGTGGACCTAAAGGACACATACAAAAACAAGAGGGAGAGAGAAATTAAGGGACTGCTTTTCTACACTCTGTAAAATTAAGGGACTGTTGCTAAAAAATATTATGCACAGTACTGTTCAAAATTTTGGGGTTGGTAAGATCTTTTCTTTTCAATGTTCTGCTCACCAGAGCTGCATATATTTGATAAATAGTAGTAAAAACAGTCACATGATCCTTCAGAAATCATTCTAATATGCTGATTTGCTGCTCAAAAAAACATTTCTTATTGTTATTATTATCAAGGTTGTTTTCAAGATTATTTAATGAATAAAAGTTAAAAAGAACAGCTTTCATTTGAAATAGAAATGTAATGTTCTTGAATAAAAGTATTAATTAAAAAAAAATCTTACTGACCCCAAACTTTTGAATGTTAAGTGTGTGTGTGTATGTATACGTGTGTGTGTGTGTGTGTGTGTGTGTGTGTGTGTGTGTGTGTGTGTGTGTATATATAATATATATATCTATATCATAATAGAGAATCCAATACCCACAGAGGTTGTTATTGAAAAAAAATATTTGCTAAAAGACAAATTGACTGATTTAGATTTTTTTTTTCTTTTTTTTTTCTTCCTGTCAAAGTGGGTAGTAATAAGCTAGACTTAATCTAGTGGACTAGATTTAGGTGAAAAGTCACAAGACTGCAGACAGAATATATGCGTGAAATAGACCTTCACAACTTACTGTGGTTGCATGTTTTTTTTTCTTCTTCTATGGAAGAGTTGAAGTTAAAATAAATTAAGGATGAAATAAGGATGCGTTCAGATCCACCATATGCTCAGCCCTAACTCTCCTGCGATATGCACCTACCCTCCAAACTTCCAGGAAAAGCACCAAGGAAACTTCGGCTGGCGTCCCTTGTGGCTATCTTGATTTAAAAGCACAGACATTTGACACCGGTGCCAGTGCTGTTTGATGACAGTCTCCAACTAAGCCGTGACATGTTTACTCGTGTGCAAAATGTCTGTTAAAATGTCTTATCTGCTTTACCAGAAATTTAAATCAACAAAAGGTTAAAGTTGTCATTGTTTTACTGCAGTGTTCTATGTATTTGTGCTAATATGCATGATGATCAAAATTATTGTACCTGTTCTGTTAGTGGAAATCACTTTGGCTGTTACTTTGCATCCAAAAAATGAAAACATTTGGTTTTTCGTATGATCCATAATGTCACATCTATTAACATGAGATGGCGTTTGTTGAATCTGTTGAAGGAGGAACATTCGTCGGTCGCAGTGATATTTGGCCCGGTGTGGGAATGTTTGGACACGTTTGTGTGAATAATGTTAGTGTAGTGCTATGAACTTTTCCTCTAAACCGTTATGGATGAGAGATACTAAAAGCAGTGACTTTATGCCCCTCATAAATTCACGAAGCAGCGGTGTTATGGCAAAATAAAGTGTACACATCGCTCAGCCGTACCGTTGTCTTCCTGGAAGAATGCTTGTTGATAGAATTAAGTTTAAAAAAAGTATGTCCCTTAATCCCTCACTAGAAAATAAATGGCTGTTTAGAAAATGTTTTCGTGCGGATATTTTACACATATCTGATGTTTAAATAATATAATTTTAGGTGTATGTGAACATTTCAAAAGTGGTTTGCATCTGTATTGTTTCCAGTAAAATGTTGTTTGCCTGGAGTTGCCTAAGATCAGAAAAAGAGGCAGTGCTGTGGTTTAAAGAGCTGTCTCTGTTGGCCACAGTGAGATGTAATGGTATGTAGTGCAATCCCAGGATGCACTTGGCTGGTGTCCTCTTGTGTCCATTCTGCTGTTACAGCCTAATGTAATCCCTCTGCACTCTGGGGCCTCAAAATGGGTTTAATCTCTGGCCAGCACCACTGTGCACTGTCACCCCCCCATCAGAGCTGCAGTGGTGGGATCTGTGTGAGAAAACAGGGTTCGGTACATACCATTCAACAAACAGAGGAATTTTACATAACATATACACACAAACAGAGACTTTAGACACTGGGGTGTGACATGATTTCGGATTGATAGAACTTACTTTTGTTTAGTTTTTTTTTTTCCTCACAGAGTTGAATCATTTCTGGCCACCTGGACATAAAAATAGGGCTGTTGCGAGTTAGGCACAGTGTGAGTTTTTACACTTGCATTCGTGACAAAAACAAAATGCAACCTAAAAATAGATGTGCGAATTGTAAAATGTGTAGGTCAGGGGTGGGGAACCTTTTTTGACCAAAGAGCCATTTTTTCATTTTTGGTAAATTTATTTTTCCAAAAGAGCCACTTTAAAAAATAATATATTATTATTATTATTATTATTATTATTAAAAAACGTTTTTTTTTTTTTTTTTTCAAAATAAAATTTCAACGGTAGTAATTATTTGGTCCATAGACAACTAAAAACAAACAAATATGCAGCAAACAATAAATAAGTTGCAATATGGAATTAAGGGCTTTCACTGTGATGTTGAGTTACCAACTGATGAGCATAAATCCTCTTTGTGTGTGTGTGTGTGTGTGTGTGTGAGAGAGAGAGAGAGAGAGAGAGAGAGAGAGAGAGAGAACGCAGTGCTTACATCTACTGTGCTTATGAGAATACTCAACTTGGCATTTTGGTATATTTCTGTTTATTTGGCCATTTAGGCGTGCAACCGACAACAAAGGCTGGCCTACTATGCTTCTCCGCGTTGCGCTCGGAGCACGTGCACCGCATCCTGTCAGTAGAATTCAGTTCTCTTTCGCGACTTATCAATTTTTTTATATAAATATTTAATATAATTTAATATAAAGCACATCCCGCTCTTTTCTTTCTCATTCATTCTTGTTTCGTTATTAATAACTTTTATCTGCACGGATTATCATAAAAAGGCTACGACGCATTTATAGGACAGTGTCTGCAGCAAAAGTGAAAGTAACCTAAGTTATGGCTAAATGGCTGTTTAGAAAATGTTTTCGTGCGGATATTTTACACATATCTGATGTTTAAATAATATAATTTTAGGTGTATGTGAACATTTCAAAAGTGGTTTGCATCTGTATTGTTTCCAGTAAAATGTTGTTTGCCTGGAGTTGCCTAAGATCAGAAAAAGAGGCAGTGCTGTGGTTTAAAGAGCTGTCTCTGTTGGCCACAGTGAGATGTAATGGTATGTAGTGCAAGTAAAAAAGTGAAAGTAACCTAAGTTATCAGCGGGTGAAATGTTTGGAAATGTCTCTTTGCACAGCAAAGCACCAGTTCAATAAAAGGATATTAAAGTTTAGATAGCCTACTTTTACATTTTCGCTGCTGTTCTAAAAATGGTTTCGCCATTACCTTAAACAAGCTGCAGCTGCTTGAATCCCAGTGCAGAAGCTGTTAACACAGAAACGTGAGTGGTTGCTGTCACGACTCGTGACACTCTCGAACAGCACTGAGCACGCGCGGCCGGTACAACTTGAATATTATTATTATCATAAACTTTTCATTAACTTTGGTAGGCTGTACAAGGGAATTGTAATTGGCTGCCTTTCTGTAGAGAGCGGAGCTCCATTGATGTGTAAATTTTTTTTTTTATCGATCATTTGTTGGTAAAGGGTGAGAGACCTGACGAGCCACGTGATTTTTGTCAAAGAGCCAGGTTTGGCTCGCGAGCCATAGGTTGGTGTAGGTCATAAAAAGTCTTAAATATCTTAAATGGTGTAACCAAAAGTTTTAGTTATCATTTTAAGAGAAAACAGGAATTGTGATCTGACTTAATGTGATTTATTGTCGTTGATTTAATTAAATAAATGTGAGCGCTGCAGGTTCAAAGTCAAAACGCTGCGCTTTTGCGCATTCTAATGGCTCGTGTTTTCAGTGCAGTAACATATGTATTAATGAGCAGCTTGATGCAGTACATATTTTTCAAAATAAGAGTCCCAGTGTTTTGGGCTTTTTTAATTATAACTCCCGTATTATGCTGAACAATTTTTTTCTAGTTGATATTATTGGTATTTTGTTACAAAATAAACTTTGTCTGCCACTCAACTCACTCTTGTAAATGTCTCCTCGTATCCCTTAATATTTAATACAATTTCATTGCGCCCCATAAAGTTCTTTATTTTTCATATTAGGAGCATATGTGCTCCTTGGGTATTATGATATGAGCATTCTTTTCATTGAAAAATATTCTCTTTTAATCCCTAATATTGATTGGTCTGGGTGATACCTTCTGGCAGTATATTGGTATATACCATGCAGTGTTGTACTATTTTAGTCATGGTTTGACCTATTTTTCTTTTTGTCTTGCCCAGGTCAATGGTTGCCTCCAAAAGGCCGCTCAAGGTCTCAGATGAACGTCTCCAAACGTACCTGCAGCGACAGAACCAGCACCTGGCTGCAGCCATCACAAGCGGCGACCATGAACCTGAGGTCGACCCCTACGCCTTTGTCGACGGAGATGTTAAGTTCACCTTCTCGGATAAGAAAGACAAAGCAGGGGGAGATAGAGAACCAGGGAAGAAACACAAGGTGAGCGACACTTTTTGCTAGAGATATAATCCCATACTGCACTAGTCTTAAGGCTACACTAACATTCAAAAGTTGGGGGGTTGGTAAGTATTATTTTGGTTTTGAAAGACGTCTCTTCTGTAATTAGACTGCAAGGCTGCATTCACTTGATTAAAAAAAAACTGTAATATTGTGAAATATTATTACAATTTAAACTAACAGTTTTCTATTTTTAATATAATTTAAAACATGATTCTACAGAAATCATTCTAATATTCTAACATAATAGAAACATTTCTTATCAATGTTGAAAACCGTTGTGATGCTTAATATATTTTTGAAAATTGTGATGCTTTTTTTAAAGAAATCTTTGAATAGAAGGTTCAAATGAACAGCAATTATTTCAAAATAAAAATCTTTTGTAACATTATAAATGTCTTTACTGTTTTATTTGATAAATGTAATGCATCCTTGCGGAATAAAAGTCTGACTGACCCCAAACTTTTGAAAGGTGTTGTAAAAGTAAAGGTGCTTTTCTCGTTTTACAAGCTAGTTTCAGTTTTACTTGGAAATATGCAACGTTTCGGAAGTAAAATGGGTTGTAAATCCTGTTTCACATGGACTTTTGTTTCCTGTGAAAAGGAATTTTAGATGCTGCAGATTCTCCATTGGCAGTGTAGTGTGTAATATGCTGGCATCATGTCTAGTGTCTTCAGCTCATGGGAGATTCCCATCTGAGATCTGAATCTGACACCCTCAAACGTGGAGGAGAGAGCATGAATAGAGGGGGCGAAGACAGTCTCTCCCATTCCTGTTGGATATTCACACATACTTTTAGCGTCTTTTTGTGGCAGCTGCGGAGGCTGAACAAAAATCAGCTTTGTCCTTCTGTACTCCATTACTCTTTCGTTGTGTAAAAGCTTTTTTGGTACCTACTCTCAGAATTACACGTCATTTGTGTGTCTTGGTAACTTTATATCCTTTTTTTGCAGTCACAGGAGAGGTTTAAGTAATTTGGGCCATATGGTACAACAACCTCATTGCTTATAGCGCATATGTGTTTCTATGCTACGTATAAACATACACACAGTGGCATTCATTTGTTGTAAAATACATAGTCTACATAGAAAATTGCCTCCTTAACTCTTGTACTCCACCCCAGGGTTCTGCTATCGATTACGGGGCGGAGTGATTTGCATGTACAGGCTTTTATTACGGAGTTGGTCATTAGGATGTGAAGTGTGTGTACGGAGGAACAGATTACACTCTTTATGCAGAGAGACGGCCTGCAGCGTAATGAAATTATGCACAGCGTAATGAATCTCTGCATAGCGTGCGGCTTGCATTGTAATGGTGGCTCTGGGATGTGCAGGTTGCATGAGGGGCAGGTTAAGGGTCTGGGGTGGGTTTCTAAGGCGCTGAGGGGAAAGCTGCATTCCCATTAGCCTGTGCTGTTATCTTATATTACAATGTTATTTATTATGCTGTGCGTGAAAGATATAATTTGGTGAAGTATAAATATGCTTCCACCTCCCTCCCTCCCTCTCTTTGGTCGTCTCCTGTTTCTCTCCTTAGCTGTCACTCTTTTACTATTCTTTTCCCATCACTTTTTATGATTGGTTGCTTTCTTTTCTGTGATTAACTAACATGTGATCATGAACTGATGCACTCTGGACTGTTTTAATCTTGTGTTTTGTGGAAGTTAATCAGTGCGTGCTTGATTCTTAAATATTGAGGACTACACTGAAAAAAAATGTAACTTGATGTAAAAGCATGGTAAAAAAAAATGGTAACAACATCTACATTTAACTGTTTTATACAAGTCAAAAATATTACTAACATCACCTAATCAACCTAAATACATTCATTTATACCAACTTTTTATAGACTAAATTGGGTAGAAATAGCTCTTTATGGTAACAATTGAAGGTTTTGTATGTTTTGGATTTTCCTCCACTCACTTGCCATTGATATGCGTCTATCATACCAATCTAACATAACCTTTGTGTATGTGTGGCTTATATATAAATTTTTTTTAAACATTTCCTATTTTATTTTGCTCTCTCACAGGGAGAAGATGGCAATGCTGCTCTATCAGATGGTAAGGATTGTCCTGTTACACTCCAGTGACTCTCCCATGAACCCCTCTCAAACCCTGAGTCCATTTATTTTATTTGAAATAGTTTCCCTGTTGGCAGCCTGGGTCGGTTTAGTGTATTGTTGCCCATAAAGGTTAAATGTGTTCGTTTAGTGAGGGAAAGGGCTTGTCCTGATGTGGTCTCAAGCCCAGGCTGTGGTTACGCTAGATAAAGCTGGGGAACAGGACTGTGTTAAGCTCTTTCTCTTTCTCTCTTGCTCAGATGCTCAGCGGGCTGCAGCCCATAACCGGGCTGCTTCCACCAGCCTCATACATGATTCAGACCTGGCAGTCTCCTTTAAAGACCTGGACAACCTCTTCAACTCAGATGAGGATGAACAAACAGTCAGTATCAAGCTGTATTTCTGTTTTCTCTCTTTTTTTTTTTTTTTGTCTCCCCTGAGTGGCTTTGCATCACTGGGAATTTTTCTCACAATTATGTCACAATTATGTCACTATACATAATTAGAAGTTTAAATATATCATCTATACACCGATCAGGCATAACATTATGACAGGTGAAGTAAATAACATTGATCTCTCTTCGTCACGGCACCTGTTAGTGGGTGGGATATATTAGGCAGCAAGTGATTTTGTCCTCAAAGTTGATGTGTTAGAAGCAGGAAAAATGGGCAAGCATAAGGATTTGAGCGAGGCTGACAAGGGCCAAATTGTGATGGCTGGAAGACTGGGTCCGAGCATCTCCAAAACTGCGGCTTTTGTGGGGTGTTCCTGGTCTGCAGTGGTGAACCGGCGACAGGGTCATGGGCGGCCAAGGCTCATTGATGCACGTGGGGAGCGAAAGGCTGGCCCATGTGGTCTGATCAAACAGACAAGCTACTGTAGCTCAAATTGCCCACAAAGTTAATGCTGGTTCTGATAGAAAGGTGTCAGAATACGCAGTGCATCGCAGTTTGTTGCGTATGGGACTGCATAGCCGCAGACCAGTCAGGGTGCCCATGCTGACCACTGTCCAATGCCCGAAAGCTCCAACAGTGGGCACGTGAGCATCAGAACTGCACCACGGAGCAATGGAAGAAGGTGGCCTGGTCTGATGAATCGGATGAACGTTTTCTTTTACATCACGTGGATGGCTGGGTGCGTGTGCGTGGCTTACCTGGGGAACACATGGCACCAGGATGCGCTATGGGAAGAAGGCAAATCCGGCGGAGGCAGTGTAATGCTATGGGCAATGTTCTGCTGGGAAACCTTGGGTCCTGCCATCCATGTGGATGTTACTTTGACACGTACCACCTACCTAAGCATTGTTGCAGACCATGTACACCCTTTCATGGGAACGGTACTCCCTGATGGCTGTGGCCTCTTTCAGAAGGATAATGCACCCTGCCACAAAGCAAAAATGGTTCAGGAATGGTTTGAGGAGCACAACAACGAGTTTGAGGTGTTGACTTGGCCTCCAAATTCCCCAGATCTCAATCCAATCAAGCATCTGTGGGATGTGCTGAACAAACAAGTCCGATCCATGGAGGCCCCACCTTGCAACTTACAGGACTTAAAGGATCTGCTGCTAACATCAGACACCACAGCATACCTTCAGGGGTCTAGTGGAGTCCATGCCTCGATGAGTCAGGGCTGTTTTGGCAGCAAAAGGGGGACCAACACAATATTAGAAAGGTGGTCATAATGTTATGCCTTATCGGTGTATGTACTCATAATAATTACTGTTAAAATAAGTGTATGTTGTAATGGAAATATATTTTCTTTAGAGAAATTGCTGTAATTTAAATGAAATCATAGTTCAGATTTTTAGCTAATTTGTGCATTTCTCCATAGCCTGGATCACGGAGAGCTGTAAATGGAGCAGATGAGAAGTTTGGCAGCAAGGAGTCGAAGCCAGCCACACTGGACCCTGTCTCGTGTATAAGTGAGCACAGTCTCTGTCTCTATAAATATACAGGTTTTACTTCATCATTAAACTCTGTATACTGCTCCCTGCTGGCCACTGTGACATTTTACATTGCATGCAGACAAGCAGGGACATCATGCACATATTCTTTGAGTGGGAACAATTCTATTGCAGTTGAAGTTTTTTGTATAAATTGACAATGATTATTTTTGTTTTCCACACAAATAAGTAGGAAATATGCTTATGAGATGACTTGAAACGTCACTGTCATGCATGTACTGTCATGCATCGTCCCTCTATCCTTCCACTTACATCTTTCTCTCTGCCCATCCCTCCCTCAGGCACGGCTGATCTACACCAGATGTTCCCTACGCCTCCATCTCTAGAGCAGCACATCATGGGTTACTCCCCCATGAACATGGGCAGTAAAGATGGCTGTATGGAGCCTGGCTCTGGCCTCAACACTCTGGATGGCCCTAATGCTCTGGGTGGCCAGTTTAAAATCGAGGTGGAAGAGAGTTTCTGCAGCCCCAAACCTTCTGAAATCAAGGTGAGATGAGTAATTAAATGGCTACTGTCCTAACCATGTGCAGTGCAACAAGTTTCCAGCGTCAAGTAATTTTTCTGTCCTGACGAAAAGTGAAATGTTGAAAAGTGAACAGTTTCAAATGATGTCTTCCTCTTACCTGTATGACCATAAATGAGTATTCTAAGTTATTTCCGCTGTTATAAGGTGTTGAAGTTTGTAGCCAATCACGGGTATCTCTGTTGAAAGCAATGACCAATCAGAGGTGTTTACTGTAAGTAAGCCAGAATCCACTCTGAACGAGTTTTTTTTTAACGTAAGTTCACTGACTGCATTCTACACGCTCAAAATCCTGTCATTATAACAACAAAGCATAGACACGATGTAAATAGGAGATTTGTTGTGCAGTGTATAGTTAGATTCATTGATTTTAACAGGAGTTTTCACGTGAGTGAGCTCAGTCAGTCAAGGGAGCGGACCAACATCCACATATACTGCAAAGTTTAAGGGGTGACAAACACATATATGTAGGGATAGTTCACCCCCCATTTTTTAGTAATGTGTCCAATCTTTTGACTGGTATTGTATATAATTTAAAATATAGGCCTATACAAAAAAAAATTCACATGCTGGGCTATATCAGCAATCATGTTTTCTGTTAAGAGTGGACATTATATTAAGGTTAATACAATAGTTGATCCTTTTATCAGTATCCTCACAGATGTTTTTTTTCCTTTTATCTCAGATTTGAGAATCACAGTGACCTGATACTGGCCCACATAGGACATTGTGCCTTTGGCTCTCACTTTATATTGTTGACTATATTCTAAAATAAATAAATATATATATATATATATATATATAGAGTCCTGTTTTGTCCTCATATTCTTGTAGTTCCCTCTGTCACATACCTGACTCAAAGGCTCATTCATTATGCAGCTCATTATGTGGTTCTTTTGTCCTCTCAGGTGTGAATCAGAGCATTATTCATGATCTGTCACGCCTCTTTGCATATGGGCTTTGTAAACAAAGTGTCTTACAAAATTTAAATCAATATATTGTTTTATGTGAATGAGTAGGCACAATGATTTGCAAATCAGTTTGAAGCAAAAAATCTAGGCAACAACATCCATTAGTCAAAAGTCTTGTGGACACACATTTACTCTGTGTTTTGTGGCCTTAATTCAGTGACTTGCATTTTAGTTTTTTCAAAAACCATGCATAAACTTTATTCTCTCAAAAATACAAGCATGTACATACATGTTGCTCGCATATTATGGTAGCCCAGTTTGTGATGAATACCGTGCAATTACACTTTTGCCATTAATATGTTTGTAAGCAACTGAAAAAAGCACAAATGTCAGAGTAGGGATGAAACGGTATGAAAATTTCTTATCACGATTATAGTGACCCAAATGATCACGATTATCAATATTATCATGGTTTTAGATGAACGTGTTCAAAAAGAACTGATGCACACACTGAAAACATTTCAACAAGTTTTATATTTGAAAATCAATAAACAACAAATAAAATAAGCAGCTCTATGCACTTTAAGCAAGATTCTATTCTGTGGCTTTCCTTCCTTATAATGACCGTCGTCAATAGCAATGCATTATAACAGCGCACATCCACGTATCACAACGGACGCGCTCTCTTGTTTCATTCAAATGCTTACTTGCGTCTTGTGTCTCTGTTTTTGATTGTATTGAAAATGAAATCAGAGGATTTTACTAATAATACTACTATAATTATTACTATAACTTCTTGTGATCAACTTGTCTGGTCGATTGTTTTGTACACTGTACAAAATGGATTTATAAACAGGATTTAAAACATTAATCTCAATTCAATATGTCCCCTTTATTATTTATGAGGTAAAGAAAATCTGTGTATACAATATGTGTAAAATAATATTTGTAAACAAAGAATATACATTATTATCCCTTAAATGTCACTCTAGTCTTGTCTGAACTTGTTCGTTCGTCTTTGGCTCAAGCTTGAAGCTTCACGTTATTATTTCCCAGACTTAGTTGTAGTATTGAGGTCAAAGTCCACTTGCCTTGCGTTCGCAGATATGAAGTGTTTCCCCCTATTGCAGCGACTTTCTTTTTGCATGTTCTGCAGACAGGGTGACCATCCTCGATTGAGTTTCCCTCAGGACTTTTGTAAAAGCCAAAATATGACCACACCTCAGATTTGGTCCTTTTAGAAGGCTGAAAAATCTCCCGGCACTGTCACTGCCTTCTGCCATTTCTTCTCGTTCAAAAAACAACATTGCGCGCTACGCCTGCGCCAGACTGATGCTGGCTAGACAGAATTTACCACAAGTTTTCAAAATCGTGATAATCAAACACGGTTTTAATGATACTTCAATTTTAAACGATATTACTAACCGTCAGTACATTTTATCGTGGTTTATCGTGAAACCGGTAATCGTTCCATCCCTATGTCAGAGCATGGCAAAACTTCTAAAGGGCCCCAAAACTGTGCAGACTCGTAAGAGTTAAAGTGAATTTTACTGCACAACTGTGCAGGTTGTAAAATTAATTAATAGTGTTTAAAATATTACATGTTTAAATTATTTTTTTTTTTAATTCTGGGGTCTAACAATCCCAAGTATACACCATAGACATCGGAGGGTTAAAGGGAGTGTGTTGCAATCGAAATTGGCTTGGGGTTGGTTGCATCTTTGTCAACTTTTTCACCCCTGATGAGTTTGCATCTTTGTTGAATTGTCTGTATTACAATCTGTGCCGTTCAGCGTGGCCAAGCACATTTTTACGCATGTAAAGGATGATGTTTTACATGGATATTGGAACATGAGTGAAGTACAAAGCCTAGTCTACACAATAAATAATAGTTTAGCATCCAAACTTGAGCCCAATGCCCTTTCTGTTTTGCTTTAGATTCATTCGTTTTTTGCCTTGACTTTTCTATAGCTACTTTTATTTTATTTTTTTTGTTACCGTTACTTGATTACCGTTAAATTTAAAGAATTTGTTGTGGATTGAGTGGAACTAAAATATCTATGTTTCTAGTGTTTATAATATTTGTAAACATTTTGCTTTATTTTAGATTAATTCTCAATGTAATGTTTTTTTTTATTTTTGCTTTGTTACACCTTCAGGTCTTAAAGGTTTAAACCGTTTAACTGATCGTATTAATCGGTCAAATTGCTGCTTGTGCAAGTCATTTCTGTTGTATTGCTGCAGACTATAGACTTATACAACTGCGAATTTAACATTTTGTTTCTTTCGCTCTCTCTTCAGGACTTCTCATTTGTGTACAAGCCTGATTTATGTCAACCGTTTGTGGGCTGCTCCATGTTTGCCCCCCTGAAGTCTTTGCCTAGTCAGTGCCTGCCCCCTATCAAACTGCCTGATGAGTGTGTTTACAGGCCCAGCTGGACAGTGGGAAAACTGGAGCTACTCAACTCTGTACCTGCTATGTCCATTTTCAGCAAGGATGGGTGAGTTTTACATCTGAAACAAATTCACTGAAACTACTGTATGAACAACACAACAGAGCCAACAACCTTAGCCATTATATATATCTTTTACACTGACTTTTGTATGCACTAAGAATTTCTTTGTTTCAAAAAGAAATATCTGGGTCATATTTCACCCCCAAATAAAATTAAAATGAATCATGCAACAAAAAAAAAGCATTTTATTTTGTGTATTCTGACAATACAGAACATTTCCTTGCCAAATTACTTATTACTGTAATAATGTAAACATTATTTATAGGTTAAAAAGGTCAACAAAAATGGTGTGTATTTAAAGTTACACTTTAAATGTGCATTTTACTGTTGAGCCATTTTAATTTCTTTGTTTTTATAGTCATAAATTACAGCACATAGTAAAAAAGTTTAAAGTTTTTCACGTTTGAATTTTGGGGTAAAATATGACCCGGGCATTTTTTTCTGTGAGATTCGCCCAATAACAAGTAGGGTTGTAACAGTATACCGCTGTGAAGATATATCACTGTATGAACAAGTACAATTGTCATATTGTGCACATTTGCTCATCTACGGTATTACTGGGGGGAAAAAGTAAATCAGATGGAAAATCTCACCTGCACATAAGCAACTTCTTTCCACTTGACTGCTTAGACACTCAACTTGCTCTACCCACACGTACATCTGAGAAAATGTCAGAGACAGAGGCTGTTATCTCCAATCTCTCTCTCTATCCCCTGTCAAATTTGCAGTATGGGAATACTTGGATATAGAAAAAATAAGCGTGTGGTTGTCCTCGAGGTTAGATAGAGGTATGTCCCCTTTTATAACTTAAGGCCGTATAATTTCCATGATGCAGAGGGAATCCCGAAATCCAGTCATGAAAATGTTATTTACAGTATAACACACGTAAAATGCGCAGATTGATGGATGGATGAACAAATCGGAAGTAGAGCTGTACAATAAATCAAAACATGTCTGTGAATATTAAAGTGCAAAAAGACTGCTATATAAATATATTATCTGCTTGTTCTCTGTGTAAATGAGCTGCGCCGGTTCGTCTACAACATACTGTATGCATGACGTGAAAACATAAGCATATCCTGAGCTGATCTGAGGAAACGCTTAATGAGCATTTCATCATTTTATTTGAGAAAAAACACTGTCAAGTACACTCTGAAACTCAAATGTCTTCACTACAACCTGTCAAAATAAAAGTTTGGTTTAACTTGATTAAATAATGACTCCACTATTGTACAATAGAATGTACTTCTCTTAACAATAATAAACAACAATAATACAATTTATTTAAACATTATTTAAGGAATATCATGTTTTAGTTTAGTAAATATGTTGTGTAGCACTTAAAATAAAAGGATTAATGTTTTTACATTTTTATTTGATTACATTTTAAAACAAACATTAATTTAATTGTTTTATGCATTCAATTGATTACCACCATTTCTGATAATATATTTGTAATAAATCATTAAAAGATAAGTCATAATTAATTTTCTGAATAAAATGCATTTTCATAGGACTTTTTTTTTTTATTATAAATTATTTTAAAAAGTTGTTAATCTAATCCATAATCAATTATTAAATTTATCTGATTATATGTTTTGGATTATTGAAATTTGGTTTCAAAATTTATTGAACAATGGTTTCAAGTTTGTTATAATAAAGCATTTGTTCAACCAAAAAAACTGTTTCCATTAATTTAATGGACATATTAACTGATGATAATAATAATAATTGATTGTTTAATACTGTATACCATGAAACGTGATATTTTCTGAGACTGTTATCATACCTTGAAAATCTCATACCGTTACAACCCTAACTAAGTACTAACTCATGTTCTGTGCAATCAGTTACACACCCACACACCTCTTGTTCTTAGTAATAGCGAATAGAGAATAAAAGAAAAGAACAGGTGTTAACAAACTAGTAATTAGGCTGTCAAATCCATCTGCTGCCACTTTCCTTTTATTTTCTTACATTTAAAACTGCTTATCTCAGAGCTTCTTCACTGTTCTCACTTAACCTGCTCTCTGTTTCTCATGGACTGGTTTATCTGAATAGCTGATGTTTGCTCAGACTGCCACATCTGATTGTTATTCACACGGTGTTATTCATAATCTTGTAGTCTGGATTGCTTTTTCGTATGATGTTATGAACCTGTGTAAGGGTAAACTTCAACTACACTCTTTCATTCTGTTAGGCTGAAGTTAGGCTTGAGTTTCGCTGCTTAAATGCATTGTGTCTTTATACTGCTGCAATATCAAAGCAGATGAAAAAATAATCTGATAAAGTTATTTTCTTTCGTTAATCTCAGAGAGCAAAGAGAACACTGTGTTCTTAAACATTTATATTTGATATCGGTAGAAATTCAGTGAAATCGAGAGAGGAGAGTGGTCTTACGAATGGTTGATGACAGAGTGATAAATCTGGTTGTAAGGTCCACGTTTAAGTCAGTTCAAAAGCCCTTTATGAGCTGGTTAGGCTTCTTTTATAACCCACAGCAGCTGGGGAAGAGGGCCACGTCTTCAAATGGGGGACCTTCAAACGCCTGCCTGTTTTTAAAGGCCACCGGGAGCCACACTCTGCATTCTCACAAACACAAACACACACACAAAACACATACCCATGTGGCACAAGCTGTGCTTTCATTTCTTGCACAGCTGCCTGTTGGACTGTCTGTCTAAAAATAGTTTATTCTCCCTCCCCCTGGAGGTCTTCTTAGGATACAAGTACAGTATTGCAGCTCATAATATATGTCCACTGTGTTATATCCAATAATCGTTTATGTTGGTGGAAACAGGATTGATGAGACATTTTAAATGTCACTCATTTGTTGTAGGGCTTGGTTTCAGTGATGCCCAAATTACCCTGTTGTCTTTTTTCTGCTCTCTTCACTCTAGTGAAAACAATGCTATGGAGCAAGAGTACATTCAGACGTATACACCTCAAACCCACACGCCATTCTTGTCTAACAGTGCCCCGCCCAGCAACAGTGGCACAAGCATCCTCCCGTCACCTGCCACACCTCGCTTTTCAGCTCCCACCCCTCGTACCCCACGGACCCCACGGACCCCCAGAGGCCCAGCCAGCGTGCAAGGTTCACTCAAATATGAGAACTCGGACCTGTACTCTCCAGCCTCGACGCCCTCCACCTGCAGGCCACTCAACTCTGTGGAACCTGCAACGGTTCCCTCTATCCCCGAAGCCCACAGCCTATACGTCAACCTCATCCTGTCGGAGTCTGTCATGAACCTGTTCAAGGACTGCAACTTCGACAGCTGCTGCATCTGCGTATGCAACATGAACATTAAAGGCGCCGACGTGGGTATCTACATCAGCGACCCCAACATGGAGGCCCAGTATTCCTGTAGTTGCGGCTTTAGTGCTGTTGTCAATCGGCGCTACGGTAATGGTTCCGGCCTCTTTCTAGAAGACGAGCTTGATATCATCGGACGGGGTTCGGATGTGAGCCAGGAGGCTGAGAAGCGCTTTGAGGCATTACGGAGCATGTCGCTGGAGAAGACAGGGGGTGGAGGCAAGGATCGAGTCCCGGACGAGCTTATCGCGCTCCTGCAGGATCAGTGCACTAATCCCTTCTCCCCCATCCTGGCATTGGACCCCGAGGCACCGTCTTCCCAAGGGCCAGGGGGCACCACTGTACCACCATGTGTGCGTGTAGAGGAGAGGGACTTCCATAATGACTGTTACATGGCTCTAGAACACGGGCGGCAGTTCATGGACAACATGTCTGGTGGGAAGGTGGACGAGACTCTGGTAAAGAGCACATGTTTGCACCATTGGGCCAAACGCAGCGGTGAGAGATTAGTG
Source organism: Rhinogobio ventralis (assembly GCA_039654625.1). Taxonomy (NCBI): domain Eukaryota; kingdom Metazoa; phylum Chordata; class Actinopteri; order Cypriniformes; family Gobionidae; genus Rhinogobio; species Rhinogobio ventralis. The sequence goes on from CM077215.1 coordinate 5,308,032, forward strand.
CATATTCAATGTTTTTTTTTTTGTTTTTTTTTTGTTTTTTTTGTTTTTTTTATACAATATAAAACAATTCCTCTCATTAGGCTGGTACATTAATTATCACAGATATGATCACAAAAAGAGGAAGACAATCACATATACAAAATAAAAAATAGCCTTAACACCAGAACTACTTACTTTCATACACATTCCTTCTTATTGGGCCCGAGCACAGAGGGTGTGAGGACCCTATTGGAATTGCTCAGCCTATTATTATTCTTCTCCCAAATGAATTGCATTTTTGAGGGCCTAAACATGCTCGAAAACTCATGAAACTTTGCACACGCGTCAAAGGTGGTGAAAATGTATGTCTGATATGGGTTTCAGAATTAGGCGTGGCAAAATGGCTCGATAGCGCCACCTACAAAATTTCAACGAAGTGCCCCTTCCGCTACGTTTCACGTACAGGTATGAAATTCGGTAGACACATGTAACAGCCCAATACCTACAAAAAAGTATCCTGGTACAAAATCTGAAAATCTGAAAAGGAAGTTAAATATTTTGAATTTTCTTTGCAAAATTGCCGCAAATTTTGCCATTTCCAGACGTTGTACTTTAACGAACTCCTCGTAGAGATTTATTCAGATCAACATCATATTTGCACAGTCTAATCTAAAGGACTTTGCGACGTTAAATTGTGAAGATCTTGAGTTTTCACTGAAGAAAACGTGGTGGCCTGACAAAGTCTGATGTTTCGCCAAGACACAGGAAGCTGTTGTAACTCAGGCATACAATGTCCAATACGCCCCAAACTTCACATGTTTGATAAGAGTCCTGGCCTGAAAACATCTACATGCCAATATTAGTTAGTCATAGCGCCACCTGCTGGCAACAGGAAATGGCATGCTTTACACTGTAATTCCCTCCCAGAAACACATTTAAATATGCCATCAAGTCCCAAACATGCTAGAAACACATTAAATAAAGCAAAACATGGCTAAGTGCTAATGTATGCGATTTACGCCACAAAACAGAAAGTTGTTGTAACTCGGGCATACAGTGTCCGATCTGCCCCAAACTTCACACGTTTGATAATAGTCCTGGCCCGAAGACATCTACATGCCAATATTCATTATAGTCAAAGTGCCACCTGCTGGCAGCAGGAAGTGTGGCACATTGAAGTGACTTTGCCATATTTCTCCTATATTTACCCACTTAAATGCATGTCGCCCACTATTCGCTGTTTTCCTGAGGCCACTGGGTGGCGGTGCCCCCGGGTGCGAGGGCCCTTTCATCGCTGCTTGCAGCTTTAATTCTTATTGTGTCTTGTTGTGAACAGTTAAATGAGTGTTGACCAAATATTACCACTTATGTGTTGTTCTAGCGATGCACTGAAATTTCGGCAACCGAAATTATAAAAAATATTTGGTAAAACAGCTATTTTTTCCCCCATTTTTCATTTTGGATGAAAATCGTTTTGGAGGGCCGAAATATTGACCGAAACAGCACTTTTACGATTATGCGTTTTGAAGGGGTGTTGAAATTAATTGTTGCATCGCGATGCGGACGTGGACGATTCTGCATCGATGCAGTAATAAACCATAATCGATTATAGCCTACTGACGTTTCTCTGACATCATTCGTCACATTCGTGTGCGTGTGGCTGCGTGCGCGTGTGTGTGCGAGACTGCATGCGAGTGTGTGTGTGCAAGGCTGCATGTGTGTGGGCGAGTGTGTGTGTGCGCGAGGCTGCATGCGTGCAAGTGTGTGAGCGTTATTTTAGGTTAAGTACACTACAGTTTCATGCGCTTTTGGTATTTACTAGTGTTGGTTCTAAATGCTCCTGTCGTCTGCTGTGTTCAGACTTAAGTTGTGTTTGATGTTTGCTACATTCAGGAAGTGTACTTTTTGGGAGCAGATAAAATAAAAAGGGAATTCATATATTTGTCTGCTTGTATTCATTGACAAAAATGTAGCCATGTGCAGTAATATTGAAAATTGAGGATGCAACTTGAATCATTGACATGATAATCGTAATCAAATTGAATTGAGAGACCAGTGACGGCATTTGACTGTTTCAGTGTCCATTTTTCTGCACACAACATACAACAGGTAAACACGTCAACAGTGTGGACGCACTTCATTGTGACCAAAACTTATGCTTGAGTAGCAATATGTAGCATTTGTTCAGATAAAATATCGAGAGGAAGAACTTCCCTACAAGTGATTTTTTTTCATCTATGATAAAACTTTATTTTCCATTTCTGTTTTTGGTTAAATGAAAACTGAAATTTTGGTTATGGTATTTTTTTGTAAAAAAAAATATTGTTTTGGTGCATCACTTTATTCTACTTATAGGTTAATATATATTAAATGTTGAATATTGACATAAATTATTGATATTGACTGAATATTGATTTAAGTGTCTATATTAAACTCTCTCTCTCTCTCACTCTCTCTCTCTCTCTCTCTCTCTCTCTCCACAGCGGTGGATGTGAGCGGGCTGTGCTCTCAGGATGTGTTAAGAGTTCTTCTCTCTCTCCAGCCTGTTCTCCAGGATGCCATCCAGAAGAAGAGGACCGTTCGCTCCTGGGGAGTCCAGGGGCCTCTCACATGGCAGCAGTTTCACAAGATGGCGGGAAGAGGGTCTTACGGTGAGCAACAAGGGCACTTTGAAAGACTTAAAAGGCCATCACATTTTTTGGAGGGGTAATGTTCGAAGTCATTATGGTTATGAATAATTATGTATTCAAGATTGTTAGTAGACTTTGAAACTGATGCCAGGGTGAGCCGTGATACCACTCTCCTGTAATGTTTATGCACTGCAAATAATGCTGCGCATGTGTGTTGCAGACCATCGCACTGGTGCCAGTACCAATTTGCCTAACTGATAAGCACTGCCATTTTTGATGCATATGAGAAACATTAAACCGCAAATGTGCCAGAAGTGGAGCGAAATAGAGCTGTTCGATTGAACCGCGCCACAGACTGTTTATCAGCTCGATTTAAAGCACACCACAGCGCAACCTTAGAGTGAATGCATTTACTCGCTGACCATCTCTATGAGATCCAGCAAGAATCGTTCGAGTTTGGCACAGAGCTCTCCCATGTAAACCACAAATCAAATGCCTTGTGATGTAAAGTAGGGATGCACCGATAGGATTTTTTGGGGCCAATACCGATATTAACATACAATTATTGGCCAAATTCAGTTACCGATATTTGTCACTTGGCCTCTTATTTGAAATTTTGTCATTAAAATAGATATTGTTTTGATCATGTTTTAAATTGGCAAAGTTAAAAAAAAAACATACATTAACTTATCGCCTACTAGCTAGTTTATTGCTGCATTATCAAATTATTTTACATTCAGCATAACATAAATACAACAGAACAAAAATACATTTGAAATACACAGCCTATTGTTTTTCACAACAAATACCATAGAAACAATATAGTTACTTTTTACCATGGTAGTGAGGTGCAGTGCGTGGGTTTTACCTGTGGTTAGCATGATCCAAATACTATGGAAGACCAAATTTTACCCCATTGTTGCCATTTTTACAGATGTTACTGCTTTTGTTAATATACATACATTTTATCTGCATCCCAACTCAAGCTACTACTACTGCCAAATGTGCATTTCTAAGAGAAAACATGTAATGTTAATTTGTGAAATATTCACCTGTTTGACAAGTGTTTGTCATGTTCTGATGATGAAACCACAATTAACTTCTACAACTTCCACTTAGTATCAAAAATCTGCCTGTAAACTTTAAAAGATTTTATGTTTATCGTGATAATTATCAATATCGGCTGATATGTAATTTTTTTGCCATATCGCCCAGCCCTACTCTCCTGTCTCTCTGACTCTTACTTTATTTCCTTCTTTGCACCCCTTCAGGCACAGATGAGTCTCCAGAGCCTCTGCCCATTCCTACCTTCCTGGTAGGGTATGAGTACGACTTTGTGGTGCTGTCACCCTTTGGCCTGCCATACTGGGAGAAGCTACTGCTTGATCCCTTTGGCTCCCAAAGGGACGTAGGATATCTGGTCCTTTGCCCGGACACCGATGCTCTCCTTACCGGAGCCAAGAGCTTCTTCAGAGAGTTGACAGCGGTCTACGAGGTGAGGGAGTTTGTCAATCTTTACTTTAATGTTCCACTAAGAATTTTGTCTCCCACTTTCCACCTTATTTTTCAACTCACAGGTAAGCTGTTTCCTGTGAATGTGAGACTTCCCAATTCATTAGCCGCTATAGGTTAATAACAGAGTGCAGTAAACTGTAAAAGTATTTGCTCAACAAACCAGTGTGTTTCATTATGATAATACATTTAAATAATATGATAAATAGCTAATTTCAACATCAATCAGCATAACAGACTGTTGCTGTATAGCCAAAATAACTCGAACCGACCGACAGTGGAAGCCTTGCATGTTCAAGTTGAAAATGTTCATGCCCACTGTTATATTACAAATATTGTGGATAAATACAATCTAACTACAAAATAACATGCACGTTTTTTTCTATGTCACTGCTCTCTTTCAGCATCCCCTGGCTTCCCTGTACTGCTTTCTTATTGGTCTCTTTCTGTTTCTGCCCAACAGTCTTGTAAGCTCGGTCAGCATCGACCAATCTCCAAAGTGTATGCTGATGGCATTGTTAGGGTAGGTGGAGCTGCTGCCAAGAAGCACTCAGAACAGCCAGTCAACGATTGGTTCCTGAAAGCGGCTGGTGGCAGCAGTGATGCATTTGCCAAGCTCAAACTGTTTGCCCAAGTCTGTAGACATGACCTCGGTAAGACATATCTCTGTCTCTCTCTCTCACTCTCTCTCTGTGTTATCTCTGTTGTCATGAACATATATCAAACAGTATTTGTCTCACTAATTTTTGTCTTGTCCCTTCTGTTTCCTCAGCTCCATACCTCGCTACACAGCCATTGGACAGCTCCCTCCTCATTCAGCCAAACCCTATCCCTTCTTCCACCCAATCATCTTCTTTGCAATCCTCCTCCAACTTACAAACCTCAATGGCCTCCGGAGGCTCCGCCCTCAACAACAACAGTGCTGCCAGCAACAGTGGCTCAGGCCTGCCAGGCAACACCAATAACACCCCCTCCTCCTCCTCAGGCCCTCAGGGCAGCAGCATCCAGTCTGCCAAGCCCAGCTCGTTCCCTCCCTTTGGAAGCATGGGAGTCCAAGGTAACAGCTCCCAGTCTGGGGCTCTGGGCCAGCAGGCTGTCACCCAGAACTCGAGCCTCTCTGGAGACAATTCAGCCGTCAACAGCCAGACTCAGGGGCCATCTGAACCACCAGAGAGGTATGCAATGTATTTGTTGCTTTTTCCTGTCTTAATAGTGGCATCATGTATCCATTTACCCTGAAATTGTGACGCAACTCACAAAAGTGTTTAAGATATACAGGTTTTGTTTTAAAAGCACATTAAAGACCCTTATTTTCCCCATTTTAATCAGCACTATGGAGAGAGAGAAGGTCGGAGTTCCCACAGACGGCGAGTCACATGCCATCACGTACCCACCTGCCATCATGATTTATGTTGTGGACCCCTTCTCATACGAGGAGGCGGAGCCAGGGACGTCACAATCAAGCATGTGGACACTGGGACTCCTCCGCTGCTACCTGGAGATGCTGCAGGTCCTTCCAGCTCACATACGCAACTCTGTGTTTGTACAGGTAGGTACAGCAGCTTTACCTGATACTCTACAGTAGACACATCTTTAAAAGGAAAAACGAAAAGTCTAGCGCAGTGGTTCTCAACTAGGGGGGCCTCAGAAAACTTCCAAGGGGGCCTCAAGATGACTTTTAAAAATTTTTTTTTTTGTGAGAGAAAACAAGCATTATAATCAGCCAAAAATCTATAATTTTTTTATTTTAATCACCGCCTCAACAACTGATGTTTTTCTTTTAAAAACCAGGGTGCCCATGATTTAGAAACATCTGGATATACATGGAAGCCTTTCTAGATCTGGCAAAATTAATGTAAAATCTTAAAACTTCATGGCCATTTTTTCATGAATATACAAGTTTTTTAGTTATGCCAAACTCTAAAATATTTTATCTGGTTGTGAATTGCGAATAAAAAAATATTCCTAAAATGATCTTTCATCTTTATCCAGTTAATTTAAGAACAACTGGAAACATCATGTAAATTAATTGGTTAAAAGGAGTGGGAAGAACATTCTCTTAAAACTTCTTAATTCTGTAATTTACAGAATCTAGGAGTGTTGGTCCTTCGAATATTGCTGTGGACAATGGAAGGGAAGCCTTAATCAAAAATATTGAAAACCACTGGTCTAGTGTGATTTTTATATCTACCGTTTCATCCTTTTCGACACCAGAGGAAATTATGTAAAGACAATAGTTAAAAGGAATCACTGTTTTACATCTGTGCACTTTGTGTTCTTAGATTGTCCCCTGTCAGTACCTGCTCCAACCTGTGAGGAGTGAGGAGAGGCACCTCTACGCCCAACACCTCAAGTCTTTGGCCTTCTCCGTCTTCACCCAGTGCAGAAGACCCCTCCCAACCTCCACCAATGTGAAGTCACTGACGGGTTTCGGCCCCGGCCTTGCCCTCGACACCTCCCTCAGGAACCCAGATGTGAGTGAGGTTCCAGCAGTTTGATGGGTTGATAAATTCAGAAGCATTTGCCTTTCCGTTGTATGGAACAGAGTCACTTGGACAGCCACCAAAATATCTTAAATCTCAAAAGTATAAACCGTTCCTATTTTTTAAAGTTACGTTGCTGTTGCTCTGCCATGTTAAAGTGCCAGTCCCTAGTGCCAACAATGTCAAAATGAACACCCTGATTTGAGGCTCCCAGAGCCTGTGTTCCTGACCTCCTCCATAGAGCTCCTGCACCGGCAACCCATTCAGGCTCTTTAACGGCTCTCAGTGCTGTATGAGAACTCGGTGACGTGTGGAGACTGTTACACTGACCTCCCTGTCCTGGAACAAAACCAAAGGGGACTCACACATCCCAACAGTTCTCTTTCCATTATCTGCTTGGGCAGCTCTATGAGACCTCCCTAATGGGATCCGGCTTGCATGTTTTGGCAGAGGAATCCGAAAGCTCCACTTGCTCTCCTTTCTTCACCGAGCTATTTGTAGAATCCAATTTTCTCGCTCCACTCGCTAGCACTGTTTCTCCCACCCTACTTCCTTCCCCACTCACAAAAGAGATGTGACTACTTGGTTTATTGATTTCATAAGAGAGGAAAAGGCTATATTGATGTGTGCAAGGGTATGACCACCATTAGTCTGGGGTTGATGGTTCGACCTTAGACCCTCACTTTTGTCCTCTTGTCCTGCTATTTGCTGTTTTTTTTTTTTTAGGTGGGAAAAGACTATTTAAGTTCTATCACTCTATTTTCTTTTGACATTTGACTTTCTTGCCACAGAGACCAGAGTGTCTGCGATTGTACACGCCACCTTTCATCCTGGCCCCAACGAAAGACAAACAAACGGAGCTGGGCGAGACCTTTGGAGAAGCATCTCAGAAGTATAATGTCCTATTTGTGGGCTACTGCCTGTCACATGATCAAAGATGGCTGTTGGCCACCTGCACGGACCTGTATGGAGAGCTGCTGGAAACATGTATCATCAGCATAGACGTACCCAACAGGTGAACTACAACTTTATAAGTGTTCAGTAGCATAGTGGGACACACAGGCGTATTAACTCTACAGGAGTAATTATTCACTCGATACTTCTTAAAAGTGTCATATATAAAACCATTACCACCACCATAGTCATGACAAGTGAAAGACCTGACACCTTTGTAACACTTTTACTTTAATCTCCTGATGTACTTCTCAAGTATAACAAATTTACACATTTAGCTCATTTCTAATCATTTTTAAATAATGTAATCATAAATTAAGGACATTTCGAATATATTTGAAGCATTTGTGTCTAGAGGTATAGAGGTTTTATATAGTTTTCTGTTTTTGTCGTCTCAGAGCAAGAAGGAAAAAGGGATCTGCCCGGAAGCTGGGCCTACAGAAGCTTTGGGAGTGGTGCCTGGGTTTGGTTCAGATGACGTCATTACCATGGAGAGTGGTGATTGGCCGACTTGGACGAATAGGTCATGGAGAGTTGCGAGGTAATGACTATGTAATGCTTTTTGGCCTTTAAGTTGTTATTGCTTTTATAAAATGGTTGCTACATAAATATATTTATTAAAATTAATATGTTATTTTCTCAAGTAAATTCCTTAAGTGGCACATTTCCAGCCAACTGCTCAATCAGCATCCTGGACCAAAACAAATTAGTTTTATAATACATTTAAGTCACAAGATTTGCAGTGCAAACATGGGAATTTTTCCGCATGGGAATAAATTTATGGTTTTCTTTTCCTCTCTCAGACTGGAGTATTTTATTGAGCAGAAGGAATCTGCAGTCAGTGTCTCGGAGGCTAAAGGAGAACTGTAGGCTGTGTGGGATTTCAGCAGCTGACACTCCCAGCATCCTTAGCGCCTGCCTAGTTGCCATGGAACCCCAGGGCTCATTTGTCATCATGCCAGGTAGAATCACACTTCCTGTTTCTCTCCATATGGTATGCACGTTGTCGTCCTTATTTTTATGGCTAGTTTGTTGCATTAGCAGTAATTAGTGTGCATAGTTATTTCATTTTTGCTTCATTTGTGGCACAATGTGAAACTCTGAAAGTTTTTTTCTTTTTTCAAACTTTGCAAACTACTTTCCTGAACACTGAACGCTAAAATGCATATTAAACTGGAAGAGGATGAAATGCTTAAACAACAAAAAATGGCACACTTCAGCTTTAAAATATAGGCCCACGTTTCTGTAGTGCATCTTTGCTGTGGACGTGAATGATAGCCTCAATGTGTCATAACGCATGTGTCTGCTGTCCCTATCTGATATACGCTCCTGTGTGTGTCTCGATCTCATAAAACACTTTTCTACACTCCTATTGATTCCTGTGCTGGTGTGATGATACTGAAGATCGATGGCTTTATTTGACAAGAGCTTTTTATTCTGTCATAGTATCAAGATGTATTGCATCTGATGGATTTTGCCCATCACTCACATAGCTTTGAGAGCTACAGTTTTTTTTTTATACTAGGATGTCTATGCAAGGAAAAACTTTCTTTTTCGTATTGGATTAAATTTATTCGAAGCTAATTTCAATTTCAGTCAAACCTGATTTACTGATGGAAATAACTGCTAATAATAGTATTTCCATCCATGAATTTATTTTCAGTCTGTTATTTTTAATCTTATGTCTCTTTTCTTTGTCCAGACTCTGTGTCGACAGGTTCGGTGTTTGGTCGAAGTACGACTCTGAACATGCAGACGTCCCAGCTGAGCACCCCACAGGACACGTCTTGCACGCACATCCTGGTGTTCCCCACCTCTGCCTTTGTGCAAGTCAACAGCTCCAACTACCCGCACGAGAACATTGACCTTGCCTTCAATGGTGGCAATGGTGAGGGACAACACTTTTTTTTCCCACTCTTAAAAAAGTTACTTGGTAGCCTGTGTTCCTGTCCTACTGGGAGATGTTGCAATATGAAACAGCTGTACCAGATTTAATATGTCATGTTAATACAAGTAAATTATACTAAATCCTTGCTTTATCGCTAGATGGATCGGATCCAATCGATGGCATCTTTGACCTACTGGAGCAGGAAGGTAACGACCTGGTTGATCCTGACATCATAAACATCCTCCCTGCCTCACCCACCACGTCACCAGTTCACTCACCTGGATCCCAGTACCCCCATGGAGGAGATGGGAGCAAGGTAACTGAGAGACAAGTTCATTCACCACAAATAATCAGAATATTCTCTCACAAGACCTTGTTAAAGGTTAATGACATGAACTTTGAATAGAAGACACAATGGTTAAGATTAGTTATCAAATTTTAAGTGATTTACTGAGTAACTGACATCTTCATGTCTTTTCATCTTTTTTAGGGTCAAAGTACAGACCGTATGGAGTCTCACGAAGAAGCTCCCAATATCCTCCAGCAGCCATTAGCTCTGGGCTATTTTGTGTCCACAGCTAAAGCAGGTCCACTGCCTGACTGGTTCTGGTCCGCATGTCCTCAGGCACAGAACCAGCGTCCTCTTTTCTTAAAGGTAACAGCTTTTTACTTATAATGCAGAAATGCTTCTCTTGGGATTTGAACAATTTGTATTTGCAATATTTTCACATTTCCCTAGCAAATTCTGATTTACAAATACAAATGCATACAAGTGCAAAACAATCAGTTTTATCTGGGATTAACTATATTCAGAGTGATTTGCCCCCAAAAAAATTTGTCCAGAATGTCATTTTTCTTGTTGACTTCAGAAAGCAGAGTATCGCCTCCTTGTGATACATCTACATGTCAGGCTTTGTCTGGGTCACATGATCTTCTGTTTCCCCCTCATGCAGCATTTATAGAGAGTCCTGCAATGAGGGATTTTTAATAATTCAGTACTCCGGGGTTTGGGCCAGACTGCTGTTGGTGTGTATAAGAAAGACAAGGAAAGAATATTTATATAGAGGGAATTGAGCACGCAAAATGTGTTGACATGAATTAAGGCAAAGCATTTGATTTGATAAGCAGCTGTTAGTTTATTGCTGACTTGTTGACTTGTACACAGTTAAAAAGTCTGGAGCAAACTCTTCCCTAATTAAGGAAATTGTAAACAGTGGTATGAATGTTTCGGGCTTCTTGTGTTTACTTGTTCATGGGCTTGTCAGTTTAATTCATAACAGGCCCTGACAATGAGAGGAAACACTCAGCTTTGTAGCTTGTTTTGGGTGGGCGTGGATTAATAGATGCTGTCGGCTGAAAATTTCTTCTTGGCTCTCTCCTTCCCTACTCCAGGCCTCTCTACACCTCCATGTGTCTTCAGTGCAATCGGATGAACTTTTGCACAGCAAACACTCTCACCCTCTAGACTCCAATCAGACCTCTGATGTTCTCAGGTAACGCTCCTCTTAAGTGTTTGAAAAGCCATCTTCTAGTGTATATAATACAATTGAATGATAGCTAATATTGAATATGCCAAACATGTTTCTTTTTTACAGATTTGTGTTGGAGCAGTACAACGCCCTTTCCTGGCTGACCTGTGACCCTGCGACCCAGGACCGCCGATCTTGCCTGCCCATCCATTTTGTGGTGCTCAATCAAATGTACAACTTCATCATGACCATGTTGTAACACAGACCAGAACTGAGAGCAGGACCTTATCAGGGAACGAAAAGAGGAGAGTGAAGAAAAGGTGGATCTAAAAACAACCCAACAGATAACTACAGTGCTGGACTTTATATGTACGCAAGTTACAACGGAGAGGATCTGGGTAGGCATTCACTACACCCGAGACCCAGCACTGTGGAGGAGAATCAGGTGTCTGGTGTTTATAACACTCGAAGAGAAAGAAAGGATATGGCAGAGGACGAACGTTGGCCTGGAATGAGTTTTCGTCAGTGTGGAGGCCAAAGAAAGAAGACGAAAGTGCTGACTGGTGGTGTTCTACATCTCTGGTTCCACGCGCGGATCCTCGGTTATCATGGATTCGGCCTCGGTTCTATAATCAACATGTATGGAGAAGTAATCTGTATAGAATCTGATGGAAAGGGACTTTGATGCTCTATGAAATGAAAGAATGAATTCTTGGTTTTGAGACCTCTAATTCCCTGTTTCTTTTGGATGGGATTATATCCAAATGAAATGCCTGCATCTGTCTTATTTATTGTAAGTTTTTAAATGTATAATTTGTCTGATTTCTTAACCTCTTTTATATATAAAAGTTCTAGAAGGTTTGTATTGCCTTCCTGCTTTAAAGCAATTGGTCAAAAATATATGTAATCGTCTTAATTACAAAAACAAACCAACAAAAAACCCACTAAAAAGATGAATAAAATAAAGTTGCGGTAGGTTGCTTTTAGAGTATTATTTTTTGTAAGGGAGACAGATTATTTGTATTGTCACGATGTACAGAGGAGACCAGATAGGGGGTTTCTGTCCACGCCTTTGCGTGTGGACACAATTACAGCTAAGCTTTAGCTGCACGGGACTTGTACAGCAATGAAGTTCACTGTGTTTAAAAATAAAGAGGTACATTGTCGTATATTGTATTTTATACCACACATTTAGACACAAAAACGAAAAACTGCAATATATAAATAATTATATATGAATGCCGCACCAGACTTGGGTGGCACTGCTTCTGTTTTAGGAATAAAAAGTCAACTTAATGTTTTTCCTGTGCTTGTGTTTTTTGGGGGGAGGGACTGTGATGTGAAATCTGATTGTAGTGACGGAGACTTGCGGCTTTGATGAAGATAAAGACCTATAATAAGCTTCTAGCCCCCCCTTTAGAAGTTCATTCATTTCACTTCACCTTGCCCTCCCTGATTGGCTCTCCTGTTTGCACCATTTCTGAGTGAAAATGGACACTTTTAGACCAAAATCACTTTTCTTTGAGTGTGACAAAGAAATGTGTGGTGTAAATGGACTTGACTTAATCGGATCTAGGTGCTTGTTGGAAATGCAGTGTTTGTGCACAGAGAAAGATCTATTTCCTGTATCTTACTCTGTTCAGAATAAACTGTATGCTGATATTCAAAGACCCTGGGATTTCTCTTACCTCCCACACCCGTTTTACATGCTTTCCAAATGCAAGTGTGTGATGAACAGCATGTGAAGAGCTATAGGGTCAAGCACTTGAAGGTCAGAGCACACCAACATTTAGTTTACACCGCATGTGATATTTTCACAGTTTACTCTTATGAAATTCAACTTAGTGTGACTATAGACAGTGAGAAGTATGTACTTATGTGAATAAGTATTAATGGCCATCTACTAATAATTTAATGAGGCTATTTGCAAACTACCATTTCAAAGGTATGGTTTTTCATGACATCCCATATTTTGCTTTATGCTTATAGTATAATTACATTGATCTAACAATTATTTTGTAGGTTGTACCCATTTTTACTATGGTCTTACTATGAATGCCACATTTAAAGGAGTTACAATGACAGCTGTAGTAAATCTGAACAAAAATACATTTACTGTACTAAAACAATTACATAATTTAAAATATATATTCTATAATTAAATAAATATGAATATTACTTGTATAAATCTGGAATACAATTGAATGGGGAAAACGGCTACAATTTAATATTTAAACGGTTCTCCGCTGTCCTGTCATGGTTGTGTCTCAAACCCTCTTGGGGTTATTTATTTACATGTCATCACAAGCATGTTCGATTTTTATCTGATTTATTATTATTATTATTTTTTACCTTTATTGTAACCATACTTCTTGCACTATTACTACAATTTAACTACGAACACGCCTATGGTGTCCAAACAATGGTGCCTGGATAGGCGGCTAACTAGGCTTTGAGACGCAGTCAGAGTTCAGCATGCACACCGACCGCAGGGAAGATGAGCGCTTGTGCTAAAATCATTCACCATTCTACCTTTTAGCTTGCTGTCTGGAAACAGTCTGATGGACCCATATCGTTTTAATACAGGATAAGTGAATTATATGAAGCATATAAATATTAATCTTGTAATTATAGTGCTTCAATTAGTTAAATCTTGATGAATGGATCTCTTGTTGAGCGGGATAGCTCTAGCAGCTAGCCTGTTAGCTTACCGGTGAACTCTGCTACTTTGACCGACGACGCTCAACTTCCTTTTGGCGTAAGAATCACGACGGAGCGCGGTCTCGCGGGCCTCACCGGGGTTTGTTTCCACTTGTATCCATCGGCTGTGGTATACTCCAGGTAAGACGGTCCCGCTGCTGTCACACGGTTCTTTGTGATACAAAATGTGCTTGTATTAGATTCTGCTAAATTAACTTTTGAGCCAAAGAGTTGTATACATTAAGCATAAGTTTGTACTTGGTTATGCCGTGTATTTGAGGACACAGTCTCTCCACAGTGAGTCTTCAAAGTGTTTTAAATTATTAATTTAAACATGTTTAGAGCAACACATGTTAAAACTGAAATATAAATACACCTAAAAGCAAAATAAACTCACTCTTGTACAATGGTACTGTTTTATCCATGTACTATATTATTTAAAGACGACTACTATATACTTCAAGGAATATCATTGTATTAGCATAGTACATGTCCAGAATACTATAAGTCCAAAACATGGTAATAATAGCACAGTACTTTTGCCAATGTGGGTTTTAGTCACAACTGTGATTTACAATTTTTTTTTTATTTTTACACTTAAAAAAAAATCCTATTGACATTTATTATGATGATTTTACAGTAATAGCAATACAAGTATTAACTAATATTGTGTGGTTATATGTCCTTTCTCTTTCCTTTTTCTTCACAGCAGAATGGCAGACAGTGCCAGTCTTCAGTTTGTTAGCCCGTATGCATTCGAGGCAATGCAGAAGGTAGATGTGGCCAGACTAGCAGCTTTAAGTGACCCAGAGCTGCGGCTCCTGCTGCCCTGTCTGGTGAGGATGGCTCTCTGCGCCCCTGCAGATCAGAGCAACGCCTGGGCACAGGACAAGAAGCTCATCCTGCGACTGCTGTCAGGGGTGGAGGCGGTGAACTCCATCGTCGCACTGCTGTCTGTGGATTTTCATGCTCTGGAGCAGGACGCTAGAAAAGAGCAACAGCTTAGGTGAGTTTAGAAGAAATTTCTTCAGGTTGGCCATTCTGTATCATTGGCATAATATATCTGATAAATTAGTCTCGCTCAGAAGTGCTCTGAGAAACTGAGAGGGATGTTATGGACGGGATTCTGCTTAGATATCTAATTGTATATATTGGACCAAATTTTCTCCATACAGGCATAAGGCTGGAGGCTCTAACGGTGAGAGCATCCTGGTCTCTCAGCTACAGCATGGTTTGACTCTGGAGTTTGAGCACAGTGATCCTCTCAGGAGACTCAGACTGGCTCTCAGTGAGCTCTTGGCCATTATGAACAAGGTTTATTGTCCTTTATTAACTCCTGAATAATGATCTGCCATTCACATTCTTATGCAGTTTAAAGATAAAGTGTGTCACTTTTCTTCAAATGCTTTCTCTTAGACATTGACATTGTTTTGTGTCAATAGTTGTGCAGAAATTTGTAAATATTGTAATTTCAAAACATATCATATCATCAAAACAAGTTATAATGTTACAAAATATTTATATTTCAAATAAAAGCTGTTCTTTTGAACTTTATATTCATCAAAGAATACTGAAAAAAACTATCACAGTTTCCGCAAAAATATTAAGCAGGACTGTTTTCAACATTGATAATAAGAAATGTTTCTTGAGCATCAACTCAGTATATTAAAAGGATTTCTAAAGGATCATGTGACACTGAAGGCTGGAGTAGTGATGCTGAAAATTCAGCTTTACATCATAAAATATATTAAAACAGAAAACAGTTATTTTAAAATTGTAATAATATTTCACAATATTACTGTTTTTACTTTATTTTTGTTCAAATAAATGTCCTGGTGAACATAAAAGGCTTCTTACCAAAACATTAAAAATACAGACTCCAAATAATATATGTAATGTAATGTAATTCTTTGGTTTTCACAACACTGCAAAACCGAAAAACCACTACTCTTTATAAAAGACTAAATAAAATAAAAACATGTATGTTTTCCCTTCATTTTTCATAAATATGCCATGTATCTTTGCTAATTTATTCTATCACACATCAAAATAGTGTTACAAATACGTTCCTGTCTTAAACAGGTGGCTGACTCTAATGGAGAGTTTTTCCTCAAGTCCTCCGAGTTGTTTGAGAGTCCCGTGTACCTGGAGGAAGTGGCTGATGTTCTCTGCATCCTACAAGCAGGTGAACAGTGTAACATTTTTAACGTAAAACCAAAAACGTTTAGTTGTCAAGCAAACTTGACAACTAGAGAACAATCATCTCTAGATTGGTAAATATTTCCTTCAGCATGTCAGAAATAAAGATCTAGCTAAAATGATTCTTAAGCTTTGTCTGTAATTTGTCTTTATCTGATGTTTTGTCCTTTATTTACTGTCTTTAAAGATAAAACTATAAATCTGTCTTAAACAAGGAAAATTACTCCTTGATTTTAAGTTTATCTGCTCCCAACAGAGCTGCCTTCTTTGCTGCCCATCATTGATGTGGCCGAAGCCCTGCTTCACGTGAGGAATGGGGAGTGGTTCTTGTGCCTGCTGGTGGCAAACGTCCCAGACAGCTTCAATGAAGGTATGTCCATCACCTGCTGGAATATTATGATTGACTGATTTTCAGATATGTAACTCAATCCATTAGCTGTACTATCCTTCAAAGACCTCATACACAATCTAAGTCTAATGTTTATTAGATTTGTTTATTAATTAAACAGTGATGCACCAGTCATGATTTTTCATGGCAGATGAAGTGAATTGGCCAATTGACCTATCGGTAAGCCCCTCCCCTCGAACGCAGATGAGCCAATGGCAGTTGAGTATCAGTTGCACGGGGACCGTAACTCGGACATCTTTTGGTTTCGGCGCCATAGAGATTGGTAGATCCGAAATTCTCGTCGGTTTGATGGTGTTTATGCTACAAAAAATGTAAAACAATGTGCCTGGGGTACTTGTAACACTGATTCCAGGTATCCTGAGAGGATGGGCAATGGAGTTTATTTTATTCCATTTCCTTAACCCAAACGAGACAGAGCAGACTAGTGCATGATTGTTCATCTGTGGTACGCAGCAGGTTCACGGTGTATTAATCTAATGATGTGGGTGCAGTGACCTGGTTCCCTAAGGATTCAATCCCAATCCCAATGAAAACGTTACTCATTAAGTTACAATTAAAGCTAGTGAGTCCATGCTAACTTACAAACCTAAATAACCTAACGTTAACTGTTCTCATGTCATGTAACAGTGCAGGTCAAAAACACAAACGAAGGTCTACGTTTCAGTGCCTCTCCATATTAAACTGGTTGAATGTAAATTAATTCAATCTTACCCTGCGTTACATGAACAGTGTTGATCGTGGATGTTGTCATCTGCTATTGTGACAGCCGTAACATGAGGCTTTTAAGTGAATGTCATTACCCACCATATTTATTTAAAAATCTTTTATATATCCCATTTGAATGCTCCTCGACGAGAGGTGGTCCTTGTGTGTCCAAAAGTTATCAAAAACATCTTGGGACAAGGTTTTCACACTGACAGCTGTCATTGTAAGACAGTAAGCAACTTTGTTTGTTTGTCTGAGTTCGCAACAGTAACTAAGGGGGGGCGGGGCTTACCGATAGGTCAGTTCTGAGACCAGGTGCTGATTTTTTTTCTTTGTTTAATAAAATGTATTTGTTGTAGAGATGCACTGATTGCAATTTTCTTGGTAATTTCCGATTTTCTTGTGTGACCTGCCCGATAATTTTTTTTGCAATTTACGATTTTCTTTCTAAGAACTATAGTTGATAGCATATATATATAAACAAAAATCTACTTTTATTCAACATAAAATTTTATTACTATAATAAACTAAGAACAAATAAACAAATTGCAAACAACAGCTCAAATAAATGCAATAGAATAAAGAGAGATATGCAATAAACATGCCTTTTAACTTTTTCCGGTGGGTGGGTTATTACAGTAGGGTTATTATTCAGGTAAGAACTACTACAGAAATTAATCAAATGTAAAATAACACTGGATAGTCTTCATTGTAAACATTAAATACAAATTAATGCGTACAACTAAACCTATTCAGTCAAGAGCAGAGAGTGATTTTCTTTGTCTTTTATTCTTTAACATGACAGACAGCAGCAGGAATATTAGGCTGCTGTCACTTTAAAGGGACCGTTCACCCAAATATGAAAATTAGCCCATGATTTACTCACCCTCAAGTCATCCTAGTTGTATATGACATTCTTCTTTCAGACGAATACAATCTGAGTTATATAAAAAAAGTCCTGGCTCTTCCAAGCTTTATAATGGCAGTGAATTGTTGGTTTTTTTTGAAGTCCATAAAAGTGCATCTCTCCATCATATAACTGCTCCACACGGCTCCGGGGGGTTAATAAAGGCCTTCTGAATCGAAGCAATGCGTTTGTGTAAGAAAAATATCCATATTTAACACTTTATAAAGTAAATTATCTAGCTTTCACTAGCCGTGTGGAGCAGTTATATGATGGATTCTTTTATGGACTTCAAAAATGGAGCAACAATTCAATGCCATTATAAAGCTTGGAAGAGCCAGGACATTTTTAATATAACTCTGATTTTATTCTTCTGAAAGAAGAATGTCATATACACCTAGGATGACTTGAGGGTGAGTAAATCATGGGCTAATTTTCATTTTTAGGTGAACTATCCCTTTAAGAGCTTATGCATGGATCCAATATACTGTTACACAACATGTTATCTTTCTCAACTATTTATGTTCCAAAACCGACTGTATTTATCTGAATACTCACCAAGAATTTTGACATCATTTTGTATATATTTGACCGTTTAAGCGCAGTAAGCCACTCATTTTGGTACTTGCTGTTTGAGAGGCGGCTTTATTTGAGCGCCACTTATAGATCAGAGGTGCGTGCACGAAACCTGCGGGAATTACTAAAATGATGCACAATACAAGCACTATTTAACCGGAACAAATGAGACGAGTAAGTGAGAGGAGTGGACGCAGGTATGTGTCACTTCGCCGTTGGAGGAAAGAGAGCGCGCAGTTGACGTTATTGCCTGTGCCGCTGGCAGTTAAATCCGAATGACAACAGACAAGATTCTCTTGTTCGGCATTTTTATTCTCCGTGACAAACACCGTCAGCTCACAATAAGCACAGGCCCAAACGACAGAATAAAACAACTTCTCTGAGTCACCTGAACGCTTACAGTGCCCCTGTAAGGACAAAATGGACCGGCTCGCAATCGGAAAGACGTGAGACTGACCGGCCAGTCACCGGTCTGGGCCGATCATGCAGAAAATCGGTCCCTGTCTGGTCAATCGGTGCATCTCTAATTGTATGTTTATTTGTTATTTACTTGTACTCTATAATAGGGCAAACTGGCCTTAAGCAAAAAGTATCTTTAGCTTTTTGAAATTAGAGGCAACCACTGTATTTTTATCATGATCCAAACAAAGATGCTACACGCATGTGGCATGAACAGTTCAGTGATTTGAATTAGATTGTATCATTTCAAGATTTAAAGCAGAAACACAATGGTCTGACTTTAGACTTGTGAAATTATGCTACATAAGACACACCTGCACAAAACAAAAACAGCTGACAGTGCAGGGATGATGTTTAAAAACCCCGCCCCCTGGTTCCCTCAAGATTTTCCAGTGGGGTTTTCAATTAATGAATAAAATATAAAATTTTGAAGCAGTTATGTTCATTTTTAAAAACATGCCTTTTGGGGTGTGATTGTGTGCATTTTACATTGTGGAACAAAATGTCAAAGTGTTTGAATCAGTCTTCAGGGTTCTGATGTCAACCCTGCAGTTTAAATGAGTTGTATTCAAGTGTTTCTAGTTTTTAAATCAGTGATATGTACGATTGTTTTCTTTTTAACATACCAAAATATAATAATGTTTCGTTTTTCTTCATTGACTATAAAGCCACATGAGAATCAGTTTTACTTTACATTTGATCTGCCTTATGTGGCCATTGCACGATCATCCGAGAGGTGCTAAATTTCCATTTTGATGAGTTTGGCTGCTGATTATGTGCAATTTGGGCTTAGGTGTGTTTGCGCACCTCTTTATGTGTATGTGGGTTTTCCTCAGAGAAACTCGAAGTGGAAATAAAAACATCTCTGAGTCTCTGGTATCCTTTCATCACTCCCAGGTCTTTGTTGAGTCAATAGCTTATTTGTGCGAGGCCCCATTCAGAGCCAGTTTAAAACATTTCATATTATTGAATGGCCAATTCTCAAGGCTCATTACCTAGACAGGATCTTTCATTGGGAGAATATTCCGCTCAAGGCTGAATCATTAAGGGAAAGAGCTTGTCTATAGAGATGCACTCTAATCAGATGCAGCATGAATTGTGACGGACTCAGCTATGTTTTCTCTCAGATGTTTTTTTCATAAGAGAGTATTGAGACTAATATCATTCCAGCACTCAATCATAAAAGGTTCTCTGTAATTCTAATCATTCTGCGTGGCTAACTGTCATCTGTGGTTAAAATCACAGAATAAAAGGGAAACAGATATTTTAATTCAAGGTGAGAGCTTGATTCAGAGCCAAATAAAGAAAATCTTATTTAAAGATGTTTGTGGAAAATGTGTTAAAATAATCTCACCTGGACCATGACATAGAAGTTCAGCTTAGCTGTTGTGCTCACATGAACATGTAGGATCGAATCTGGTCTACATAACATCCTGATAATGGAGGTCTATAAGACTTGTAGAAAGCTATGTGTTAGCACAACTCATCTCAATAAACTGAGACTAGCCCATTCTTGTTTCATATCCAATTTTCTATATCCATCCTCTAATAAAAAGTGCCAAAAATCCCAAAATTAGAAATGGATATAGATAGATCTCTTGATATATTTGGCTGTATATTGAGACACAAAATATGTACACTACCGTTTAGGGTTAGTAAGAATTTTTAAATGTTTAAAAAAAAAAAAAAAATGTTATGCTCACCAAGGCTGCAATTGTTTGATTTAAAAAATACAGTATGACTCTAATATTGTGAACTATTTGTGAAACTGCTTTCTGTTTTAATATATTTTAATATTACATTTATTTCCGTGATGGCAAAAGCAGAACTGAATTTTCAGCAGCCATTGCTCCAATCTTCTGTCACATGATCCCTCAGAAATCATTCTAATATGCTCATTTGCTGCTTAAGAAGTTTTGTGGAAAATGTAATTCTTTGAATAAAATGAAAAGAATCCATGATTCTTTGAATAGAATGTTCGAATTAGAACATTTATTTTAAATATAATTTTTTTTGTAACATTATAAATGTCTTTACTGTCACATTTGGTCAATTTAATGCATCATTGCAGAATAAAAGTATTAATTTATTACAAAAAAAATCTATCTTACTGACCCAAACCTCTGAACTGTAATGTATGTAATGAAAATATAACAATATTAGTATCTTTCATGTGGCTTATAGGCTGTTAAAAATGTATAAAAAAGCAGCACATTTAATCAAAATGGCAAAATTGTTTCTTTCATGTCTCCAGTGTGCAGGGGATTGATAAAGAATGGAGAAAGGCAGGATGAGGAAAGCGTGGGTGGCCGACGTAGGACAGAAGCTCTCCGGCAGCTGTGTCAGATGAACCCTTCTCAGGCTCTGAACATCAGGGCCATGGTGGTGAGTTTCCAGCACTAGACCACCTGTCATGCTCTGTAGTTGGCTGCAGATAAAGTGATCAGAACAATGTGTCATATTGATGTCAAAACCTTTCCACAGGTGGAGGAGTGTCATCTTCCAGGTCTTGGTGTTGCTCTAACACTGGACTATAAGCCAGACACGGCAGATGAGGCGGTCAGTCCTCTGGTGTCTTATGTCAGCGGCCTACTTCTGGGCACCAATGGAAAAGTGCGCACCTGGTTCAGTATGTTCATTCGCAACGGTCAGCAGGTAAGGAACAACAGTTGCACTAAAGCATTTGATGATTACCTACTTTATAAACACATGAAATCAAGTATGTGTCTCACTTCAGAGGAAAAGAGAGAGCAGCTCAGTGCTGTGGCAGATGCGGAGGCAGCTGCTGTTGGAGCTGGTGGCCATCTTACCCCGCTCTCGCAGTACCCACGTTCCCAACGACAGTGATATGGACTCGGAGAGCAGCTCGGGGTACTCTGGCCTGCGGGAGGAGCATGTGGTGAAGGCCAGTGCGCTGCTGCGGCTCTATTGCGCACTTATGGGGATCGCTGGTCTTAGGTATGCTACAGTTGACACAATCAGGTCTTTACAGTATAAATATAAGTGGTGTAGTAGCTCTTAACCACATGTAACTTAGGCACTTAAAAGGTGCACTGTATAATATTTAGGAGGATCTATTGACCAAAATGCAATATAATATATATAACTATGTTTTCAGTGGTGTATAAAGACCTTATATAATGAACCGTTATGTTTTTGTTACTTTAGAATGAGCCATTTCTATCTACATACACCATGGGTCATTACATTATGGTGAAGTCATGCGCCGGCATGTTTCTACAGTAGCCCTAAACGGACAAACTGCTCTACAGAGCGCTAGCTACTCTCATCTTTGTCCTGTGTCGGCCACCGTAGCTTCTCTATGTGCTTCGAAAGGGAGGGGTGAGCGGTAGGCAGTTGCAATTCGCAACCTCACCGCTAGATGTCGCTAAAATTTACACACTGCACCTTTAAGCTGCTAAACTTAATTTTCCACAATAAGAAATTCCTGGCTCCGTTCAATGACCAGGAACTGATTATATTCAGTTCCTGTTGACAGTGAATACCTCTTTGAAGTGTTGCAAAGTTTTAAAGATGGTTTCAAATGTTTTCTCTCCACAGGCCCACAGATGAAGAGGCGGAGCAACTGTTGCAGTTGATGACCAGCCGTCCACCAGCCACGCCTGCAGGAGTGCGCTTTGTCTCCCTGTCCTTCTGCAAACTACTGGCATTCCCCACCCTTGTCAGGTACATTTTTTGCTGCTAATACTTCACTTACTCTACTCGTAAAGATAAATTATGATTTATTGATTTAACGGTCATATCATAAATCCACTTGTATTATACCCAAAATGATAATTAAGTTTCACACTATTTTACACCTCCATTTTAATCTCTGATGTCAGAAATCCAAGGATTTTAGTATGAATCATTTTAGCTGCTGATGATTTTGGAAACACTTCTGAAACACTGTCAGTATTTTTTCTTTTTTGATAGAAATGAATTTCTTTTTTACAAGGATGCAATAAATTGATCAAAAGTGACAGTAAAGACTTACATTGTTACAAAATATTTCTATTTTAAATAAATGCTGTCTAAACTTACTATTTATCAAAGAATCACAAGTTACACAAAAATATTATAATAAATATTAAATAAGTGTTTCTTGCGCACCAAATCAGCATATTATAAGGATTTCTGAAGGATCATGTGACCGTGAAGACCCATCACAGGCAAATATATGTTTTATATTTTAAATATATATTTAGAAAAGTTCTTTTAAATTGTAATATTTCACAATAATACTGTTTTTACTGTATTTTCTGATCAAATAAAGGTAGCCTTGATGAGCATAAGAGATGTTTTTCAAAAACCTTAAAATATATTGCCAATCCCAAACTTTTGAATGGTTGTATGTCAAAAGATCAAGGAAAAACATCATTGGCCCTTCTCACATTTCCGTTTTTCTCAGAAGCGGAAGCCGTCATAGTTGGGTAAACTTCTATGGTGGTGAATGAGAGAATACATTAAATATATTTTTTGTGTTCCCATTTGCTCAAATAACAAAAGAAAAATAGTGTTTTCACAACTTTCAAAATAGGAAAAAAAGAGAGAAATTGATAACGGCAGTCGAATAAGAGATGTCAACTTTCACTCCCATAGCCGCTGTATTAGAAACACCTTCACAGCAGCCTTAACTAGTTTTTTGTATTTTGATGCAAAGGTTATTTACTGCAAAGTATAGGTTTATAAATGTACATAAATAAAAAAAATTTAAGCTGATGACCATTAACGTGTTGTAGTAAGGTTCAAAATAGTGAAGGAAGGAAGACGGGGTCGGCTTGACGGAGACTCGTGGTAAACTTTATTTTCTTTACAATAGATCCAACAACATAAATCTGCAATAACTCAGTCTTTCTCCGTAGTACGTTCAGATGCTCCCCAGAGCTTTCTCAGTCTCTCATAGATCCACGAGTCACCAGTCAGTTTCTCTCTCTCTCGCTTCTCCTCTTCCAGGTGGCTTTATACGGTCTCTCCACGCCCATTACTGAAACAAGACACAGGTGTTCATCATTTGCACTTGGCCCACTTATGCCACGCTTGTCTCCCAACTCTCTCTCCTGTCACAGACCTCGCTAAACCATGCCACAAACATCTGCTCCCCCGGCCTATGGATCACCTTGAACTTAAAAGGCTGTAATGCTAGATAGCAACGGGTGATCCTTCATGCAGTGGAGCCACTGCAGGGGGGCGTGGTCCAAACAGAGGGTGAATTCCCGTCCCAGGAGATAATATCGGAGGGTGAGGACGGCCTACCTGATGGCCAGACATTCCTTTTCTATGGTGCTGTACTTAGTCTCTCTCTTAGAAAGCTTTCGACTAATGTACAGCACCGCCCATTCCTCCCCCTCTATCTCCTGGGACAGGACCGCTCCCAGCCCCCTGTCCGACGTGTCAGTCTGTAACAAGAAGGGGAGAGAAAAATCAGGAGAATGCAAGAGCGGCCCACCACACATAGCAGATTTTACTTGGGTGAAAGCCTGCTGACACTGCTCCGTCCACTGGACCGGATCTGGTGCTTCCTTTTTAGTGAGATCAGTCAGCGGGCTGGCGAGCTCAGAATAATTAGGCACAAATATCTGTAATATCTCGCCAGGCCCAGGAACTGTCTCACCTCCTTTTTGGTCTTGGGTCTCGGGCAAGTTGCAACTGCTGCCGTCTTATCAATTTGGGGACGCACCTGCCCGTGACCCAAGTGGAAGCCCAGATACCTGACCTCCACACGCTCAACCGCACACTTCTTTAGGTTGGCCGTCAGCCCGGCCACCCTCAGCGCTCTCAGAACAGCTTGCACATGCTCCATATGTCGCTGCCAGTCATTACTATAAATGACAATGTCATCCAGATAGGTAGCGGCATATGCAGCATGCGGCCGTAAAATTCGGTCCATGAGACGCTGAAACATAGCTGCTGCCCCGAACAACACCGAAAGGAAGCGTAACAAATTGGTGTAATCCAAACAGTGTTGTAAAAGCTGTTTTTTCCTTGGATAAAGGCGATAAGGCCGACCCGCTGTAGAATGGCTTTCTTTAGATCGTCAAACACCAGGAGGTTCTGGACAGGCAGTTGTTGGGCCGCGACTTGCGCCTCCCCCGACAGCAGGGGAATCAGTCTTATCGGCCATTGCTCCCATGCCCACCCACCTGCTTCGGCTGTCTTCTCGAACAGATCCAGGAAGACCTCCGGGTCGTCCTGCGGCCCCATTTTGTTCAAGGGCAGGTGGTTGGGAGTGCTCGGGGCCACTGGCGCCTCCGAACCTCCCGGTCCATCCAGCTCCGGAACCTCTCGCGATCCTCCTGCTGAGCCTGCACGATCGCCTGGAAGCGGCGCTCCTGGTCGCTTCGCATGTCGAGCAGAGCCTGGTGTTGCTCTTGGTGGAGGACCGCGAGGGATGAGATGACGTCTGCAAACGGCGTTGATGACGGCGGAGATTGCATGGTGGCAGCTGCTTCTTCCTTCCCGGGTTTCGGCACCACTGTAGTAAGGTTCAAAATATTGAAGGAAGGAAGACGGTCGGCTTGACGGAGACTCGTGGCCAACTTATGCCGCACTTGTCTCCCAACTCTCTCTCCTGTCACAGACCTCGCTAAACCACGCCTCCCCTGCCACACACATCATCATAGTCTGTGAAAAAGGTCCATTGCTCGTGATATGACCCCTTTAAATATGTAACATTAACAAGTACTTTAAGTGTTTTCAGTAAAACATCAAAGATTTAATGTTCTGTCACTCAGTTGTGTTCAGTGTAAAGCTGGTTGTTTCTGTTCAGTTAAATTCATATTCAATAGTTCAATACAGTTTAGTTTAATTTACTAAAAATCCGGAGTAAAACCCAGGTGCGTCATCATCGCTGTTGTGTCTTCTCTCTGCAGTACTCCAGAACAAGAGCAGCTGATGGTAATGTGGCTCAGCTGGATGATAAAAGAGGAGGAGTATTTCGAGAGGTATGACAAGCCTGGATGGACAAGCCCTTCAAACCCATAATAACCAATAAATGCATTTTACAACAGTCTAAGTATGCCAGTTATTTTATGATCAGCAAGAAGGAAACACTTCTGGAGAAGCAATAAATGACAGGAAACTGAATTTTTATGCGTGTACCCAACGTATGTTGATTCGTGTCCTGATCCAATTAGTTTTATTTCAAAGATAAGTATTTGGAACTAAGTTTTGATTTGTTTCCTCATTCTTTGAGTCCTGCAATTATTAGTTCTCTGAGGTCATGCATTCAGACCCACTTCTGTTATAGACATGGGTGGTATAATAGCATGTTTTTTCATGTATAAAGGCCACATTACACATGATGAGAAAAAATAAAATCTTTTGTGTGTACACAAACATTTGTGGTAAAATGTGCTTAAATGTGCTATCTATCTATTAGACAATTTTATGCCTATAAAAGAAGGTGGGGGTGGGGGGGGGGGGCATGAATGATAAAATGAGAACAGATGGGGTTATGCAGAGGTTAGGCAGTGACAGCCTTTTTCAATTTAATAACTAATAAGCAGCTGATGGGTTATAAGTCATCTCTCCTGCAGCTTGCGCTCCTCATGACCCACTGTGATTGGAGCGCTTATCCACACTATAAATTTAGAGATAAATGTCTATCGGTGCACGCCCGTGCGTTTTTGTGGTTAGTGTTATCATAGATGTTAAGCCCACTGTAACTCTGGTGGATGGTATGTGTGTATCCATTTCTTATGTACAATAAGAGTGTTTAAGTATCATTGACTCTTTTTAATCCATTTCCGCCTTTTTCCTCCTCCTCCTTCCCTCTTCCCCTATTTTGCTTTTCTGTCTCCCTCTTCTCCTCCCTTCTCTTATTCTTTCCAGTGCTGCTGGTGTCTCTGCCTCTTTTGGAGAGATGCTATTACTGGTTGCCATGTATTTCCATAGCAACCAGCTCAGTGCCATCATCGAGCTGGTTTGCTCCACCCTTGGGATGAAGGTGAGTAAGCCATCAGTTGAGCAGCACCAGAGCAGCCTATTAACCGTTTCCGTTTGACAGTTAATAAAAATTGGCTTAATAATCCATTTAGACCCGCTAACGGCATAACAAAGTAGTAAAATAACAAACCTGACTCTCCATTTTCTTCCACTCCAGATCGGGTATCCTGAACTTAGTGATTCAGGTTATGTTTTTTATTTCTTATGAATATTTTAATTCCTTTTCTGTGTAAAGCACTTTGAATTACCATTGTGTATGAAATGTGCTATATAAATAAACTTTCCTTGCCTAACCGAGTAAGAACATCACTTTAGCACTATTCTGGCGGGATTCATTTTCAAAATGAAATTTGAGTTATAATTATTAACCCTGGATGCGTGTCATTTCATGTACTTTACTAAGTGTCTTTTAAATGCATGTGGATATTACGGAAGTTCTTATGCTCACTAAGGCTGCCTTTATTTAATTGAAAATACAGTAAAAACAGTAATATTTTGAAATATTATTACAATTTAAAATAACTGTTTTCTATTTTAATATATTTTTTAAAATGTTACTTATTATTGTGATGGCAAAGCTGAATTTTCAGCATCATTACTCCAGTCTTCAGTGTCACATGATCCTTCAGAAATCATTCTAATATCCTGATTTGCTGTTCAAGAAACATTTACTATTATCAGTGTTGCAAACAGTTTTGCTGCTTAATATTTTTGTGGAAACCATAACACATTTTTTTTTTTGTATTTTTTTGATGAATAGAATGGTCAAAAGAAAAGCATTTATTTGAAATGGAAGTCTTTTGTAATATTATAAATGTCTTTACTTGCGCCTTTAAACAATTTAATGCATCCTTGCTGGATAGAAGTATTTCTTTCAACAACAACAAAAAACTTTACTGACCCCAAACTTTTGAACGGTAGTGTATATGATAAGGGAATTCCATAATGAATGTGCACTAGGTAGTGCAATGACAATTTTCCGTTTAATTAGAGCAATGAGGTGTGAATAAATGAGCGTTAAAAATACATTCCACAATCGCAGATGTTTCTATCCCTTTGGGTTTAATTTCACAGAGGACTCCAAAGATAGCCAATGAAACATTAGCTAATATGCGCTGTAATTTTTACCAGTGAAATCAAAAAGTACATCTGTGAAACAACATATTTCAAACAAACCCACCTGAATAGGTATTTTATCTGTTTCAAAAACCAGTAAACTTCCTACCTAAACAGCAGTTTTGGACATCATAAACATGTTTGAACATTCGATTTTTAACTCATTTTAATAATGAGCAAAAATGCTTTATAATTTAGCTAATTAGTTTTTGGCTAGACAAAATCATTAAATGCTAGTGCCTACAGCAGTAGGTCAGGTTTATCCATCAGTGGCACACTCTAGAGGTATTAGGATTTTGTTTGTTTTTCTATTATAGCAAGTCCGATTTAGAACATAACAAAGGGTGTACCTAGTGCTGTTTACTTTTGGGCTTAAATGCCAACATTGGTTAAAATCCAGAATTAGTCCTCCAGCTGTAAACATCCATTATACTTGGCTTGCACTGTAAAAGTCTCCGAAGGAAGTGAATTAATTGGTGAATTTATTGATTGTTAGTGTCTGAGAACATGCACATCCCAGAGAAGGCTAAAGCATGTCTGTGTGATATGTAATTGCCCTTAGTCGAGTCGTGCCTTATTGATGAGTCACTGAGAGTTTGTTTAGCCAGAATGAGACCCTTTCTGCATTAAAAACCTTCATATTTTGTTGTAATTTGTTTTTGAAACTTGTTTCTAAAATTTGCAGTTTGAGTATAATTGGGTCGAGAAACCTATTTTGCTTACTTAAACTTCTTATCCTTCCACAGATCGCCATCAAACCCAGCTCACTGAGCAAAATGAAGACCATTTTCACTCAGGAAATCTTCACAGAACAGGTGCTTCTTTTCTTATAGTGTTCTTATAGATGTTTTAATTTAAAACAGTCATTGCACGAGTCACTAGCCTCTTTTAATAAGAACAATGTTTTGGCAAAAGATAAAGAATTGTGTATGTCTCTGAGTTTGCACATCTATTTGACTTAGAAGAACTGCAAGAACTTAGTAGGCACCAGATCAAACATCTTAATTACTAACAGCTTGTCATATTATTACATGCTCTGTTATAGATATCCTGTCCTAGCAGATAACTTTGAGAATTGCATGCTTGCCATCTGTCGAACACAGCGGAAACAAGCACTTTTTGTCGTTATGGATAAGACATCTGCTGAATATCTTAAATGTAAATGTAGCTGCACAATCATTGCGTCAAGGCTGATATTAAGTGGATGTTTGTGTTGTGACAGGTGGTTACAGCACATGCAGTGAGAGTAGCAGTTACTAATAACCTCAGTGCCAACATCACCGGATTCCTCCCCATCCACTGCATATACCAGCTCCTGAGGAGCAGAGCCTTCACCAAACACAAAGTGTCCATAAAGGTAAACCTGATGATCTCCCCATACTGTTCTGACTGTGCTGTTTCCCCTCTGTTGGAATTATTGTATTTCATAGTATTTGGTATATCTGTTTGTTATTCTATTCTGTTAAAGGGGTCCTATAATGGCCTTTTTTACAAGATGTAAAATAAGTCTCTGATGTCCCCAGAGTATGTATGTGAAGTTTTAGCTCAAAATACCCCACAGATATTTTTTTTTATAGTATGTTAAAATTATCACTTTTTGAGGGTGAGCAAAAACAGGCCATTTGTGTGTGTCCCTTTGAATGCAAATGAGCTGCTGTTCCCAGCCCCCTTTCAGGAAGAGGGTCGAGCTTCAAGAGCTCGAGTTAACAGCTCCGACGCACTGAAAATGTCAGAAACGGTTCAGCTTTTTATATTCAAACCGGAGTCAGACAATGATGGAGAGACTCAGGAAGAAGTGACAACATGTAGAATGCAACAGGATGTTTCTGAATGGTTAGTTGATGAATTTATGTAGCTGATGTGGAGTTAACTCTCTTCAAGTAATTGATTAGCCTATTCTGTCATGATAATCTATAAATTGTTCTCGGGGGGGGCTTATGTAAATTTAAGGGTTTGTGATGTCACCAACCTGTGAATAAGCTTGTTGTAGTCCCTACCAGCCGTTTGTTGTATTCCTTGAAAAGCGATTTCTGTAAAAGAAAATATCCCTTTGCATTGAACTTTGAGCATCATAACTTTTGCAGATGTTGTTTATGCTCAAACAGCACCATTACACACTAACTAAAGTTAAAAAAGTTAATACATAATCAAGGAGGCCAAGGGGGTAGCAGAATTACTTAGTATTTAAATATTAGTATTTCTTAATGTATGAATAATAATGTATTAATTTAATCTAACTTTAATGTAATTAAAATGCTTAAATAAAATCAAGAGTCATCAGTCCTTTTTTAACTATTGTTTTTATTGAAGATCATACAGTTCTTGATCATTCAAAAATCATAAAATAAATCAGTTAATGTATTTAATATATCAACTTTATTTTTGTTCTATACTATTCTATTATGTTCTATTTTTCCCCCTGTTCTGTTGTTTTGTTTTAAGGTCCGTTTTGTTCTCTTTTTTTTTTTTTTTCTTTCCTATCCTGTTTTGTTTTTCTGTTCTGTTAAAACCCACACTGTGCTAACTACGCTACATTACTCTATTCAGTGCTAGTATTGACTTGAATCCATTGGGTTCTATTATCTGTTTGACTGGCTGGCTCCTCTCCTGACTCATGGAAAGACACTCCATTGATTTAATTAAGGATGTGGTTTTTGAATGTGGCAGTGCATCACCCAGCTGATCAGAATGTTTCCTCACAATTACATCGTCAGCCTTAAAGACTGGAATCTGCCTCCTCTAGAGTCAGTAAGCCATGTTATAGCTATTGATCTGCTCCGCTGGAAAGATGATTTAATCACCCGAGTGCCAGAGGTAGATGATTGGATAATTCGCTTATTTTGAATGATCTTTTCTGAGTCTTTCTTTCTTTCTTTCAGGACTGGATCTTCAGACAGCTGTGCGAGACGACCACTCCACTCCACACTCAGCTGCTTCCATTAATTGATGTTTACATTAACTCCATCCTGACCCCTGCTTCCAAGACCAATCCTGAGGCCACCAACCAGCCAATCACAGAGCAGGAGATCCTTAATGTTTTCCAGGCAGGGGTGGGTGGAGCTAAATCATCTTTTTACTCACATTGACTGCAAAATCATCTAAAAAAGCAAAAAATAAATAACCGTGATAAATGACCGCCCTGCAGTAACAAAAATCAGCCTGCTCAAATCACTGGCATAGATATTATTGAAGGTTATTTTTAGATGAAAGGCCTCTGGATATTGCAATATGTACAATGATTTATAGAAGCATAAATTATATAATATCAAAAGGCATTTTTGAAAAAAAAGCGTCATAAAACATTTGAGGCTTAACAGTATTAAAGCCCTGAATCTGTGGTAAAGTATATGTCAGTGATACTTCCTAGAATAAAGACAATTAATATTCAGTAATATTGTCTATTAAACTGCACTGACACTATCAGATGAGAACACAATTTTAACTGTTCAACATTGCCAGATGAATTGAACTGAATTGATACAACATTGAACTGAATGACACGTATCTTCTGGAAAGCTGATTTACAGCTCAAATTTAATTTGTTCGAATGAAGATTTTTACAACATTAACTCTTATTTTCCTGTTTATTAATGTGAAGCTGCTTTGAAACAATCTGTGTTGTATAAAGTGCTGTGTTGTATATGTGACGTCACTTGACCTGACTGTCCAATACAGATCAAAGCCATATATTCCTGTAAGTTGTGTTGCTTTTAACCTCTGTTTGACCTCTCCATCTCCCCCTCTAATCTCTCTCTCAGGGAGATGGAGGGAAAATTCGTTCTCAGTACACTATCACCACCCAGTTGCTCATTCTCTATTACATCCTGTCGTATGAGGAAGCTCTACTCGCTAATACAAAGACATTGGGTCAGTATATTACACACTTACCTGACGGAATATTTAAATTGTCACCTTTAAATAATTTATTACATTTGTATTTTATTATATTAAATGCTCTTTTCTTTTATATTGAATACATTTTTTGATTAATTTGATTTATTTTTACTTTTATTTGTATTGTATTGTATTGTATTGTATTTAATAAGTTCAGTTTAATTCAATTTCATCGGCAACGATGTAAAAACACTTAATTCTGAATGTTAATTGAGTATTATTCCCTGTATAAAATTTCTGTTAACACTTTACAGCAAGGTCTCATTTGTTAACATTAGTTAATGTATTTAACTTGAACTAACAATAAGCAATACATTTGTTACAGTATTTATTCATATTTATATCTTAATAAAAATCCAGCTGTTCATTGTTTATGTTAGTTCACAGTGCATTAACTAATGTTAACAAATATAATATCTGATAATGTATTAGTAAATGTTGAAATGAACATGAACTAAGAGTAATAAATGCTGTAGAAGTATTGTTCGTTCTTAGTTCATGTTAACTAATGAAACATTATTCTTTATATTTAAATTTAGTTGTTTCAATTAATCCATTCAATCCAACTTCATCCTGAGTTTTGCATGTATGGTTCTTTTGTTTTTGGACATCTTTTCTGTTATGTCGTCTCCTTTGTGTAATTTTAAACAGTTCAATTATTAAATGAGAAACAAGACTTAATCATTTTATCTACAGTTAATCTGGTGCATTCTCGCTTATGTAAGTTCCTGTCTTGCCACCCAGAGTGCTGTTATAATATTAGGATAAGAGAGAAATGCAGTTTAGCTTCCCGCTCCCTCCTCTGCATGTTAAATTGCTTCAAACTCACACCAATCACCTGCAGTTTGACTTTGCTTTGGAAGCCTCTCATCGGTTATTAGAGCGGTTACTCTTCACTGTTTATGCACACAGCTCTTCCCAGAGTGCTGTGCTTATTTAATCTCTCTCTCTCCCTCTCTTCTCCTCTATCATCCTGGAGTAATGATGCCCTTTGGCTGTGCTAATGAACTGGAATACAATGAAAAATCACCTGTACATGAGCTGCACCACAGAGGCCTATTTTTAACAAACAGCCTGATAACCATGTGTTCTCTTCTCCCAGCACTTATGCAGAGGAAACCAAAATCCTACTCTCCTGCCCTCATGGACCAGATTCCCATTAAACACCTCATCCGCCAGGCCCAAGGACTGCAGCAGGAGCTGGGAGGTAAAGGACACCCGTTTAACCTCCAATGCACTTATATTCAGCAGAGTAGTTTGAGTGATAGTAGTCATATTTAGATATGACTTAGATTCTTGTGACATTACACTGATACTTGAAATCAGTGAACTTGAAGTAGTGTTATACTAAATAAAATATAATATATATCAAATAAACTTTAATACGTTTTGTACTATTTTATTTTATTATTTAATTTATTTTATTTCCATCATCAGTCCTGCACTCTGCTCTTCTGCGTCTACTGGCCACAAACTACCCTCACCTGTGCATGGTGGAAGACTGGATCAGTGAAGAGGAAGTGACTGGTACTCTGCCCTTGCTGAGGAAGATGCTGCTGACATCCTCATCCTGCAAATACTCACAGACACAGCTACAAGAGGGTATGAGCAACTCACAATCTCCCACTTAATTAAAGACGAAATGTGGAACTCATATTACTCTCAGGACAGAGATTGCATTTAAGATTTTCTGGCATTTACTGAATTTTCTAAATATGATGCATGATTTAAAAATCATTTTGACGGATACAAATATTTTTGACATTGTTCCACATTAAAGTATACTAATAAGGATTAAAAGTGAATAAAATGGCATTATACAGTAAGAAAAACAGGACGATTTAGGGACTCAAACACAACTATTTAAAAAAGGTTCAAACGTTCACTGATGCTCTAGTAGGAAACACGATGCATTAAGAGCTGGGTGGTGAACTTTTTGAATTTGAAGATCAAGGTAAATTGTACTTAATTTGTCATCTGGGAAACATGTAAGTATCTTCTGTTGCTTCTGAAGGGCAGTACTAAATGGAAAAAAATTATATTTAAACAAAAGAAAAATTTGGACATCTTCATCCTGTTCAAAAGTTTTCACCCCCCGGCTCTTAATGCGTTGTGTTTCCTTCTGGAGCATACGTGAATGTTTGAACCTTTTTTAATAGTTGTGTTTGAGTCCCTCAATCGTCCTCAGCATGAAAAGACAGATCTCAAAATCATACATTCACTGCTGGAGAGGGTTCAAATATGCAAAAGATGCTGGAAAACTGAAGAATTTTCGAGACCTGGAGGATTTTTATAAATTCAGCTATTTTTTGTCTTGTGGACTAGAGCTTAGATCGGGCCCAAAAAATCAAGCCCGACCCTACCCGAGCCTGTGCATGTTGTGTCCGAGCCCGGCCCGTTCCGGTCCGACACATTAACTGTAATTATGAGCCTGATTTAAACCTGACCATTTTATAATGTTATAACGTTATAACTTGACGTTTGACGTTTTGACAATTTTGAGTTGTTTGAACTACAGACATCTGTTTAGAATTATCTTAAAGGGTTCATCCTGAAATGAAAATAAAGCCATCTTTTACTCACCCTGCTGTTGTTCTAATGCCTTATGTCCTTCTATCTTTTTCGGACCTCAAAAGCAGAAATAAAAAAAAACAGCTCGCACACACTCACGGGAACGCGCACAGAGTAATGACCAAGCTCTGTATTTCGACTAAATAATAAGGTTTCTTTCTCACAAATAGTATTATAGTATACCTCCTGAACACTTTCCATAGACAATAAAAGGACATAGGGCATTGGAACAACAGCAGGGTCAGTAAAAAATGGCTTTATTTTAATTTCAGGGTGAACTATCCCTTTAATGAATAATGCAACAAGGACGAAGCATGTAAACTGCGTTGTTTGTTTATTCAGAATGGAATGGATCCGAATGAAGAACGTAACTTTGTACACATTTGTTACTTAGGCCTATTTTGCTAAAAATATATATAATATTTCTGATTATGGCATAGCTTTCTCCCGACCCAATTAGGCTAATAAAGTAATGATTAAAAAAACACAAATGCTTGATCAAGGGCCCAGCCCAGCCTGAGGATAGTGGCGGAAAATATTGACCCGTCTTGGGCTCGGGCAGAGAATCTAAACTCTATTGTGGACTATATGTAAATATATGTTTTTTTTTTTTAATGTAAATTATCTTATTCAGGACAGTACTAAATAAAAAAAAAATGCATTTTGTATGATCTCTTATCTTGTTAAAATTATTCACATTTTCACAGATTCTACAAGTGGTTCACATACTTTTTCTTACAACTGTATAAAAATGCCAAAAATGCCAATGTTGGTTATATCAACACAAAATCAAAGAAGCTAGAATGGCATGTCTCTATAATTTTTTGTAAAAATTAAAAAAATAATGGGTAAAAATAGAAACGTTGCTCGGGTGGATTCTGCAAATCAGTTAGCACTTCTCTGCTGTATGATGTATTTCTCAAGCAAATTTCACACTACAGTAAACCGGACCACTGAACATTGATACTCATAGGGCCCTTAGGCACTGGAGGAGATCACAAGTGTTTATTATGGTCTATGATATGAATAGTTTGTTGTTGTGGTCTAACCTTTCATATGCGTGAGTCAGTTTTGCACCTGTGGATTAATGAGCCTGAAGGTGTTTGCGTATTTATACATCACTGCTCTGACAGGCCTGTTTCTCCACAGGGCTCTTGTACTCACAGACATTGACAGGCTTATACTATATTTAATGATATGGAAATAAAACAAACAAAATTTTGACTTTTGAATATGTTTTACTTTCGTCTATGAATTAATTATAATCAAATATTAATATAGGCAATTATTTGTGATTTACTTTGATTTATTAATCAGCATATCATGTAAATCACATATGTTTTTTTTTCTTAGCTTTCCAGAATGTCCTCTCCGGCGGGCCCAGGCTGCTGCGTATCCTGGAGCACCTGACGTTGCTCTCTGCGGGAGATCTGATCCCATACGCAGAGGATCTGACTGCCAGCATGGGGCTGCTCTTAGAGGACGGCGTCTCTCGCAGAATCCTACAGACTGTTAACAAACTCTGGATGGTACTTAATACAGTCATGCCACGCAGGTCAGACTTCCTCTCTGTTTTATATGCTGTAGTAAAATTTAAAGATATCTTCAGGACTAGTACTAAATCTCTATCGTCCTTTACGTTGTCAGGCTGTGGGTGATGACAGTAAATGCTCTGCAACCCTCAGTAAAGCTCCTGCGGCAGCAGAGATACACTCAGAATGATCTGATGGTGGATCCTCTCATTGTCCTGCGCTGCGACCCCAGAGTCTTCAGGTATTATCTGCTTAGAAATTCTCAGATTTATGCCAATTGTTATGCTGCTAATAACATTTGTAATGAAAAAAAGAAAATATAAAATGTAATATTTTATTTTATATTATTTTATTTTATTACTGTTCAAACGTTTGAGGTTGGTAAGATTTTTGAAAGAATTTTATTATGTTCACCAAGGCTGCATTTATTTGATCAAAAAAGCAGTAATATTATAAAATATTATTACAATTTAAAATGCTGTTTTCTATTTTAATATATTTTCTTAATTTATTCCTGTGAGGGCAAAGCTAAATTTTCAGCAGCCATTACTCCAGTCTTCAGTGTTATGATCCTTCAGAAATCATTCTAATATGCCAATTTGCTGCTTGATAAACTTATTTAATCTTAATCTCTTAATAGTCTTATTATCATCAATTTTGAAAACAGTGGTGCTACTTTTTTTTGGGTCATTTTTGTGATTTTTTTTATTTATTTATTTTTTTTTACATTTTTTTGTTTATATATTATTATATAAATTATATTGATAATTATAGTTAATTATTATATAATGTAAATTATATTAATTATATTATGATGTATCTTAGTCTTACTGTAGGAATTGTGTGTGTTTGTTCTTCTGAAGGTGTCCTCCACTAATGGACATCACTCTTCACATGCTGAACGGGTACCTGCTGGCATCTAAAGCCTACCTGAACGCCCACCTGAAGGAGACGGCTGAATTTGAGCGACAGGCTCAGACCGTATCGAACCTTGGGCTCGGTGGCCAACCTGATACCCCCGAGGTCACCAGAGAGGAGCTGAAGAATGCTCTGCTGGCTGCTCAGGTAGACACATGGACACACAATTCTCTAATATTCCTCTGAATCATGAGTTTGTACATTTGGCATATGTGCGTTGTTTTTG
The DNA here is from genome assembly GCA_039654625.1 of Rhinogobio ventralis. Lineage (NCBI taxonomy): Eukaryota > Metazoa > Chordata > Actinopteri > Cypriniformes > Gobionidae > Rhinogobio > Rhinogobio ventralis. The sequence goes on from CM077215.1 coordinate 5,345,103, forward strand.
TCCACCTTCAGGACAGTGCAGCAGTACAGATCTTGCTGGAGGTGTGTTTGCCATCCCCTCAGGAGGAGCTGCAGCTGGGAGGAGGTGGAGGAGCAGAAAGCCTATTGCGGAGCGTTCAGTCTGCTCCAGGTATTCCCATGCGGAAACAAGTGGGCGACGCGGTGGCTGGGCGGGGGTCCCAGCGGGAATGCGAGGCAGAGGGCGGACTGCTTAGTGACCTGAGGGAGGTGCAGTGTCTCATCTGCTGCCTGCTGCACCAAATGTTCATCGCAGACCCCAACATTGCCAAACTAGTACACTTCCAGGTAACTACATCTCTCTGTTACAGAACAGTCATCAGCGTTATGGTGATATACATATGTTGTAATGATCAAAATCTTAAAACACAAACTTTACAGATTTCTTACTTTTGTATTTGATGTTTCTTATACGCATTTTAGAGTGAAACAGGATATTCGGTGAGAAAAAAAAAATGTAGGGTGGGTTTTTGTTTTATCCATTGGGAATTGATTAGATTGAGTCGAGAAAAGTGGTCTCTGTATGACAGGTGGTTTAAGGGGAGCAGTTAAAAGAGATGGAGCAATTTACACAACCGTTCAAAATTTTGGGCTCTGTAATATTTTATATATTTTTTTGAAAGAAAGATTTTTATTTCAAATAAATTAAATCTTTTAACTGTTTATCAATGAATCCTTTAAAAAGTTTCCTCAAAAATTTTAAGCAGCAAAACTGTTTTCAACATTAATTCAACAAATGTTTCTTGAGTACCAAATCAGCATATAAGGATCATGTGACACTGAAGGATGGAGTAACGGCTGCTGAAAATTCAGCTTTGCCGCCACATGAATAAATGACAGATATTAACTTTTAATAAACAGTTCTTATAAATTGTAATCATGTTTCTCAATATTACTGTTTCTACTGTATTTTTGATCAAATAAATGCAGCCTTGGTGAGCATAAAATGCTTCTTGCCAAAACATTACAAAAAAATCTTAACACCACCCAAACATTTGAACTATAGTGTAAAATTTGGATGGCACTACGAACATTTTTTTTCTCTTTAAAATAATATACACCAGTGAATCATTTTGCAAATTTAGCAGGAACATGTAATAATTTAGGAAATTTTAAAATTAAACCACCATTAGGTTTATGTAAATCAGTTTCAGATAATAAAAAAAAAAGAAATGAAAAAGAAATCTCGAATTGGGTTCTAAAGCTCTTTTTGAGTTCTAAAGGTTTTCTAAATGTTCTTTAAATGTTTCTTCAGAGTTATCCACAGCCTTTGCTTCCTCTGACGGTGGCAGGAATTCCTTCCATGCACATCTGTCTAGACTTTATCCCAGAACTCCTCGCTCAGCCGCAGCTGGAGAAACAGGTAAGCAACTATCAATGTGTCCATCCATATTATTAGCCAGGGCTAAATGGATCATGTACTGGGAGTGACAGCATCATTTGAATTTAGGTGTGTATACAGAATATAATCACTCTCAAAACTGTCATGTCTACTACGATAACCATAGCGACATTTTGTGACTAAATGAGACACAGAATGAAAGTGGTTTACTATATTTTAGTATGCAAGTATACTTAATAGGATGTGAGACTCTTTATACAGGGTTTCCGCGGGGTCTTAAAAAGTCTTAAATTTGACTTGATGAAACCTGCAGAAACCCTGTTATAGCTTTATAGTATATACTGCAACTTAATTTAGAGCTGTACATCTACAAGTTGAAGCATTAAGAGTAAGGATAAAGTAAAGTTCACTCTCTATATATATATATATTTTAGCGATTTATATATATTGTGACCCTTCATTGTCTGTGAAAGGTTTTGTACAAATAAACTTTGAGACTATATATATATATATATCTCAAAACAAGTAAAATAACTATACAAATAACATTAAATACCATGTAAATTTAATAAAAGCCAAACCATATTGTTAATTGGAAGTATGTATTACATCATTCAAAGCACTGACACGTGTCAGGCCCTCAGGGTTGACCTCTGGGCTTGATGCTAATGGCAGTTTTGTTTTGTCTGCCACAGATCTTCGCCATACAGCTGTTATCCCATCTGTGCACCCAGTACGCCCTGCCCAAATCCCTCAGTGTGGCACGTCTTGCCATTAGTGTGATGGGCACCCTCCTCACAGGTAGAAATAACTCTCTCTCTCATCTGTTTCTTTATCTCTCATCCATCCTCTCTTTATCTTGGTCTCTGTTCTTATTCATTTATTAGAGATGGCATTTTATTAAAGACTATCTAAAAATAACATTGATAATTGGAGATATCAGACTATTACCCTGACTTTTTTTGTAACAAAAACCAACCTGTGTGATCTTGTCCCATTATCTTTGTACACACTGCCCTCTGCTGGCCATTTGTTACTGTCTATAACAAACCTTCATCTGCAGTGTTTATAAATTATGCATCAGCCATCCATTTATTACTTTTTATTGAATCGACTTCTCGAACCAGAGAAGTCTTGAGCACTCTTAAATCGTTCAGTTCCTTACAGTTTTGTGTCAGATCACTTAACTTTTATGTATCTTGTGCATCTGTTCTCAGTAGCAACCAAAAACTCATTCCATGTGATTCTGTCCACTATAATCACTTATGTAACACATTTTTTGGTATCTGTTACAGTACTGACCCGTGCCAAGCGCTATGCATTTTTCATGCCGACGCTGCCATGCCTAATTTCATTCTGCAAGGCTTTCCCTCCACTCTTCGATGACGTCATGTCCCTGCTGGTTCAGGTGGGACAGGTGTCTGCTGCTGATGTCACCACTAAGGCCCGAGACATTGACCCTCTCATTGCCAGTGAGTGTGTTCTTGTCTTATTTGACACAATTGTTTTTACATTTTGTAATGTTCAATGGCTGTTGTATGTTGTGGGGATAGGGCAAGATTTTAGGTTAAATTATTTTACTCCGTTGACACTTAGATATCTTCAAAGCATCTACTGAGTAAAATAATTTAATCTAAAATCTTGCTAAATAAGTTAGATCTAATAGAGTGCAGGCCCACTTTTTCAGAGGCCTTGGTTCCGGAAGTATTTTTCCCATAGGGGCTTAAAAAAAAGAGTTACAAGCCAAGAACCAAACCAACCAGCGACAAGGTAAATCTCAACATCACAAAGATTTAAAGTGTGTATATATAACACGTTTTTTTGGAAAACATGCATATCTATACAAATATTTAAGTGGCTTGAGAGCCTAGGGCGACTGACTGACACATTCACAGTTGTCTCAGCATGATTTGCTTGTTGCAGTTCTCTGATTGGTGGCGATTTCTTTGCAGAATTAGATCCACCGATATTTAAAGTTGTGATCTGATGGCTTCTACATAAGAATATACCATCAGTTAAAATCTTTGGAGCTCACAGTAGGTTCGTCTTTAAAGGTTTATATAAGTTATTGTTAAAAATGTATTCCCCCTTTTTTTCTTCGAAGACCCAACTGTTGCACACTATTAAGTTTGTGTTTTTAGCAAAAATAGATCTTAAAAAGGTATACAAAAAACCTATATAGAGGTTTTCTTTTGTAATTTTTTTCTTTTCTTTTCTTTTTGTTTTTCTATCCATTGAAATAGCCACCGCAGCTGGCAAACTTTGTTAAAGGTTTGAATAGTTTTATATTTGCAAAGGGCTGCAAAATTATCGTGATATGGTCTTGTTGTGTAATTATTAAACAACCACAAAAAGCCAAGATTTACATTAGCATAATTTAAACATTTCTGACTATTACCAGTTATTAAACAAATCTAATAATGTGATATTGTGGTATAGAAAAGGAGATTTCACCAAATTTTAAATAAATAATTTATGCACTACACTCTGAAATTAAAAGGTCTACATTCAGTTTTCATATTGACATTTAATAAAATATTGATTATAATAGTATTGAAATGTATTAATTATAGTAATATTGCATTAATATATTCATTATTTATATATATGCTACTTCACTATTACATTACCATCAAATTCAATTAAAAAATTGTGATAAGTGGCCTGTGACCCCATTACAGCTAAAGTGGACCAACAATCTACTTGCATATTCAGGTGCCATATGAATGCAAAGAGAACTGTTCATTTTACTCTGTACACTTTGAAAGAGGTTTGAGTTTGATTCTCGGGTGTGACGACTCTTAAAGAGTAACTGTTTCTTGCTTGCAAATGTATAATTTTTGCACAGTCTGTTGAGCATGTGAGCTTTTGTTTTAAAGTGTTTTATGCCTTTTTGTTCTTTTATCTTTTTTCTAAGCATCGGCAATATGAGGTTATCCTTTCACAGTATAGAGCACAGTAGAATATGATTTGGCCAAGTCGTGTAGCCCTAGATTAAGATCTAATACACCTGTGCTCTTGTGTTTAGGGCTTCAGTATCTGAGAGAGAAGCCACAGGAAATACCTCTATCAGAATCCAAACTCTCTCTACCAAAGAGATCTGCAGAGGAGCTGGGCGGAGCCGATCCTGACGTACAGCTGTGCTATCAGATAGAGGCCACCTTCATGGACATCATTAGCTCCAGCACACAGGCACTGTGACAGCACAAACAGGCAAATAGAAATGTTGATGGACTGTGCATAGAATGAAATGAGTATTTTGTCCCATGTAAAAAAGTCTCATGTTACAGGACTCTAGGTCATAGAAATCTACTTATGAACCTATGAAGCATTATAATGATAGATGTCTCACAGCGGTTGGACTAGTGCAGAGAATATTTCAGTTTAAAGTCAATCCACTCAAAACAATGAGCATGAATTTTCTATATAAATCCTCCATTTTGGCATCCCAATACCACAAGTGATGGAAACATTTAAAAAGAAGGTAATGAAAGATAGATTTGAGATATGGTTTTAAGTAAACTGTACTTACATGATGTATATGAAAAGTCAAATCACTGAGTACTATTTTTTTTAAACAAAGGACAAGATGTACTGAAAGATAAAAATATAGATTGCAATTCCATATTCTGTTGCCAGCGAAATCCACAGTCTGTATTTGACTCAAAATAACATTGACTTTCCAGGAAGTGTTGTTTAAGTCTTGCGTGAATTGGACGCTCATTCTCTGGCCTGTCCTAAAGGATTGGTTTAATTCAGGTCACAAAGCAGCTTGCTGTAGATGTTTTCTAAATAGCGTGTTAGTTAAGTGTGTATTTGAGTGTGTGACGAGATGTGTGTCCAGGGCACTTAGCAGTGATATTATTGGTCTGTTTTCTAGACCAGCATTTAACTGTGTTTTCTTGGCTCAAATTCACCTTCTCTTGAAGTGTGACGTCGGAAATTTTTTTGTTACCTTGGTTGTTTACATGTCAGTCCTTTGAACATTTGTATTAAAACATCTTTTTGGAAAGACTTTGTTTACTCACTTTTGATTATAACTTACTAAAGGCTTACCTGTAGTTGCTTATTATGTTGGAATTTTAACATGGAAAAAAAATACACACTTCACCTTTATTTAGCACATATTGAGAATAACATATGGCTGGCATTATGAACAGTTTGGGTTGCCAAAACAAAACACTAAGTCACAAAAAGCACCAACAATTTTACTGGATATTAAAGTCATTTACATAAACTTCAATATTTCAGATAGGCAGATCTGTGGCGATAAAATGGTATTAATAATAACACTTCCTTTAGATCCACATGGGGGTGCTCTTGTCACATGTAAAAATACCGGTTCCACAGCCTGGAGTACACATGGAAACGCTTATGCATGTTCAGTGATGGCATGATCAATGATTGGAGCATAACAAATAACTTCCCCAATCACATGCTCCTTTTGCTCCAGTACAAAAGTTTTCTGTTTTATGAGAGCTTTAGAAAATGCTCTGATTTAATGTGCAATCAAAGTTGGCCCACGGTACTTCACATTAAAGTAGAGAAATCCAGTAAATGTTCTGAGCCAGATTACACCATGAGGCTTGACCCAACCTAAATCACATCATTTTTTTTCCAAATCACTTATATAGTCATTTTCTCACTTTTGTAATGCCCCTTATAGAAGCTGTTGAGTTTTTCCTCTTGTCTGATGTGCAGTGTATGCGACTACATAAGGATACATAAAAATAACTACGGCATCCATCACTTTTAAGTGCACATCTGCCCATAGGGTGATCGTAGATGTTGTTGTGTGTGATAAAAGTGGAAGAAAAGGCACAAAACATGCATCCAGAGTGTTTTTGTGGTGTAAATGGTTCTCACCACAGGTCTTTTGTCTCTTCAGAGCTCTGAGCTGCTGTGAACAGCCTCAGGCTAGCAAAGGCAAAATCACAGCTCAGTTTTGTTTCTCCTTTAAGGCTCTGTCAAGTTTAAACACCTTTTTCACACAAAAAGCTTCTGTGCTCTTTTCTTTCTTTCACCTTTCCTTGCACCTCTGTTCTTGCGCGAGTGTGTGCAGCAGAGAGAAATGGAAATGTTTATCGCTTCCTCTGTTCCAGGGCCATTTCTCGTTACTTGCTCATTTGACCTTCTATTGAGTTATCTTCCTCACTTCTGGATGCCTTGAGTGGGAAGTTTGCTGTTTGAATATCCGTGCACGCATCAGTAAATCGGATTGACTTTGCTACGAGACAAAGGTCTGCTGAAATCTAAAAGCACCGATAATGTAATTCACATTTTGATTTGGTAATTGACATCTGTTTAGTGTTGTGCTCCTCGCTGCACATCATCCATTTGTGAAATCCGCCGTGGCGGGTGCCAGCTTTCCATCTGGTAATGGCTGGCGGGCATGTGTGCGAGATTAAATCCGATACAGATCTTTACAGTAAACGTCAAGATTGTAGGCTGTGACCGGTCGGGCTATCTCTCTTTGCATCTTGTTACAGACGCTCAAAGATGGAGGCGATTTTTCGAACGAGTTCAAACGGGAATGTCAAGTAACTTTGTGAAGCCTGCCAGTTGGAAAGGCGAGCGAAACCGAGTGAATTTGTCTCTTGCCCAGATGGTTACATCAAGTCTCTGATCTCAGGCAAGCCTTTGGTGAAATTCAAAACATCTCGCTTCAGAACGCGAGGCGCTGCACTGAGTTTGTGTGTTTTATTTCCTACTGAATCAAAGCAAGCTGTTCTGCAAATCGTGTTGTCAGCGTAGGCCGACTGAACTGGCAAAAGCTATTTACAGACGCTTGCAATCAAATCACCATATTTCAGCTCCGGCCCCATGGGCTCCATCTAAATGCAATATGCCTCTGCGTTCATGGCACCCTGGAGCCTTACATCATGTCTTTAGTATTGTTTATGAGATTAGAGACTGCACCATGTAAAATACTCCATTCTTTGTTAGCTGAAAGGTACCAGATGCCAGCGTGTGGTCTGCGGCATGCTCCATCTAATTAGCCCCGCTATTACAGACCGAGCTGTATGTAACCCCTCTGCTCCGCGGCCAGCGTTGCGGAGACAATCGGCTGCGGAGGAACCTTAAGGGCTCTTCGATGCTATACCATCTGGAGAGACGGGAGAGTGTATTACATCCCACACCTGATGAATGTGTGATTAGCTTCTGGTCTGAAGCATAAATCATTTGCAGCCGGTTGCTTTGGGCTCACATTGACTTCATCAGTCGCTCTGGGTGACTACATTAGTAAAGGCAATAAAGCTATTGGGGAGATCATCTGAGGTTACGACTGTGTTACAAGTGCTATCGGACAGAGGAGACTCTCTTAAATGAGCTTAAAAACGACATTGCCAACTGGCTTCATGGTAAACGGGAGCAAGAAATGTCTGATGTAACAGCATTGTGCTTTAGCTTCTCAGATTATGCACATTATATTTGCACATTGAATGAAGTAGTGTAGTAATGTGATGTTACCACAGTACTATACTGCTACTTAGGTTCCCAACATGCACTGTACCATGATTTATTTATTTGTTTGTTTGTTTTTGTCTGTCCATCCATCCGTCCAATCATGTCTTGTGTTATGACAGAAAACGACTCAGTGGTTCTTAACTTGTTTTGCTTTAGGACAACAGGTGTTGACCTGACATAGTACCATAATTGTACTACGTACACACACTGTTTCGCTATCTTTGTAGGGACTCACCATAGACGTAAGGGTTTTAATAACGGTATATTCTTACACTAACCCTACCCCTAAACCTACACATCACACAAAACTTGCTGCATTTTTACATTTTCAAAAAACTCATTCTGTATGATTTATAAGCTTGTTTCCTCAATTTAGGTCCCCACTGTGACACAAGTCCCCATGAGTCTGTGTGCATTCAGGTTGAAGTCCCCACCGGGATAGAAAAACATGAACACACACACAAGCAAAAATTTAGTTAAAAATGTTGTATTATAATTTTAAGGACTTTATGCAATTATTTCTATTAATTGACAATTAAAACAATTACAATTAAACTATTAAAGAACAATTTAATGTTAAAATGAAAATAAACTATTTAAATGAGTCAATTAAACAATATTAATCTCTGTAGTTTATAATTCACTGTACAAGTTTATTCTATATTGTAAGTATTCATGTATTTAGTCTTTATTTTTACCACGCTGATGGTTATCAAGGGTCATGTGACCTGTTCCTGTTGACGTCTACTTAGTGACTGATGTATTTGTGCTAGAATACTGTAGAGTTGCACAGCTTTTGACTTCAACAGCAAAAGATATTAAAAGCATTTTTATTTTACTTCTCTGATTATATGCTTTGTTGCACTTAATTATTTGCATTTAGCATCGTTGTCTTCCTGCTGTCCATGACCCACCAGTTGAGAAGCACTGACCTAGTCTGCATTAATTTCAGAGTAACAACAGTATATTATTGTACAAAAGAACTAAATATTTTAGTGTTTGTTTACCTAAAGAGGGTGAATGTTCATGAATTTTGAATCTGTTTTGCATTATATAAGTGGCCTTGTTATTGAAACAATTTTAAAAATGCAAAAAAAAATTACCTGTTGTCATTGCCAGAATAAGGGACGTTCTTTGATGACACCAAAGCTCACTTAAATACATTGTAGTCTTTAATTACCAGTGCTGACATGGCGTATTACTTTTCAGTGTTTCCCCTCAGAGAGTAAATTGCTCTTAACCAGCCAACCAGCCATTTAACGCCCTCATTATATACACATTTGACCTCGTTCCGACGGCTGTAAGCTGCGTAACACGTCCTCTTAAAGTGCTGAAGAGCCTTTGAGTATCTCTCTCTCTCTCTCTCTCTCTCTCTCTCGCTCTCGCTCTCGCTCTCGCTCTCGCTCTCGCTCTCTCTCTCTCTCTCTCTCTCTCTCTCTCTCTCTCTCTCTCTCTCTCTCTCTCTCTCTCTCTCTCTCTCTCTCTCTCTCTCTCTCTCTCTCTCTCTCTCTCTCTCTCTCTCTCTCTCTCTCTCTCTACACAACAGATGGCTGCAGTGCTGAGAGAGTATACATATTAATAGCACAATTACAATGCTCTACATCAAGATTGTGTCATTATCATTGTGATTGAAAAAGCAATTATGGTTCTTGATTATCATCAGCCACTGTAAATCTCTGTTATTTTGTTGTTGCCTCTGGGCACGATCCCCATCCGCTGTCAAGAAACCGATCTCTGTGGTGCAGGGTTTGGGAGATGAGCACTCCTCTTTGACTGCCAATTAATTAGCTAGCCTTGCATTTGCATAATCGGCTCCTCGGGTGGTTTTAAGAGATGGCTCAGCCTCATTCTAAAGCTATGGCGACAGTTTGAAGGTGTAGATACTGTTCAGGGATCAGGCCGGCTGGCGTAGGAAGTATGTGCTTTGAAATCTGCTCTTGATGGTGAAATTCTGCAGGCAGGTTGGTTTTTTTGAGGCAATCACATGAGCTGTAAATGCGACTAATAAAAGAACGAAACGATATATATACCGACCAGGCATAACATTATGACCACTGACAGGTGAAGTGAATAACACTGATTATCTCTTCATCACAGCACCTGTTGGTGGGTGGGATTAGGTAGCAAGTAAACATTTTGAGGAGAAGGAGAAGAGCATCTCCTTGAGGAGCACAACAATGAGTTTGAGGCGTTGACTAGGCCTCCAAATTCCCCAGATCTCAATGCAACGGAGCATCTGTGGGATGTGCTGAACAAACAAGTCCGATCCATGGAGGCCCCACATCACAACTTATAGGACTTAAAGGATCTGCTGCTAACATCTTGGTGCCAGATACCACAGCACACCTTCAGGGGTCTAGTGGAGTCCATGCCTCGACGGGTCAGGGCTGTTTTGGCAGCAAAAGGGGGACCAACACAATATTAGGAAGGTGGTCATAATGTCTGATTGGTGTATGTGTGCGTGTGTATATATGTATTAAATACACACCACTGTTCAAAAGTTTGAGGTCGATACATTTTTTACATGTTTTTGAAAGAAGTCACAGAGGCTGCAATTATTTAATCAATTTTTGTGTACAGTATTAAAAAATGTTTTTATTTAAATATATTTTAAAATGTAATTTATTCCTGTGATGCAAAGCTGAATTTTCAGCATCATTACTGCAGTCTTCAGTGTCACATGATCCTTCAGAAATCATTCTAATATGATGATTTGATGCTGAAGAAACGTTTATTATTATTATCAATGTTGAAAACAGTTGTGCTTCATATTTTTGTGGAAACCGTGATTCTTTGATGAATCGAAAGCTCAAAAGAACAGTACTTATTTGAAATTGAAATGTGTTACAGCATTAGAAATGTCTTTACTGTCACGCATCCTCAAAATAATCTTACTCACCCCAAAATGTATATATTACGGAGCCCCTAAAGGGATGTGATGGGAAAAAAATATGAGATGAGAGAAAAAATATATTTCCGTGCTTTTGCATTCTCTCGTAAAAACTTTGTGAAGGTTTGCGAGCAAACGCAAAGTTTCTTCCGGGAACGAAAACATTTGCAAGAGAACGCAAAAGCATTGACTCAGTACTGATCCACATACAATATATTGCCAAAAGTATTGGGACACCCCTCCAAATCATTAAATTCAGGTGTTCCAATCACTTTCATGTCCACAGGTGTATAAAATCAAGCACCTAGGCATACAGACGCTTCTACAAACATTGGTGAAAGAATGGGTCGCTCTCAGGAGCTCAGTGAATTCAAGTGTGGTACTGTGATAGGTTGCCACCTGTGCAATAAGTCCATTTGTGAAATTCCTCACTACTAAATATTCCACGGTCCGCTGTTAGTGGTATTATAACAAGTGGAAGCAATTAGGAACAACAGCAACTCAGCCACGAAGTGATAGGCCACGTAAAATCACAGAGCGGGTCACAGAGCGAGTCAATAACTACAGACCTCCAAACTTCGTGTGTCCTTCAGATTATCTCAAGAACAGTGCGTAGAGAGCTTCATGGAATGGGTTTCCACGGCTGAGCAGCTGCATCCAAGCCTTACATCACCAAGAGCAATGCAAAGCGTCGGATGCAGTGGGGTAAAGCACGCCACCACTGGACTCTAGAGCAGTGGAGACGTGTTCTCTGGAGTGACCAATCACACTTCTCTGTCTGGCAATCCGATGGACGAGGCTGTGTTTGGCAATCTGGCAAATGGTATCGGTACATCCCTAGACTGCACACCAATGCACAAAGCAAGGTCCATATAGCTGCAAAGGGTGGGCCAACTCTATATGAAACCCTACGGATTAAGAATACGATGTCATTAAAGTTCATGTGCATGTAAAGGCAGGTGTCCCAAAATTTTTGGCAATAGAGTGTATGTTAGTGCTGGTAAATAAATTTGTTTTACCAGCACAATCATTCCCGGAGCTGTATTCCCATCACATTAATCAATAAAGCTAAATTTAGACCAAATGATTGCTGTAGATCCGTTGAGAGGATATGTACCCTTTTGTTATGGGAAAGTATGTTTTTTTTTTTGTTGTTTTTTTTTTTTTTTTTTAGAGGCGGGGGTTGCTCGAGGGGAGTGTGCGTACCTTCACTTTGTAAAGTCACAGATCCAATCTGTAACGCTATTGTAACCTCAGGTGTGAAATCTCGTACACCCCACAGCTCAGTGGCTTTAGCAGCTCAGCTGTGAAATTATATCTGTTCTACCTCTTGAGAGCTCCAGAGAGGTGGGAGTAGTGTGTGTATGTGTGTGTAGTGAAAAAAAATGTCTCTGAAAGAGAGAACAAAAGACAGAGAAAAATAAGTGGTAGGCCAGATAAAAAGTAAAAGCTGTTTAAAATCCACATGTATCCCTCACCAAAGGCCCATACCACAGCTGCAGCATCATGAGTGACTCCCAGCCTCCAGTCACTGTCTCTGTGTCTGTGAACAGTTCACTCACTCCAGAAACAAGGTGTGCGGTTAGAGGACTCACATCTGCCAACACAGCTTTTGGAAGTGATTTTGGAGTGATTATGTGTGGACCAAACAGTGGACCAAAATGTCTTTGGACGCTTGTATTACATTTTAAAATGTCTTTCATATTTCGTATTTCATTGCATCAAAATATTAAAGTGGTAAAAAGTTGATAAACTAAACTAAAGGTCTAGTAAAGGTCTAGTTATTTGCTTGTATTTTAAGTGTGGCTTAAGTGCCCAAATACTAACTAATCTAAACATTAGTGTAGTGTCCCATCCATCGATCTATCTAGTTGTTCATCAGTCCTATCAATAATTCCATCCAACCATCCATCTAGCTGTTCATCAGTCCTTTCCATCCATCCATTACCTAGCTGTTTATCCATCCACCCATCCGTCCGTCCGTCCATTGGTCCTTTCCATCCGTCCGTCCATCTGTTCTTTCCATCCATCTGTCCGTCCATCCATCCATCCATCATCCATCTGTTCATCAGTCCTTTCCATCCGTCCGTCCATCTGTTCTTTCCATCCATCTGTTTGTCCATCCATCCATCCATCCATCTGTTCATCAATCCTTTCCATCCGTCCGTCCGTCCATCTGTTCTTTCCATCCATCCATCCATCTGTCCGTCCATCCATCCATCCATTCATCTGTTCATCAGTCTTTTCCATCCATCTGTTCATCCGTCTATCCATCATCTAGCTGTTTATCCATCCACCCATCCGTCCATCAGTCCTTTCCGTCCGTCCGTCCGTCCGTCCATCTGTCCTTTCCATCCATCTGTCTGTCCATCCATCCATCCATTCATCTGTTCATCAGTCCTTTCCATCCATATTTCTTTCAATAATTCCATCCATCCATCCACTGTTCATCAGTCCTTTCCATCCATCTGTTCATCAGTCCTTTTCATCCATCCATCCGTCCGTCCATAGTGTGTGTACTGTACGTGCGTGTGTAAATACATTATTTATTGCCATATATTATTTATAAACCGAAGTCCATCCGTCCATCCATCCATCCATCCACTGTTCATCAGTCCTTTCGATCCATCTGTTCATCTGTCCTTTTCATCCATCCATCCATCCGTCCGTCCGTCCGTGTTTTGCGTGTGTAAATACATTATTTATAAATAATGTTTTTGTTTTTTTTACATACATATAGTTCTAATATACTTTGTATTATTAGGCTTAAAAACTGTAATTATGAAAATGTCCACTGAGGGTGTTCCTGTTAAAGGTTCACAGCATTACAGCGTAAGAATCTGGTGCATGCAATGATGGCTAATCGTTGATGGGATCCATGACGGGATTTTGGAATGCCAGACACAGCTTTATAAAATGAACCATGAAAGCTAATCAGATTTTTACTGCAAGGATGATTTCATTTTGTGCTGAACCAGTGTGGTGATTAACTCCAAATTACATTTAAAAGGCTGCTTCACACTGGGGATAATGAAATATGAAATCGGTAGTTTTTCAGTTGACGGAGAGCATGTAGGTGGATGGGAAGATGGAGGGAGATGAAGGAGAAATGCTGTGGATGTTTGGGAGCACTTCTTTGGAAAGCCTTTGTTATGATTGGATCGTCTTCCAGCTGTCGTCACCTTTATTACCACCTGTTTATTGTAGCTTTGGGAAGTGATGAGACAATTCGTTTTCCCTCCAAGCACATAAACACACGTAATGGGCTCTTTATGACACTTCTGATCCTTTATGAAGAGCATGAACAGACTGTCTGGACAAAAATATTAGGTTTAGGGCCTCTGAGAGAGAAAACAAAGGGAAGAACAAAAACTATTGCTACTTTTTTCCCGTTCAGGTTAGGTGCCCTTTCAATAACCACTTTAAGTGGTGTCAGATGCAAACTGACACATAAAACATGAACCAGGCCTAATTGCTTCTCAGCTCATTTGAATTGCTAATGAGATACCTTGAAATCATTCCCATGCTAAGGTGAAGAAGACAGCCAATCAGATGATAGAGAAGAGCAAGGCCCTTTTTAACATCAGAATAAAAGCATCATTAGTTAAATATCCTTATTGAAATGTTGGACTTTTAAATATGTTTTTGTTGCCAATTTAAAACTAAACTGATACTAAAAAGCTTTTATTTATATATTTACAGTTTTCATTTTAAATTTAGCTTTAGTAAATTGTTTTAGTAATTTTAGTACAAGGCAAAAAATCTTGTCTAATATTTATTTTCTTTTATTTAAGCTTTGTTTTAATTAACGAAAACAATTACGATAACACATCATGATAAAAGATTAGATAGTTTTATTTAACGATTGCGACAATTTTCAAAAGTGCTAAAACCACTGCCTTAGACAAAATATTACTCCGTATTATTGCACTGTAGTTCTCTGTTTTCTAATGTTGACATCAGGATATGCCCCTATTAAGTGGAAGGTGTGGGGGTCGTTTCGGTTTAAAAGAAATTGTGTGCACTTTAAAGCCTGCAAATGAAATTCCTGGGTTTTAGTGTGATAAAAAGTCACAATCGGCTTCTGAAAAATGCTTTACATTTGTCTTCATGAACTAAGCCGGCGTGTAATTGCTCTTTTGACACATGAATATGTGTGTGTTTGTGTATGAACAAGTGTGTGTGTGAGCTCTTGAGCAGCCCCAGAGGTAATTTTCACCCGTCTTTGCATGATTTTCTCTCCTGGTGAGATGTAGAGTAACACAGAACAAGTGTAATATCACCTTCGGAGATATCAGGGCAGCTTTTATTTAACACTCAATAAATAGTACAATTTTCAGTATTTATGTGATTCTTTTTATCAGCAATGCCTGAAAATCCTCTCAGATTTCTCTCCCATAAACGTTCTCACATAATGATAATAACATAGCTGTTACATATTGAAATAAGCAAGTAAACCAAAAAAACAACAACTTGTAATTTCATTCTAATTGATAGTTGTGCAGTTTTGCAGCATCTTTCAAGACATTATTGGCTTTCAATAACTGGTTGCCTTCATATTTTGGGTTTTCTATTCTTTGTGTCATGTGAAATGCCTCTTCCCTCTTGCTGTTAGAGGAAATGAGCTCAGTGGTGTGTGTTTAGTGCTCCGAATGCTGCTGTAGATCAGGCTAGTGGCTCTCCGAGGGCCCGTCAGTATGTCCTTTTGCAAAAAAGCAGCTCATCTCTGGTCCCATGACTCCAACCCTGATAGCTCATGTTTCTCACAGCTCATTCCCAGAGTCATGAATGAAAAGTATGTGTGTCTGTTTCTCTCTCAAAGCACAGGCACATTTCACCCAAGATGGCATGTTTAAAGTCACCATGAAATCAAAATTCATGTGCCCTTATAATCTTTAATCAAAATAACTCCCCTCCCTCCCTCTTCACCCTAAATTTTTTCTTGTTTGAGAAGCCGTTTCACTCAGATATGTGACCCTGGACCACAAAACCAGTCATAAGTCGCACGGGTATATTTGTGGCAATAGCCAACAATACATTATATGGGTCAAAATTATAGGATCATTTTGGCCAAAAATCATTAGGATATTAAGTAAAGATCATGTTCCATGAAGATATTTTGTAAATTTCCTACCATAAATATATATAAAAAATAATTATTAGTAGTAATAAGGACTTCATTTGGACAACTATAAACTATAAATATTGATTTTCTCAATATTTAGATTTTTTGCACCCTCAGATTCCAAATTTTCAAATAGTTGTATATCGGCCAAATATTGTCCTATCCTAACAAGCTTATTTATTCAGCTTTCAGATTATGTATGAATCTTAATTTTGAAAATTGACCCTTATGAATGGTTTTGTGTCACAATAGGGGTGGGTGTGCAATATCACGATTTTTGATCGTGGACGGTTAAAATGTCTCCACGATCTGCTTTTGAAGAAATATCGTAGTATCGTGCACTTACATCACATGTTAACGCAGCAGTAGATTTACGCTCATGGGACACTGCACTAATTCGCAATCACTAAAGTTCATTATTTGCATGTGCTTTAAAGGATTAGTTCACTTCAAAATGAAAATTTCCTGATATTTTACTCGCCCCCATCTTATCCAAGATGTTAATGTCTTTCTTTCTTCAGTCGAAAAGAAATTAAGTTTTTTGAGGGAAACATTCAAGGATTTTTCTCCCCATCATAGACTTCCATGGCAACCAAAATGCTGAAGGTCCAAATCAATGCAGTTTCGAAGGGCTTCAGAGGCTCTGCGCGATCCCAGACGAGGAATAGGGTCTTATCTAGCCAAACCATCTTATCATTTTCAAAAAAAAAAAAAAATGAATATACTTTTTAACCTAAATTGCTCATCTTGCACTGCTCTGCTACGTGCCAAGGATTGCGCAATCACGGCAGAAAGGTCAAGCTATACGTAGCCGTTTAGCATGTTTGTCGGCGGAAGTAGACCCTACTCCTCGTCTGGGATCGCACAGAGCCTCTGAAGCCCTTCGAAGCGCTTTGAAACTGCATTGATTTGGACCTTCAACATTTTGGGTGCCATTGAAGTCTATGATGGGGAGAAAAATCCTGGAATGTTTTCCTCAAAAAACTTCATTTCTTTTCGACTGAAGAAAGAAAGACATGAACATCTTGGATGAGATGGGGGTGAGTAAAATATCAGGAAATGTTCATTTTTAAGTGAACTAATCCTTTAAAGCCTTGCCGGTTAAACATTTAATTTGCGTGCTGTTCTGACATGCGCTTTTTCTGAGCGCATACACCCGAAGTGAGCACACACACTAAAAGCCTGTCGAACAGCATCTGATTAGTACCTTTCGCGTCTGGTTGCGCACACGGTTTTCATAAACACAGTCGGTTATGTCTAAAGAGAATGAAAAAATTTAGAGAAAATCGTATGCATGTCTGTATCTAGATTAAAGTGACAGCACCTAATAGTAAACATGTTGCCTCTTGTCCTTAAAGGGATAGTTCATAAATCTTTTTTTATTATATATTGTGTTACCTTGTAAGGATTGGTTTCCTATTTCCCTAAAATAGGGAAATTAGTTTGGTTGTACTGCTCATTCGGTACTACTGTTTGGTTGTACTGTCACTTGCAAAATAGTAAAACAAACATGAAAAAGAATTGTGATAAAATCGTGATTTTCCTTAAAAAAACTGCGATATGATATTTTTGCCATATCACCCACCCCTACAATAGGGAAGAAAAGACTATCGCAACTTCGGTTTCATGCCGACTGGAGGAGTCAATCTTGAAATGATGCATCCATATGCAGTATATTGTCTGTGTTGGGGTCATGATCACCTTGTCTCAGCCCAGGCTACAAAGGCAATATCTGAGAGGAGATTGCAGGTGACCTCACTTCCTCCCACTTCCTCTCTCTGCCACAATAAGCCGTTTGTATTCCTCTCATGTATGAAACTCCAGGCTGGTGAGATTACTTTCATCCAAATTATTTTTGTGACCTAAGGATATCCTATCATTCCTTACCTGTTTAAGCCACTCTTTTCCTCCTTCCTTCATCGCAGGCTCCAGTGAGCTGGCAAAGGGAATGTGTGTGTGTGTGTGTACAGTTTGACTTTTTCCCCCTCTAAGCCGTCTGTTTCCTTTGGCAAACACTGCCGTGTGCTTTCACTGTTTATTAACTGCCTCCCGGGTCCCCTAACTTTTTCTTGGAGCCCTGTTCGTGAAGTTTAACAAGATCTCTCTGTTTTAAAATCAGCTTGATTTAGTTTCCAGACGCTGCAGGCTGAGACCTCAGGGGCTCTGCGACCCTCCTCAGGCTCTGCTGGTTTAAAGTTAGACCGTCCTCAGTCAAATATGGGGGGTGGTGTGTGTGTGTTAGGGTGTAACGATATACCGCTTTGTTGGTATACCACGTTATAAACATACATGATCATCATGCTTATCTATGGTAATGGGGGGGGGCAATAGAGACAGACCTGCATAGCAACTTTCCACTTTACTAGACTCTCAACTTGCTCCACGTTCAGTCAGTGTCAGTTGTTAAACTAATCTATAATCAATTATTAAATACATTGTTTGAGATATTTTAGATGAATGAAATTTGAAGAAACAAAACAAATGCATTCAAGCATTTGTTCACACCCCCAGCCCAAACATTTTCAGGCCCCCAAAACGGCGATGTCGTGTTAGTGAACGGCCAAAACGTATACGTTTTCCGTTTTTAGTTGAAAAATGTGTCATGTAAACAGCCCCTAAACTCGTCCGCTATTTATTGCTTCTAACAGCTTTCACAAAGCTTTTGTTCAGGTTAAAGTTAACCACTAAAAGATTTCAGATTACAGCAGAGTTGAGAATAAGCCTGACAAACATGCTAAACAGCCATGACAGCTCAGATTTATACGGTCCTGTATTTAATTCAGAGCAAAAAGAGAGCGAAAGACATTTTGTCAGCGCAGTGTTGCTTTATAAACAGTCCCAATTAACGAGATGGATGGTTCCTGCCTTCGATTTTGTCCCACGAGGACGTAAATATACAAGTCCTGTAATGCTACAAACAAACAGGCAGGAATTTTTCATTCTTGCCGTCTCGCTGCGTGCCTGCTGTTTTTATCATACCTGACAATGGTGTGCTATTTTAGGGAGAGGGCTTGTGGGACAGATCGACAATGGATTGCAGGAGTGGGTGTGGTGTGGGATGATGAGCCAGAGATGGAATTGTGAGTGTGTGTCTGCACTTAATATCGAGCAAAGCCTCTCGTGGGATAGAGCCGAGACATGTAGTGATGTTTTCTCTTTTCCCAGGGGATCTTTCCACATCCTTCCTTTCCTAGCCACTAACCAGACAGGATGCTTCTCTCAGCCAATCTGCCTGACAAATGGGAAGCAGCGTTTTTTTAAAAACAGTGCTCTATTTCATCTTATTCCAGCAGGTTTGATTTTGATATGCAGCATAGCTCTGTCTCATTAACTTTGATTTCTCTTCTGTGAGCAAATTCCAACATATCTAATGTAAAATTAGAGTCCAGTTTACATCAAGCTGATATTAAAAAACAACAACATATAATGTTCTTTGCCTTTACCAAACTAATATATAGTAAAACACTGTATAAATTTAGGGTCCCTCACACTGGCGAGTAATTTAACCCCCTGGTGCTGTTTAGTCATTATTCAAAAATTACTTCATCGGAATGGTACGATTTATTTTATACAATTTTAAAAGAATACTTTTGTGGCACTTGCTATGTGGCATTTGAACACATTTTTTGTGTTCATGTTTGACTATAATAATAATAATGCAAAAACTGACAAAACTCTAAACAAAAAATGTCTTTGATGTCTAAATATATATTCAAATGCAAAACCTAATTCAAGTAAGTAATTATGTCTGAAAACACTTTATCCATCCATCCCCCCCTCTCTCTCTCTCTCTCTCTCTCTCTCTCTCTATATATATATATATATACACACACACACTGCTTGCAGGATTATTAGGCACGTTGATTTTCTGATCATATTTTTGTTCCAGGCACATTTTACCAATTCCAAACCACATTAATCCTAATAACTACTATTCATTTTGTATTTAATCATTTATAAGTGATATATAATTGTTCATGAAGGCTGGAAATGAAAAACACCTTGTATTCAGGTGTACAGAATTATTAGGCACGTTTTCTTTTACAAATACGTTTTAGAGATTGAAAAATTATTAAATGCCCATGAGAAGGATACAATACTAATGCAATACTAGAGATTGCAGTTCATTTTTAGTCATCTCCTATCCTGAAGTCTGTTTTGCAGAGATGGACTAAAAATGTCCATTTTTAGTTCATGGACTAAAAATGATCTCCCAAAACTGGAAGATGAATTCTTCAAACAGAGGTATGAGAGACTAAGGCCCGTATTTATCAAGCCTCTGAGAATTACTCACAAGAACACTGCTAAGAATTGACTTAAGAGTAAAAACATTCTTGGCTTAAAGCTGCACTTAAAAGTTAGTTATCAAGCATCTTAAGTGAAGTGTAGGACTAAATCTTAAGTGTCAGTCTTAGAGATGATTCACAACACTTTTTTGGGATTTTGGATGACGATATAGGCATGGACCAATCACTGAATAGATTTCCTTATTTAAGAATATTCTCCGATAAATTCACACTGAATGGTGAAATTCCTAGGAGTTTACATTCAACACACATTTGACAATAAAGAATTTTCAAGAGAATACATTATGATATACACATTGAAAATGAAAGATAAACAAGTTTTCCACCATGTCTTAATTACACATTTTAAACCCGTGTGCTGTTAACTGACTTGCCTATATAGCCTAGATTTTATAATATAATCAGCCACCATGGATTCCAAAAGAAAACCGAACTGGCGGGAGGAAGAAGCGCTAACATAGATAACGCCTGCTCTGTCCAAACTATACTGTTTGATTAACTGCTCGTCGTCAAACATTTAAAAAACTTTCTCACTCTCCTGAAAGATTTGCAAACATCTCTGTATCCTTAGTGCCATCACAAGCCCCTATTGGCAACTCCTAACCACTTGAGAGACATCTCAAGCTGTCTTAAATAACTGGGAGAGTAAGAGTGATTCTTAGATTTAAGAAATTTGATAACTTGTTTGAAAGTAGGAGTAAATTTCATGAATTCTCAGCACTTAAGATTAAAATGGCACTTTGAGAAGCTTGATAAATACGGGCCCTGGTCCTGCAAGAGTCACTCTCAACCTATCTGTCTATAAAGCCTATAAAAAAAAAGTGGGGGTCATTTTTTAGGAGTCTTTGCCTAACTTAAGTCTCTGAGATCCTGACACCTTGCTCTTCCGGAGACTCCAGGTAGGTTGCTGTTCTGGAAAATGGTGGCGCTGGAGACTAAAGGGTTCCTGGTGGTTTCACACTTAATTCTTCACCTTAATTCTTAATTATTTTGCAGTTAACGTGTCTTTTCTTCGCCACCAGTTTTTGTCTGACCCTGCTGACCCATTGAGCATTTCACTGTCCAATGGTCATGCCTTAACTGCAATTTCTAGTATTGCATTAGTACTGTATCCTTCTCATGGGCATTTAATCATTTTTGACTTTCCATTCTGAGTTAAATCTCTTTTTGGTTCATTTTATCTGTAAAAGAAAACGTGCCTAATAATTCTGCACAACTGAATATACGGTGTTTTTTTCATATAATTTAACAATTATATATCACTTATAAATGATTAAATACAAAATTATTAGTAGTTGTTAAGAGTAATATCAAGGAAATCAACGTGCCTAATTCTGCACGCAGTGTGTGTGTGTGTGTGTGTATGTATGTATATATATATATATATATATATATATATATATATATATATATATATATATATATATACACACACATTCATTGAATTTTAAAGACTGTTGCTCTTTTTAACTTAAATACTGTATTAATTTCCTTATATTTTAATTATTTTGTATAGAAATAAATGGTTTTAGAGGGGAATGTTGTTTAGTACTATGAAATCCCCTAAAAATACAAAATACTTATTAAAGAATGTTGAGCTAAAATGTAGCACATTCATTTCATTAAAAAAAATTTACGCTTATTGTCTTTGCTCTGTTTTGACCGATGAAGTACAAGTGTGAGCTCCAAATAAACAGCGCCAGAGGGTTAAGAAAATTGTATTGTCATAAATATTTTATACCAGCCAAGAAACTGTTTAAAATATTTTTTTAATTTTTAAATAATTGCCTCCACACTGATCACATATCTGGTCTGGAGTGATGCATGTTAAATGACATGTCAACCAATCAAATTAGAGGACCAGAACTAAATAAATAAATGTATATTTTAAACCAGTCTATGTTGCAATTCTTTATAAAGTTACCAGCCACTTTTTACTCTCATTTGTCGTGTTAATTTTGGACTCTGCTTCAAATGCTTCATATAATTATGCTAAGAAACTCATTATTAGGAACATACCCTGAGGACAGTAATGAGTTTGCCTTTTGTCATTCTATATTTATAAATTAATTTTGCTAGGGTCAAATTCAGCCCTGAGGACATCTGTTTCCACAGCTGTAAATCAGGATAATAATTGTGGTAGCCTAAATGGCAAGTGATTCATTGTGTGTATGTGTGTGTGTGTGCATGCATGCAAATATATGTCTACATGTGTGTTCTTCTCTGATTTAAAACATCTTATGCTAATTGCACAACTCTTTGTCATATTTTTATATTGAAATCAATTGATCTGCATTTCATGTATTTATACATAAACTAGAACGAACAAACACCCATGCTATCTTTCACATGAAATCCTTTTGACTGTTCATCTTTAGATATTTAATAAACAAGAAAAGAGAAAAGGGAAGAATTATCTTTAGTGATGACAAGAATTGATTTCCAATTTCCTCTAGAATGGCTGCATTATCGTGGGCGACTCAGGCCATTTGGTCTACATTACTGCGCCAGCCTGAGGCTGTAGATCAAGCCGACAGCTGTCGTAACCTGGACGAGAGCTCACACTGACAAGGGACTGAGAAAGACATGCAGTCTGAATAGCTCTATCAAACAGAAATAGACCCTGAAGAGAAAGAAAGAGTGGTTGATGTCATTTGTTTCATGCTAAAATTTGCATGATAGAAGCTATATAAAAATATAAGAAGCTCCTGCATGGTTTTGTTTGGAATTGGTTGCTTGAGACAACGGTCAAATGTAAATGATAAAATCATTGCAGAATGTCGCAACTGACCAATCAGATGCAATTTAGTAATCCAGAGCGCCACGACTGAAAAAGGATTCCTACTGTGTGCAATTCATGTCGGAAAAATCGCATTTACACAAACAGCACCACAATATAGCGAGGTGTAAGGTAAGGTGTTTCCCACTGAGCTTCCACAAAACAGAGAAACAAAATAGTTGCAAGGGTCAAAAAGTACAATAAGGCACAGTATTAACTCGAGAGATGTTCACTGGATGAACAGAGTACATAGGCTCCAGACTGAACACAAAAATGCAGGGAACACACAGACTTGTGAAGGGAATCAGGGCTTACTGAGCAAGGTTAGGGACATTGGCACAGAGAACAGAGGTCAGGGTGTAAGTGCCATCTGCAGGCCTGCATGGAGCATGGCATAGAAGGCTTGAGGAGAGGTCAGGAGGGGAACAGCAACACAAAGATGAGATCTTTACAGGAGCCTCTCCCTAGGAACAGCTTCTGACGTTCTTCTGAAAGTGCCTTGGGGCCCGGTTAAACTCTGAGATGGGAGTCGGTCCAGTATGTCTCGAGCAGGAACCCAGGTCCGCTCCAGGCCATAGCCCTCCCTGTCCACCAGATATTGAGCCCTCCCGCTAACCTGCCAAGAATCCAGCAGCCTGTGGACCGTGTAAGCTGGCTGGCCATCAATGATGCGAGGTACGGGGATGGACTTCCTAACTGGAGACAGAGTAGAGCAAACAACAGTTTTTAACCAAGAAACATGAAAAATGGGGTGAATCTTCATGGATCTGGGCAGGAGTTAATAGGAAACTGGGTTAATCTTTCTGAGGATCTTGAAGGGACCTATGTATCGTGGGGCTAGCTTGCGAGATACCATCCGCAGAGGAAGATATCAGTTTGAGAGTCATACTCTTTGCCCTGGGAAATGGGTCCCGCCCTCTGGCGTCGGTTTGCCTACCACTGTTGTTGGGCGTCTCTCAATAAAACAACATATGCTCTTTGCCAGGATCAACAACGGTAAAGGAACAGTAAAGGGTGTTGTGTGCGAATTCAGCCCAGATTAATCGAGAGCTCCATGTGGACTGGTTGTCGGCTACCAGGCACACCTCAGTGTCTTTTCAATGTCTTGATTTACCCTCTCTGTCTGGCCATTGGACTGGGGGTGGAAGCTGGAGGACAGACTAATGGAAGATCCAATGAGCCGGCCAAACGCCTTCCAAAACCTGGAAGGGAACTGTGGGCGCTGATCAGAAACCATATCCTGGGGGAACCCGTGGATCCTGAACACGTGCCTCATCAACAGTTCTGCTGTTTGGTTTGGTTGTGGGGAGCTTGGGCAAGGGTAAGAAGTGACTTCTTATGTAAATGAAAATCTGTTCACCAAGGGCGTCACCAAGGGCGTCTCTGGATGGGTAGCGGGCGCAGCAGGCCTTGAGGGTGGGTCATTGGCTCCTTGTTCTGGGCACAAACAGAGCAAGCAGTGACGAAGGCCCAGATGTCCCTCTGCAATTTAGGCCACCAGAAATTCCTCTGGACATGATTGCATGTTCTAGTAGTTCCCGGGTGTCCAAAAGGGAGGATGAGCCCACTGCAAAACCTCATAGTGCAGACAGTTAAGGACAAAGAGGCGCCCTGGAGGGCCATTACCTGGACCTGGCTGCTGCAGTTGGGCACACTTGACAGCTGTCTCAATATCCCACTGGATGGGAGCCACCACCCTGGAAGTGGGGAGAATGGGTTCTGGACAGGGCTCCCCCTCTGGTGGCTCAAACTGCCTCAAGAGTGCATCTGGCTTGAGATTCTTGGAACCTGAGCGATAGGAGAGAGTAAAGTTAAACCAGTTAAAAAAGAGGGCCTAACAGGCTTGTTGAGAATTCAACCTCTTCCCCTCCTGGATGTAAGTGAGGTGTCTGTGGTCTGTCCAGATGAGGAAAGGGTGTTTGGCAATGCCTCCACTCCTCCAATGCCATTTTAATGGCCAGCTGCTTTCTGTTCCTACGTCTGAGGCATCCACCTCCAACACAAAGGGCATCTCTGGATCAGGGAGAGCTGGGATTGGGGTGGACATGAAAAGTTGCATCAAGCTGTTGAAGCCTTGGTTGGCTCTGCTGTTCCACACAAATAGCTTGGCCGACGGAGTGCAGAGAGAGGCTCTGCAACAGAACTTAAGTTTCTTATGAACCTCCTATAATAATGGGAAAAGCCCAGAAAGCACTGTACCTGCTTCACCGAAGTTGGACGGGGCCAATCCTAGACTGCCCGGATCTTGCCTGGATCCATCTGGAGGCAGCTCTTGGACACACAGTAGCTAATTGCCTGCACAAAATATGATAGCATTGTAATATACCGCTATAATATGTAACAATAAAGTTTACAGTGGCTTCTTAAATGGATTAAAAACATAATAGTGCAAAACACACCTGATGCACATTGTTTGTTCTTCATTTTCTAGAAGTAGTGTTAATTTTTTTGTGTGTGATTTATTTAGAGGAGGTACACCGCCGTAAACACAACTTCCTAACTCCTTAATCCAAATTTCCCAGGAGGACGTGAACGCACCATTATAATTGATAAATCGTGCCATCTAGCATCATATCTGGGTAACCTAACCAGTACTTTTATGTATTTCATTTACTAACTATTATTATGAACTTCATTTATTATTATTATTTATTATAACATTGCAGACTAACGTGTGAAAATATAAGCCTGTTTGTCGATATTGCGATAATGACCGGTGTCTGACTGTACATTATCCCTTACTTAATCAGTTAATAGTAAGCAAGCAAAGCAGTGATATAGTAAATTACTACTATTTGCAAATTATATCTCATCACAACATTTGAGACATGCTGCTGTTTATTCTTCATAATACATCTTTTTCATGTTCTCTCCTTTACCTATCATTTCCAGAGGCAGCATATCAGATCAGGCGTCAGATTCAGATAGTGCTTCTCTGTTAGACTATTCTGTATAAGAGTGTATTTTTATCTTGGGCTTTGGCAGGCGTAATAAATGGAGGCTCATTAGTTAGCTGTAATGTCTCTCACTCTGTGGTCTGTGAACACGCCGTTGTTTGGCATATTGAGGAATGACCTGAGCAGGGCTGTGTGTGTACAGAGCTGGAACTGAATACCGGCTTGTCTCTGTGTTGTCGCATCAGGGAGGATTTAGAGTTGATGCAGGGATTTAGTGGCAGTGGATAAATGTGTGTGTGCTTCTGCAAAAACACTTTAACTGGCTTTTGGGAAATGAAGTATGTGTGTATGATACAGTGCTGCTGTCTCCAGAGAAGTTTGAAATTCTGTTACGGACATCTGAACTTCTTGTGTTTGAACACCATTAATAATCACTAATAAATTCTAATAATTTAAATTTAATGTAATTTAATGTTTACAATGTGTTTCCAGAAAATAAAATAAAAAGTTTTAGGTGTATATTACATTTCAGAAGAAAAAGTGTGTGGTGTTTGCCATCAGTGACATTCTGATCTCTATATATGCATTATTCCTGTAATGTAAGTAAGTATATGGGAGTCAGATCCTTAATATGTGGCTTTCAACTACCCTCTGTCCTATTACATCATAAATATTATACTGAAACCTCAGAGGCGAGAGGGTTTTTTTTATTGTCATGACAAAAAAACCTTTCCATTTTATCAACAAAATCATATTTTTTGTGGGGGCTGTGGGCTGATACATTCTCATATAAACTGATAAGACATGGACGGTTCCTCTGTAAACCCTAGAGCATGTCTGATAACAGCATCACTGATGAACAGGCCTCTGTTAAACCAGTTTGGACTGTTTGCCACTTAATTCAAGAACATCAGCATAACCCATTAGTTTCTCGTTTCAAAGGCTCCTATTTGTGTCGACAAGCATCTTGTGCACAGGCTGTAATTTCCTGCAAAATGTCTGCCTGCATTTTACATCATTTCAAATAATGACAGCTGCATGATGCATGAAAAGGGGAGAGTTAATTCACAGAGCCTTTCAAATGTCAAGCACTTCGCTGTTCATATACACACAATGCCTAACTCTGAGCATAAAAGACATTACGAAGGCGTCTAATGCAAATCCCATAAATATTTAACCTTGTTAATTCTTTAAAGCATCCGAGGGGGATGTCTTTAAAACATTTACCCCTCCTACTTACATACTATATTTGCTTTTTATAGATCCTTTATGGACATACAGTACTGTGCTTTGTAGCCTTGCTACTGTGTGACAAGCAAAAAAGCATTTACAATAAAATACTGCTTTAATAGGGACCTTCTTTTTAATAGACCCTGTTCATATGCTATTTCAATTACAACAGAGCAGCAGAGTGGCTGTTAACTGTAGTGGGCACACTGACCTCGCTTAAGAGCACTTCATTAATAAAAGCTGATAATGGACACAGACCAATCTAAGATCTGAGCTCCTTAAATAAAGAAGCCATCTAAAGGGGTCCTGAAAACAGAAGAATTGTTTTAAAATCTAATTTAACACAGAGTTCACAGTTCATTGACACTTTTGCCAGCCTGTTGTCATTTTCCAGTAGTGATTATGCATATTATAATAAATTAGTTCACAAAACAGGTGGTACTACAGTGTTAGTAAGTAAGAGGAATAAGATGTGCAAATGATGAAAAGCATAGTTTAAATAGATATGGCATGCATTTTTATCACACCGTGTACATTTTAAAGTTATGCAAATGAAAAAAAAAAAAGTATTATTCTGCCGTGCCAAATAATTCACCTCATTAGAGGTAGAGAATGAAATGAATACAAAAAAGGAAAATGAAGATTAATGACCATATGCAACAACCTAACAATTTTCTCAACAAAAACAACAACAAAACAAGCAAACATCTTAACCCTTAAATGCATGAATGTTTCACCAGTCATTATTACATATTTGGGTCTTTAGCCACCCAGATCTATATCTAACACGGATGGATCTGTGGTCATAATATAACTCTCCTGATATTAGAGTAACAATTACAGAAGAATAAAATAAAGCATATTTTGTTGCCTTTTGGAGCTTGGAAGGGTTCAGTTTGAGCAGATGTTTTATACCATCATCACTGTCCTCGTCAGAGCTCATTTCCCAGTACATTCAGCATCTGGATCATATTCGCCATCTCAAACATATTCTCAAAACTATAATCTTCAACATCTTCAAAATCAATATTTTGTTTGCTGACAGCTTCTTCACCAGATCCACCATCAAGTGACAGCGACACTAATATTTGATTGTGTTCAGTAGTTGCTCTGCAGTAAATTTTAAGTTTTGCTGATGATACTTCCTATTCTTTTGTTTTCTGCCTGCGGTAACTGAGTGAACCGTCACTTCATCATTGAGTATCAGACATCTTGTGGAATAAAGATGAATTCAGTCATCAAAGATTCAATTAATGTTGTGCAGAAAAAAATATACTTACACTGTTACATACCTCGGGTCGTTAGTGACCCTATACAGTTTTTACAAAAAATGAATGGGAAAACAGGCATTCTTTTGCAATTTCATAATTTTTTTCTTGTAGTATTGTTTATAATGAATTGATTGAGGAATACTAAGAAGATTGATGTCTAACTTTAAAAAAAGAAATAAGGAGGAGGGTAGTGAATGACACGTCACTAAAGGTATGCGTTTAAGGGTAACAGAAATAATACACAGAATTAAGATCATACACAATTACACATATGCCTATGCATGTAGTAGCCTAGATAAAACAATTAAATACTCAAGTAGCAATACATTTAATTTTATTAGTGGTTTTTACAAATTATTAACAATTGCTTATACTTAAGCAATATTACATGAGCAAGAATGCTGTTGTTTTCCAAATATCTGATAGAAGATCGTTTTTGCTCTGCCAAAAAAATCAGAGCAGAATCAATCGTATCTCTGATCAGCACACAATAGCCTAATTGCGTTTAGTTCTGAATGAATCAGCGTTTGGTTGAGTGAACAAATCAATGACTCGAATTTAGTTCCTATCAGCGTTTTGGAACAAATCAGTTGAGTGAACGAGTCAATGACCCGCTTTCGTTCCTAAACAAATCAGTTGATTGATTCACTGAATCACTTATAAAAACAGTCACTTGCCGCCACCTACTGGTATCACATAAGAATATCACAAAGACGTGAGCGCTGTTTTGACTTGAAGTTCCTTTTCTTACCTTTTTAATTGAATCTTTCTAATAAAATTATTTTTTAAACAAATGCAAACGGTTGACTTTATACAAAAGAAAAGAAAATAATTGAAGCTTATATACTTGTATACTGCAAATGACATTAGATGAATCTGATATATAAGAAATGAATCTTTCATAATAGAGGAAACATATCTGATTATTGAGTAATGATTTAGCTTATCTGCCAAGCTAACATCGGATCGATCAAATAATAAAGAGTGTGAGCCACAGTCACACAGCCACAGGCAGAAAAAAGATAAAGTGAGAAACTAAAAATCAATAGAAAGAAATTTAGGCTCAGCTGTATTTTTTTTTAAAGTGTGTTAAAAACTCAGGACGGCAGAAAGAGCACTTATCACACACTGAATGACCCGCAGATATAAGCCCAGTTTAATGGGGTGTCTGGGAAAGCCATTAAAAGTGCCAAGCCATCATTAATGGAGATCTCATATTGTGTCAAATGGGCTTGTTCAGGCATCAATTCACACATTGTAGCTGTTACAGCTAAATTCAATCAAAATCCCAATAACCCTCGTTTTAGCGGTACTTAATCAAAACACGAACAGAATATGAACAGGAAATCGTCAACAAATGTAAAATACAGTTCACTCCTTTAGCAGGAAATGTTGCATAATAGGAAAAATATTTTTCCGTTATTGTTGCTGTTATAGAACCTGGAGCTGCAGAAAACTGACAGATTTACACAAAATTGCTGTAAACAGACCCATTGTTTGTTTATTAAACATTTTGGCTGATTTGCTCATGCTTTTTCTTACCAATATGAGCTACTTTCAGCTCCATTTACCATATTTATAACTGTTAAGCTAATGTCTGTTGCATTATTTTCCAGTTAACACTGTGAAGCTGCTTTTGAAGAAATCATTGTTACAATGCATTGTAAAAAGCGCTATATAAATAAAGGCGACTTGACTTGTTAAGCAGATTTTCCCTCAATATAAGCATTGGAAATGTGGAAAAATCCCACAGATTCTGCCTGGGCCTGGATATGGAGTGCTGATGGGAATGAAGTCTGATCTGAAGCTGTTTCTCACTCTGAGGGAAGGTTGTGGTCTGAGTTTGTAGCCTGGCTATATTCTCTCCCTTTTTTAACTTGGCTTATTTGCATGCAGTTTATAGTTTAATATAAATGCTCTCTTGGTTTGAGGCTTGGTACTAAACACGATTAAGCAGCCAGTTAGTTATTAGAAGTTGGAACTGGAAGCTGTGTGACCATTTTTTTCTGAATGATATTTTAGTTTTTATAGTGGCGAGTTAATGAGCACAACTCCTCTGAGCAAGTCCTATTTTGGGATCCCTCGTCAGATCAAAAACCTCACATTACTTGTCTTATTATATTAAACACAGCCGGTGCAGCTCTGGGTTACTTGCATGATGCATGAGGAGAAAGGGCCATTGTTATATTTCACGATAACATTTTTAAGATGACAATAGCTACCTATGTACATATAGATACAACACACCAGTTTAAATGAAGACGTTGCAAACTAGACATCTCCTTTTCTCCATCTTTGCTGGACATACATCTTTTCACTTGTGAAGGTCAATTCATTTCACAAGTAATTGCACTTCAAGGTTCTTAATTTTAATGAGATAGTTAATCATTTAATTCCCAACCATATCAATAAACCCTGTCAAAATTATTCTTTATTAACCTCATAATTGTCAAACCTCATTAGAGCAAATGGGCAGTTATAGTGTATAGCTGAGCCCAGGTAATGAAGGGTGGATCCAATCGCTGTTCAGGGCCTTTAATTCCTGTTTCTCGTGCTGTGAATTATCCTTCCTCTGTGCAAAGCATTCTGATGCTGTTGACTATCATAAAGATCCTGTAGCTGGAAATTACATGTTTAAATCATAAAACATCAATCACCTTTCCTCATTAAGCCCAAATCCATCAGGCCTAAACAGCTGTCCATCAGTACAGAAAATGTAGACGAGAGCAAATGATAGCTAATGTCTGTAATCAATGTGTTCATTTTTCACAGAATCTTTTATCTTATAAATAAATAAAAAAGTATTCCTTTAAAATTGTTTACGATAAAACAGTTTCCCTTAATTGGAAATAATTATTTTCTATTAAAGTCGGCATGAAATTGAAGTTGCGATAGTCTTTTATTCCCTATTGTGGTGAATATCCGAGTGAACAGGAACAAGAAAAAATGTAGGCCGAAACTTGATTTTGTCCATCACCATCGGGAATTGATTGGTTCATTGGATTGTTGTGGTTTGCTTTCGCTGAGATCTCATGTGAGTGACAGGTTGTCCCACCCTCGCACCAACACGTCATCAGAGAAGAGAATAAGGCTGTGTCCGAAATCGCCCCTGTACCCTTAAATAGGGCACCATTTGAGGGGACAGCCATTTATAGTGGTGTCCGAAACCATAGTGGACATAGCACACTCATTCAATCCCACAATAACGAGTGTACAACTGATGTACACTCAATTACTAGAGAATACCCATAATGCACTGTGAGCTTCGCGCCAAATGAATTCTCGCGTCTCACCAGAAGATGGCGCCGGCAGCTGAATCATCCATCTATCCATTTTCCAAACCGCTGGTCCAATGTGGGTACAGCATAATAACAAACAGGTGTACATTTATTTTTAATGATTGAATTGTTTAATTGAGGTTTATACATGCTAGTTTCCATGACAGAGTTCAAGATAAATCTTTTCATTACTACTGGAGCTGCCAGTTTGCTAAATTGCCGAATTCACTCACTCGTTTTTATACACACCTTCAAGTGGACAATATTAGTGGACTAATGTAGGGAATAGTGAATGAGGGTATATTTCAAACACAGCCTAAATGTTGTTGCAAGGAGAAGTTATAGAGTGGTGCAGATAAGACGTCACTTTGTAGGCCAACCGTCAGTTCGCATCGCACTGGTTCCCTTGAGAAAAACCCAATAGGATTTTCCCATAGGCTTTTGGATTATTGCAAAAAACAAGCTCTGTGATCAACAAAAGTTTATGATACTTACACATTTTGTCCATCAAGATAATTAGCGCAGATGAAAACAACTTTTATTAATTTTGAAGCCTAAATGCAGTCGCCAGAAGTAAAAAACTAAAGGTAGGCTATAAACGAAATACACCACAGTCCCACGACTTCAACGTCAACATCACTGAACTCTTTCAGTTTTATTTAAAAAACATTTTCCTAGAACGTTTGAGTTAGACTTGTTTATAAGAGCACAGTTATGAGCATAATGAGTGTAAAAGCGGACTGAGTTTGGCGTGATGACCTCGACAGCCTCTAGTCCCATTTAGCCACTTGTTAGCAACCACCGTTTTCAAGACACGTAACGGCTTAAAAAAAATCACGAGTGGGTTATGTCGTAGAATAAAACGTGAAAGTGTCTTGAGCTTGTGTTCACCACAGACCTTATTCCAGCCATTTAACCAAAAACCCATAAAAAAAACCCCCACTGACTTTGGGGAGTAAGGAACCGGAAGTGCTAAAATGCTAACTCACTTCCACATACAAAGTGATGTCATACCTGCACTATTCTAATTTGATTAAAAATTATGAGGGCATATTAATTGTAAAAAAAAATAATTATGATGTGCACGAATAAATCATTTATAATAAATACTGCAATATTACATATAAAAATAAGAATTGTCAGTTTTTATTTCCTGGTGACTTGAAAAAAAGCTCATGATGTCAGACCTAAAATCAAGGTGACCTTTAAAAAAAAAAGATTTAATTCTGCCTACTTGCTTAAGTCCCACAAGGCATCAGGCTCTTGATAGATTTCATGCTCACCTGCTCGTATCAGTGGAAGTGAAAACCTGGTAGAGCACGCGACTCCTGAATATTTCAGTATTTAGATTACTTGCAGCAGCATTGCTGAAGATTTGTCGGAGCACCTCAGACAGGAGTGTAACGTAAAAACCAAGCAGGTGGGTTTTGAATTAAAGATGAGCCGTGGGGTTTAAGAAACGGATTCGACATGAATTTTTGATCTGAATCTGCCAGACGAGCAGATTCCACTTACCAGACGCAGTTACACAGTTGGCCACTGGGTGGTACTGTTCAACTGTGAATATATGTGTTAAAGCAACCACTTGAAAACGCTGTTTTGAACTTATTTTTCAACATTATTACCACGGAGGAACTTCTAATATTGTTTTTACTCATCCAACATAATTGCAGTAATGTCTTAATATATCTAAAACTATTTTGTATACCATGGAGCCCTTGTGGAGACTGCTGTAGCTATTGTAGGCATGGTAGGCCTGGCTTCTGATAACATTCCTATAGTTCCTTATTCTTATATTTGTATACTTTATGATGCATACAGTGCAAAGCCATTTAATTAACAATAATCATTATTGATGTACAAAGTCATATAAATTTAGATTTTACTTCATATGCCTGCATTTTAAAATGTAATGGAAGTGGCACAATGAAGCATTTAGATTAGCTTTACCTTCTTGTTAGTTATCCTAATATTGTATTTTTGTTTAACACATTGAATTTTTTTCTTAATTAGTTCGAGAGCAAACAATAATTGGAGGATCCCCTACTCTCTCAGACTCATGTCATACAGGTTGGTGGTCATATTGTAATATTATTTGTATATGTAAACATAGGATTTGGGGTTGTGGATGTAATGATTTAAAGGGATAGTTCACCCAAAAATTTTAATTACCCCATGATTTACTCACCCTCAAGACATTATAGGTGTATATGTCATTCTCCTTTAAGATGTATACAATCAGAGTTATATTAAAATATGTCCTGGCTCTTCCATGCATTATAATGGCAGTGAATGGCAGCCCAAAATTTAAAAGCCCCAAAAAAGTGCATCCATCCATTATAAAAGTAATCTATACGGCTCCGGGGGTAATAAAGGCCTTCTTAAGTGAATCGATGGGTTTGTGTAAGAAAACGTTATAAAGTAAATTATATAGCTTCCACCAGACCGCCTTCCATATTCAACTTATGAAAAAAAACTAAACGTAACTGGCATGACGTATGACGTTGGATGTAGCGTAAGCGTGTTGAACTGCAAGAGGCGTTACACTTTCTTCGCAAGTTGAATACAGAAGGCGGTCTGCCGGAAGCTAGATATTTTACTTCATAAAGTGTTAAATATGGATATTTTTCTTACACAAACCCATTGATTATTAACCCCCCGGAGCCGTATGGATTACTTTTATACTTTAACTTTTATACATGTGCAGATTTTTTAATATAACTCCGATTGTATTCGTCTGAATCTGAAAGAAGGATGTCATATACACCTAGGATGGCTTGAGGGTGAGTAAATTATGGGATAATTTTCATTTTTGGGTGAACTATCTCTTTAAGAATGAGCTAAAGAAAAAACATAATGTTCCAAGAATCCGCGCCTGATGCGCCCCTCTTAATGTCTGTGGTTCATTACAGGATTAGGTCGCCCAAAAATCAAACGTTTGTCATTTTTTGACTGAACTCTTTCTTTAATGTTCATATAGACCTACAAAATAGGCAATTAAATATCAAAGTGGACCAAACTGTAGTGAACAATGATGTAGTTCACAAAAGGCAACATCCTTATTTTATTCTTACAGGCACTGGCACTTCTTTTTTGTTTATCTTTATTTATATCCTTAGCTACCTGCTGTAATTATGATAACATATGCACTTTCTGCAACAACAAATGCAGGTTGCTTTGATAATCATCTGCCAAGAAAATAAATGCAAATGTGATTAGCCAGTGTGATTGGATTATACAGTATGGCACAAATATCTCTTGAACATGAATGGAATTAGAACAGTGTTTTATTTAAACTCTAGAGTGCAGTAGCTTTGGGTTTCGAGCTGAAAGCAGGGGTTCTGCTGTCCTGCTTGTCTTGGCACAGACAGAGTTTGTCTTGGATTGGCGAGACTGCCATCAGAAAATCAATGAACCGTACTGCAATCTGTAAGTGGTGTTCATTTCCATAATCACACACAGACTTTTCATGGGGGGTGCTGAAGGATTTTGTGGCCCTCACACTCTCTCTTTCTCACTCTCATCTCCTTATGTACACACACATATATTCACCCCATCTCAATTAAATGGTTTTCAACAAACAGAATTCGATAATCCTTCCCAAATTCAGTGTGAATCCCAGCAATCTGTGGACCCTCTTCAGTCACACCATGTGTTCCTCTCACTGTGTGTTTGGAGCACATTCAATTCTATTGGTTTATTTATTTTGAATCATTAGCCCTTTAGCATTAATACTTGGAATACACATTTCCCTATTTGAGTCTGATTCACAAGCTCTTAATTACTATATAAACCGTATGCACAAAATATTCCATCCATTAATCCTGAAATATATTAAAATACTCAATCCTATTACTCTACACTAGTAGTTATGTCAACTTGATGTTGATTCAGTAAACCGCTAATGCTGCAAGACGTATTTTCTGCTATTTTGTAGTAAACTGGTGAACTTTGGAAAACTGCACATTCAATTCGGATGGCAAGCTCGATTAAAATATTACTTCTTTTGCCACAAGGCTGAAGATTTCTTAGTGGATTCTTTCAGAGTAGACTGTAAGCAGTGTTTCACAGATGTTATGGTTAAAATATGTAATTTCAATATCAACATGCTTGTCTTCCTTGATGTCTGATGTCACATAGTACCAAAGCACTTTCTTAATAAACTGATGATGTGTTTGTAGTTTGAAGACATTTTGTATTGACTAGCATTATACAATTTAAAGGGTTAGTTCACCCAAAAATGAAAATTCTGTCATTTACTTACCTTCATGTCGTTCCAAACCCGTAAGACTTTCGTTCATCTTTGGAACAGAAATAAAGATCTTTTTGATTAAATCTGAGAGCTTTCTGTCCCTCCATTGACAGCTATGCAACTGACACTTTAATGCTTCAAAAAGTTCATAAAGAGATCGTAAAACTAATCCATATGAATTGAGCAGTTTAGTCCAAATTTTCTGAAGAGACTAGATCGCTTTATATGATGAACATATTTAATTTAGGCTTTTATTCACATATAAACATTGATCAGCGAACATAAACAGAAGCTCAACCGAACCTGCTTGACTCGCGAGAATGAACCTCATTGGTTTTAGCAGAAGCTCAAATGTGCTGTGTAACATGAGAATGAACCTCATTGGTTCTTGCTGAAGCTCAAACGTGCTGAGTAACATGAGAATGAACCTCATTGGTTCTTCCTGAAGCTCAAACGTGCTGAGTAACATGAGAATGAACCTCATTGGTTCTTCCTGAAGCTCAACCGAACCTGCTTGACTCGCGAGAATGAACCTCATTGGTTTTAGCAGAAGCTCAAATGTGCTGTGTAACATGAGAATGAACCTCATTGGTTCTTGCTGAAGCTCAAACGTGCTGCATAACACACAAGAATGAACCTTGTTGGTTCACGCACATCAAGTGAACATGCTTGAGATTCCGTTTACCACAACTGATGTGTGATGAATGTTTATATGTGAATAAAAGCGTAAATTCAGTATATTCTTCATATAGTATAAAGCGATCGTGTCTCTTCAGAAAATGTGGACTAAACCACTCAATTAATATGGATTAGTTTTACGATCTCTTTATGAACTTTTTGAAGCATTAACGTGTCAGTTGCGTAGCTGTCAATGGAGGGACAGAAAGCTCTCAGATTAAAAACATCTTCATTCGAATGTTTGAGGTGAAGTATCAAAACTTTGGGCTTAACATTTTATGAATAAATGAGCAAAAACCACAAGTGTTACAATTATCCCTGTTACATAATCAATAATAATCAGCTTAGATAAATCAACTTTTCTCACAGTCGGGAAGGAGGAGATGAAGTCGGCTGCTTCAGATTTCCTCAGCTGTAAATTTTATATCAGGTTGTTTAAATTCCCATCCAGTATGGCCACATCTTCTCTTCATTGAGCATTCTCTGAGCTTTTTCTGAAAACCGGACGGACAGGCAGACAGATGAAGGTGTATTTGTCCGTAGGCTCCCTGTCTTTGCCTTCCTCCACCTCATTAAATACAGCATATCACTTCCCTTCATCTCTCCTTCCTCCCTTTCCTCTATTTGCTGCTCTCTGTCTGTATCTGTGTCTCGTGTTTCCTCTTTTTAACTTGCCATGACAATGCTGTGTAAAGGCGCTCTCTGTTGCTCTGGGGTTGTTTGTGTTTGAGTGCCTGTGTCTTCATCTGCTCTTGAACGTTCCTATTTCTTTCTCCACACGGGTAGATACAGCATGTCTAGAATTGGTTGTTTGTTTTTCCCAGTGATTTTCTCCAGAGAGAATTCCTAGTGAATGCGGTGCATCTTTCTACAGCAAGCCAGTCTTGGCAAAGAAGTGCTGAATGTTTTGCCATTCAGTGAATTGTCAATGAAAACCTTATGTTTGTTCTCTATGAAAATAACGAGTGTACAGAGACAAAATGGGACATCGAATGATGTATACAGTGGCCCCCAAAAAGCCTTTGGACACCTGGGGCCCTATCATACACCCGGCGCAATGCGACGGCAGGCGCAATGCAAGTGTTTTTTGGTTTTTGCATTGCTATTTACAGGAACTGTAAACGACTGCGCCATTGACCAACCAAAACCTGTTATTTAAAGGGCACGTTAGTAATGTGCGCCTATAGGTTGGTGCACAACGCGAGTACACTCTGCTTATTACACACAGGGAGCCCACAAACATTTTTAAATATTAAAATAAAAGGATTCTTCTGTGGAGAAGCGTTCAGTCTTTCCGCTCGTAAATTCCGCAATGTAAATGGCGAATCCGCCATGGTGCAACTGGCTTTTAAAGGGAATGGCAGATGAGACTCTGAATGGTTTATTGCATGTTATGCCCAAAACACACCCATTACTCATTAAGAGACTAGGTACAACCCTTTTAGACCATGCGCCTGGAGCGCCGACCGTTTTTTCCGTCGTTAAACTAGCAAAAGTGGATTCGGACACGCCCTAAGTGCACCTGCGCTGTGCGCTTAGATCGTTAAAATAGGGCCCTTAACGTGCGGTCACATTAGCAACATTTTTAAGAGATTTGGCGGGAAAGAGGTCCATTGTTTATTGTAAATAGTGTAGCAATTTTTGAAGCACAGCTCACAAATAAGTCACTTTCAAACCAAGCAGCTTTCTGTTGGTCAACACAGTGAATTTGAGTGACCAACTTGTACTTGTTGGGAAATCATGTTGGGTCATTCTGATATAGCCAATATATTTTCTTTTATTCTTTGGTCTGTTTGATCTGAGTAATTCAGTCATTTGAAACCAGAGCAGCCCCATCCTATTTGCACTTAGTAGATAGATGTTGTATTTTGTATTTTGAACACCCATACATCACCCTTGTGTGTAAAGTCTACTTTAACCTCTGTAATGACTGCTGTGATTTTGAGGTTGTTTGACTGATCGCTGGTTTGAAGCTTTGATGCTTGTTGAATGCTGCGGTAGCATCAGATGACCTGACAGGTATCAGGTAATAATGGAGCTGTAGACAGGGGCAGCATAGCAAGGTAGGATTGGTCTCAAGTGCTCTCTCTTTCTTTTTCACTGTGTGTTTCACCTCTCGGTTCTGTGATAAATTATATATAGGATTCAGTCTGGCTGTACATTGGCTTTGGATTAAAGCTCAGGCTCTTGTATGTGTGTGGCTGTGCATATGTCTGCATGATCTTTACTCACTTTTTTTTAACAATGACACGTTATAAAGCATATTTTCAACACTATTTATTCACTCTGTTTTCTGAAACCTAGTGGGCTGCCTAAGTAAGTAGATTTTTAAAGGATACCACTGATTTTGACTGTAAGAAAAGAACAAAAAAAATAGTTTGGAATGAATAAATTACAGAATTTTGGTTTGATTGTTTTTGCTTAAAGTATACATTTAAGGCATCTTAATTATGGTAACTCCTAAGATACAATTGCAATGAACAAATCCAAGATGGCAGAGTAAGCTTGTGGTTTCCTATTGCTGTGATCTCATGTGATTGACAGGTTGTCTCGCCAAAAAACTTCATCAGAGAAGAGAAAAGATTTCAATGAAAGAGGGAGAGGAAGTTATTTTGATTCAAGATTATGAATTAAAAATAAATAATTATGTGCAGAGATAAATGTATAATAAAAGTTAAAAAAAAAGTAAATTTTGATTTCATGGTGACTTTAAACCAGCCGCAGTAAAGTTCTATACAAAGAGCCCCTTGATATTAACTGAACACATTTTACTTGCAGTATTGCTACTTTAGCATCCTTTTTGGTTATAGGGAAGTGTGTCCAGTGTTGGGGAAAGTTCATTTTAAAAAGTAATGCGGTACAATATTGCGGGAGTTACTTTTTATGGAAAGTAATGTTACGTTACTTTTGCATTACTTTTTTTACATGGGCTGGCCTTGCTTA
Source organism: Rhinogobio ventralis (assembly GCA_039654625.1). Taxonomy (NCBI): domain Eukaryota; kingdom Metazoa; phylum Chordata; class Actinopteri; order Cypriniformes; family Gobionidae; genus Rhinogobio; species Rhinogobio ventralis. The sequence goes on from CM077215.1 coordinate 5,384,580, forward strand.
GTTGTTATATTTTTGTCACATGTAAAGGCCCTTTGACACCAAAAGTAAAATGAATAAGCCTCAGGCTGGAGAAAATGCATATTCACGCCTGTACAGTAGAGGGCACAGCTCAAACAAACCTTTAAGCTGTGCTGCCATTCTGGATTGTAGAAGAATAGGACGCAGGTGAAGAAAGTTCAACACACTTACAATAATACTATTTTTGCTTATTAGTAAGGTTGAATTGGATCATCAAATGCCAGCAGCAAAGACACTGGTTATTAAAGTGAGATTAAATACATAAAGTATATTTGTGTTATTTAACATATTAACATTGAATTATTGCAGGTTTGTGAATACTTGCATTTCACTGTTTTTATTCATTCTTTTTTTGTGCAAGTGAAATAAGTAAATGCTCATATTAGTCTAGAACTACAGTAACCATCATGTTCACACACAACTCCTCTGCACTTACTCACAATTCCTCTCAACATGGGGACAGGAGAGCTGTCAGTCAATTAATTACGAAACAAAGTAACTTGCATTACTTATTTAAAAAAGTAACTCAGGTATTTTGTAAATTTAAAAGTAATGTGTTACTAGTTACTCAAAAAAAGTAATCTGATTATGTAACTCGCGTTACTTGTAATGCGTTACCCCCCAACACTGCTGCTGACATGATTGCCTATATCTTATCTGCATTGAATGCACAAAACCAACATTGTCGATATCAAAACATACAATCGTAGAAGTGTTAATTAAACAATATTTTTTGGGTCAATGGTTTTGGCCCTTTAATTCGGTTAAATATTTTTGGTTGCCGCTAATTAAAAATGACTCTCTTATCCAATATCTTTGTGTGCTGTGCATTTTGATTCTTACTAGAGTATGATATTATTAGTTTAGCAACATGGTAATAGAAAACTCTACTGAAGTCAGTTGCAATGCAGCGCTCCAGGTTTTGTAATTGAGCTCTTGTCTAGCTTTAATTGTAATGCGGGAATGTAAATGCAGTACACAGACATCCCAGGTCACACTATTTCCATGGCTGGACAGCAGAGGATTACATTTCGTTCTTGGCCAAAGTAAATGTGTTGAAAGATTTAGAGCCGTCTCTATCTGAGAAAGCTCTTCACTGCTCCTAGGTTTCCTGTGTAAAACAGTCTGAGGAGCTCATCATCATGACAGATGTGAACTCTTGGCTTGGTGCTGATTAGCCCTGTCAAAATATCTTTGTGTTTCATTTATGGACCTCCCTTTGTCTCCTCTTTCCTTTTCCTTTCTACTCAGTTTCGGTTTTGACCTTCCTGTGAAACAAGTGAACTCTTCATGCTGTTATGCTCTTGTTTAAGAGCCTCCTGTCTAGGTTAAAATGTACAGGCTGTGTGTTGTCTTCTACCAATCAGTGCTGTTATGGCCGCCTCTTTGAAAACTCACGCTCGCATCTCAAGCACCGGCCCACCTATAGATTTAGATGAAGTGAGCCATTTTGCTTGTGTTTGAAAAATCAAATAAGTTTAAACTGTGGTTGAAATACATGATTTTCATGGTTGATTAGGAGATTGCTTTTTTCTACTCAAAGCATTTTCAGTATCATGACTAATCAGCTGCTTTTGAAAGCTAATTATGGTTATTCCACTGATAGTGTGTGTTTGTGAGTCTACGCTAGTGTGGCTTCTGTCCATGTGTTTGTTTAATGTGTGAATAATCTGAGAATTGCAAGCGTATGTGCGTAAACATATGTATGTTTGTTTGTGTGTGTGTGTGTGGGCTTCTGTAAATGGTGAGATTTTCACTTGTGACTGACAGTCATAGTGAAAGAAGGCAGGCATAATCTGGGATACATGATGCACAATATATATACATACTGTATTATCTGTAACTCTAATAGCGGTTATCGACTGATATTAACAGGTTTTTTTTTTTTTAATATAGCGGTTTTGACCAATATTGAGTATTTAATTGTTTGTGCTTATGTCCCCTATTTGTGCATTTAAATTGCTAATATCATCATTAAACACTCATTTAAAGTTAATCTTATAAAACTCTAATCTATTAACACCGTCTTTAGCAAATCTCAAAATTAATATCCAGTTTTCATACTTTGTAATTTTAGTGTTTTTTTTTTATTTGATTTATTTAGACAAAATAGTTTAGAATATGAATATCAACAAATTATCATGCAGAATAAATGCATTCATTCAGCTTATGCTTGCGATGCAAAACGGGCCAGTTGCATAAACGTACTATGTTAAATGGACAGTTCAGCCAAAAATGAAAATTCTCTCATTTATTCACCCTTAAGTTGTTCCAAACCTGTATGAATTTCTTTGTTCTACTGAACACAAAAGAAGATATTTTGAAGAATGTTTGTAACCAAAGAGTTGTGTGGCCTCATTGACTTCCATAGTATGGAGAAAAAAATATATACTATCGAACATTCTTCAAAATATCTTCCTTTGTGTTCAGCAGAGCAAAGAAATTTATACAGGTTTGGAATGTGTTCATTTTTGGGTGAACTATCCCTTTTAAGATTGTGTCTTAAGAACTAGTTTGACCAACTAGCAGTTAAAGGTGCACTGTGTAATATTTAGGAGCATCTATTGACAGAAATGCAATATAATATACCTATTTTTTTAGAGGTGTATAAAGACCTTACATAATGAACCGTTATTTCTTTATTACCTTAGAATGAGCCATTTCTATCTACATACACCGCGGGTCCCCTTACAGTGAAGTCGGCATTTTGCGCCGCCATGTTTCCACAGTAACCCTAAACGGACAAACTGCTCTAAAGAGCGCTAGCTACTCTCTACTGTCTCAAACGCCGACATCTTTGTCCTGTGTCGGCCACCGTAGCTTCTCCTTCGAAAGGGAGGGATGAGCAGTGGGCGGTTGATGCCGCTAAAATTAGCACAGTGCACCTTTAAATAATAGGTAAACACTCTTAATTTTCCAATTAAAATTAGACTGATCTACCTTTTTATGTGATTGACTTTAAAAAGTTAGGACCAAACTTGAAGAAAAATGATTGGATGACTAACTTTTAAGACAGTACCAGTTACCTTACCAAAAATGGGGAAAAAAGATGATTTAACATTGCATAATTTGTCATTTTACTGTCAGATTAAATAATCCAATTTGTTATAAAGTAATTTGTTGATTTTTATTAAATAGTTTTCATTCTTTTGAGTTTTTGTTATCAGTAGGTTGAGTTTCAGGTTGATTGGCTTTTCCCAGTCATCTCAATGGCAAAAATTAATTTTTATTGTATTATTTTAATGATGTGTGTGTTACCCTAATGGCGTTTTGTCTTTGTTTGTCTGACCCTGTGCATTGTAATTTGTACTTTGAATTTCTGGAAACCACAGCTGCCAGTTTTTTTTACCTTAATTTAAAGGTTTACTGGTGTGATCATAATGGTTTCTCTCTCAGCAAGCTGGATTTTGAGAAAGAGGAGGAGGAGGTAGAAGGGGGTGCATGAAGAGGGCGCGGAAATAGATTTCATTAGTTCTAACGATTTGCCAGTGAAAGAGTTTCCTCCATTCCCCCACTTACTCCTTTTCAACCAGATGAAACATAAACAAACACAATCAGAGGCAAATGGGTGCAAATGCGATGTGGCAGAGGAATTGAGCTTAATTTACTAGCAGTGTTTACACAGCCCCTGTTTCCTTCATCCAGCTAACATAGCTGACTGAGTGTAAATGAAGGAAATCATCAGGTTCATGCAAAATGTAAATAATTAATCCCGACATAAATACATGGTGCATTATGAAAAGCATCTCTGAGTTGATTCAGCCTGGCTGCTTCAAACGGGAGTATTGTGCAGTTTGACAGTGAGAATTTAATTCAGAGCTCTCATATGGTGTGTAATGCCGCTCGAGGAGTGAGACATCAATTGGCCTTGAAGGTGGCGGTAATGATGTTTTTCCTGTCGGAGCTTTGAAAGAATAAGAGGTCAGACCTGCCCGTGATTATTTTTCATGTAATGGTGCTGCCAAAAGCAGCAGATTCAACAAACAATTTCAAAACAAATCATACTTCTTATTGTTCTCACGCTTAAAATTCATGGAAAAGATTAGATTATAGTGTTTGTGCTTTGAGACATAATCTTGTTATTACAGAGGATGAAATGGCTCAGATTCACAGGGTCAAGCTAAATGACTCCTTTGAGGGGAAAGTGGTTATTGATGGCTCAGGCGTTTCCTCATCAAAATTTGTTCTGGCAGAGAGGCACTGTGTGAATTATTTATTTATTTCGGTTCTGTTCCATCAGTGGCATTCCACTCTCATTCACATTCTGCTCCATCGTGTTCCATTAGAATTCTAGAGGGTTCCTGCGTTCCTCTGGGTCTTGCTCAACTCATTTCTATGGGTGTCTTCGAACAGCGCTCACTCTGGCAGACCCAGCTAAGAGAAGAGCTCTTCCAGCACATTCTATGCAGTCGTCTCACAGAGAACTGAATGAGTGGTGTTTCCTGCCCTCTTTCTTCCTCTACCTATTCACATGTTCTCTGCTTCTCATCAGAGAGAGAGAGATCAAGAGAGATTGGGAAGAGTCTGGCCTTAGCTTTTCTGAAAAGGCTGAGAATACATTTCTAGTGAATCTCTACAAATATTTGATGCTGGAGGATTAATTTACAATACATTTGTATTCATTTACTATATCAAGTGTGGGATTTCTTGGTTTATTTCTTGGTATTATATAAATGTGTTTTTAAACTATCATGTTTTAGGCCTCTCTCACACTGCATGCATAACTACAGTTAGCTGTAATTTCCTCCGTTGTGTTTGTTGCTTTATAAAATCCTATAGTGTTTATTTATTTAATGCATTTTTGAATACACCGCTTGCATGTGCTTCGTGATAGATCAAGGTTCGCCCCTTGTTTGGTTCATATCTGCAACCTTTTGATTCCTATCTTAAATCTCAACCATTAAGCCACTTTTATATACACCGATCAGGCATAACATTATGACCACCTTCCTAATATTGTGTTGGTCCCCCTTTTTGCTGCCAAAACAGCCCTGACCTGTTGAGGCATGGACTCCACTAGACCTCTGAAGGTGTGCTGTGGTATCTGGCACCAAGATGTTAGCAGCAGATCCTTTAAGTCCTGTAAGTTGCGAGGTGGGCCTCCATGGATCGGACTTGTTTGTTCAGCACCTTCTCATTGGTGTATATCCTTTATCATTACAGTGACCATGCAAGTATTAATATTAGTCTTGCTAGGAGTTCTTTGATCATTTGAAAATCAGATTGCTACATATTTTTCCCTTTTTATGCAACAGAATTGATTTGGGAAACACTGTTGCAATTTGGCAAAATGTTTAATTAGCTGAATTAGCATAATAACAGGTTTGATTGCACATGAAAACATCAGAAAAACAATGAAACCGAATTAATTAGCTTCATGAATATTTTGCCTATCATGTCCGGATGGATGAGATTATATTGATTCAGAGCCGGTACACTGATCTAAGAATGACTGCTGCTTTACAAAGGGTGGCATGCTCGGTTTGTTTAATGAACTGAATATACTAATAAAAGTAATCTCTATACGTACACCAAATAGCAGCTGTGTTGCAGAGATTGGAATTCTAATATGAATTTGTCATAAAACAGTAGGCAGTTTGGCTATAAAATCAAGTACGCACATGTAAACGCTGAAATTACATCACATCCCTATGTAAAACAATTACTGGCTGTGAATGTACACTCACTACCCAGTTGTAATGTGAAGTCTGTAGTGTTCATTATCTTTTATTGCCGTGATATTTACTCCTCTGTATGATTGCTTTCATTACCTGCTATCTAAACTTCTAATACCACCTTGAGAGTATCAATTTTTCGCTTGACTTCCCCTTACAACGCTGACCGTAATAACATGCAGGATCACACACTTGTTTAGGTATGGTTGGTAATCTCTTAATATCGTTCACGGTCATGTGACCACATCCGATTTTGCACTAATCAAAGATGTGCTTTGTGTTCTTTACTATATTTAATATGACAGTTAAAGGTTTCAATCTCCTCCGCTAATTGAATGTGACTCCTTTGTTCTTGTTTCAATCAGTGCAAAAGTGAAACAGACAGTTGAGTGTCCTGGTAAAACTTATCAGCTATAATTAGAGTCCCCGTAGGCTCACGTAAATCACAGAAGACAAACATTTCCTCTGATCTTTTATTACAGAGAAACATTTTTGCTTCACTTAGAGCCACTGTGTCTGTGTTTACAGTGCTGGGGAAATTGACAATGTGGTTTTACTCACTCAAATGAAAGAGATTTTTTTTCTTTTTCTTTTTTTTGTTTCCTTACCAAATCATTTTAAGGTGGTTTATCTTTACTATATACCAGACTTGGCTGAATTGAAAGCTTAGTTATTAGTGATTGGAAAGGGTGTGGCTGAAGTTTGGTTGCACAAGTTTACTCTTCTCTATCAGTGATGTCATACATCCTTAAGGAAAAGTCATGTTTTTTTCCTGGTGTTAAAATATTTTTTTAATCTGTGTACAATGCAGAGACAACTATATATAAGCCATTAGTCGGTTGATTGAAGCACTTGATGATTTCAAGCTCTGTGATGATTTCAAAACAATTGCTCTGGTAAAATTTACCATCGTAAAACTTCTGTGATGGTAATAATATGAGGTTGGAGGAAAAACTTGATTTCAGTGCTTTTGGGAGTAAATGCTCAGTTTTTCTCAGGGGAACTTTATAGTTATGTGAGGCTGTCTGGGGAATGCATTTTTTTTTAAAGAGTTTTGTGTGTGAACTTGTGAGTTTTCCCTCTCATTTAATATTTTTTCCTACCACCATGTCCAATTAGGCGCTCTGTAGTTTTGAGTATCCTCACCAGAGCATTTCCTATTCAACTGTAGTATGATGCATTGGTGGAGAAATTAACTAGCTAGTCACAACTGTTTCCTGAAACCATAGTAACGTTGTTTGATCCTCTTTGGTTCAACAAAATAGGACTGTCATTAATGAAACATGCATTTGTTGGAGTGATGACTTCTGCTAATTATACGATTCAAGATTGCAATTAATGCCAGATTAGAATATATACAGAAAGTAGTTCATTTTTTTTTTTACTTGTTAACTTGCGGTATATAAATGGCATACACTTACTCTCATATACATGACATTTAGCCAGCAGCTTTCTCCACAACGTAAAGAGGTATTGCTTTATTGATCTTGGCGTCTGATAACTACTTCACTATTTTTGTTCCCTGTTGTTTCGCTTGATTTGATGTTTGATTCCTCGCAGTTTACCTCTTACATCATTCTCCGGTGTTCCCTTATGTATTTATGCACACTCTTGAAAGACTGTGCTGATTATTGATCAGATATATCAAATGAAATGTGTATATATAGCGCACAATCTGTTTAAGTCCACATGTCATGTTATCAAAGAAACTATGCTTCTAACCCCAGGTCAAAAACTGTAATTCCAACCACACACGTTTGCAGTGCAGGTTTCGAGAAATGCAGAATCGTTGTACAATGGTGAATACAACTGATCTTGCGACCATAATTGACTAACAATGTTTTTGGGAAACGCACTCAGCCTGGAAACAACAACATTGGCCCAACTAATGGTGTGGGTTTATGGATAGTGGGGCTATCTGTTTGTTTGGCCAATGGAAGACAGCTGTTTGAAACTGGAATTTTTCTTCTTTTATTTTTTTATTATTACACACAGTTTGACACAAATAATAGTTTTAACTTAAAGGCCCACTGAAGTGCCTTGAAACCCGTAGCATTATTCAATGTGTTTATGTAATTTCCCCTGAAACAGCTCCAGTTGTAAGCAGCTCCTCCCCTTTTTTAAAACAGCCAATAGCGTTTCGTTGATATCACAGTTTGACTAGAACCTTTCTGTTTGGTAAAGCCACAGTTTCCTCCTAATCTCTAACTGTTTATCATCATAATCTCCTCCATATCGCTTTGAAATACAGCATTCTGTACAGAATTCAAATGGGTCCGATATGTTTTGTTGTCTGCGCCGACTTGTGCATATGATACGCTCTGTGCTCGTGTCTCTGGATCGGAGCAGACTTTGTGTGCGCTGCCGCAGTTCGCGTGAAACTAACGTGAAACCAGACTTTATTTGCCTCAACTGAAAGCTTATTTACACTGTCTGAATAATTTCCTATCGCATGTGTAGTGCGCTATGTGCCATTCACCATGTAGAAAATAGCAACTGACTGATTTCAGCCGCAGCTTCAGCATCTATTTATAGTGTAGGGGGGCGGTATGCTTCAGATTCTCGAGAGCATTTGATTGTATGAGATGCGATGAGATGTCCGCGGTGATGTCATAAAAATCTGTGATCCATTTTAGCGGAAGTGAGAGACTGTAAGTTTTGAATGCTTATATCTCTTAAATGTGAATTTTGTCATTATTTTGGAACACACTAGCTTATTCCTAACCTCAAGGCTAACATAGTCATACTAAAAGCAAATTTTTTTTTTGATTTCCGGGGCCTTTAAAGGCACAATATGTAATTTCGCCACTAGAGGGCGCTTATTCAAAACAAAGGTGTAGCTTGATGACGCCTTGATTTCGCGGAATCATGGGAGTTGTTATCTTCACATCTACAGCCGGTGGAAAAGATTCTGATGGGACTCGGGCAGAAATCATATTCATGGATGAGCTAATGTATTAAAGATTTTTTAACATTACTGTAGTATGAAGCAGGGTGGGGCAGAACAAGGCCGCTGGAGAAATTGCTAATGAGAGACAAGCGCGACACATGGCTCGAGAGCAGTGTAGTTTTAATTATGCCGCAGACGAGCGCTTCTGCTTCTTCCACTCATGCGTATTTGGGGTAACGCAGCGCTGTTTTATCATATTACACGCATTTGAGTGTGTTGAAAGTTATGTTATAATGCTACTCTGTGCGTTCGCTCTGGGGCTACTATGAGACACTTGTTGCACACTGCAGTAAGCTAGATCGATATTAGGCATGGTAAAACATGGTACTCGCGGTAAATCAAGAGGATAATGCAGGTATGATGTCATTGATAGGCAACGCACGGACACAGTCCGTGTCCTGGTTAAAATTGCTTATTTCTCTGGATTTAAACATTCTTGGAAACATTTGGGATAATGTAAGTACACAAGTCAACAAAATATATAACATTGTTCTAGTGGTTTTTGGATGTTGTAATAAAAAATCTTACATATTGTGCCTTTAATTCAAAGATATAAAATACTTTTGTTTTGTTAGATTGAATGTTGAGGAAATCAAATGTCAAAAGTCTCTTTCATTTTTTGTATTTCTATAATCTGTATTCACTCAACATTTATAATCACCATTTGAAAATGCATATTCTTAGAATTTCTTGCACTAAGCTTTTGTGCAGTGATGTAGAGGTGCTTTGCTTGGGTGAATTGGGCCTAGTTACATGGTGAAATTGTAAGACCATGGAGACTGAACTAATCTGGTTTAGTAAGATTCTCATTTGGAGGTGAAGTAAGAATGAATGAATGAGAGTTTGGGGACTGTTAAGGACATAATAAATCATACTCGTAATTTCTGTTCTCTCTATATTTCTGTTTTATTTACAGAAGTACTATCCATTTTTTTGTTTCCATGAATTTATTTTAGCTGATATTTGTAGCTTTAGATCCATTGGGTGTTCATCCCAAGTGTCTGAATCTCAACAGTGTGAATTTGCCCCTCAAGACCCACTGATTGTTTTTAGCGAATGCAACCTTTTTAATATCCAACGTGGATTTAGTGGTAATTCTCTAATGCTTGTCTTTGTTTGTTTTAAAGACGTAAACTAATGGCCACCTTGTCAGTGCCTTTTTCCAAATGGGATGCACGTTAGAGGCGTCAGCTAATATTCGCCTGTCTATTCTAATTCCCCGCCCTGCTTTCTATTAGCCTGCAGACGGGGTGCAGCGTGCAAATTACTCATCGGAAATGATTAATTCTGCACAAGATTAATAGCTCTGGCTCTATTTCACCCAAAGCTAATTTAGCAGCCAGGGAGGAGATTGGCTTTATTGCTAAACGAGGCTATTTTCTTTCTTCTCTTGTTTCTTAGCGACAGGTTTAGAGAAATCATGCAAATTGGCTAAAGAAAAGGCAAGATTTTGGCTGCTTCGGCATGACCGTTTGTCATAAACACTGCATTTTGCTGCTTGAATTCATTCCTACACTCAGATGCCAATCCTTTATGATGGTTTAATACAAGTGCGTTATACGTGTGTGTGAAGCTCTTTGAATGGAAGGCAAATCTTAAGCTAATCATTTCTATAAAACACCTATATTAATTCTTCTGTTAAAATATGCACATTATTTGAGCTCAAGTAGTACTCATAATTTTTACAGTCGTTTTAAGGATTTGGCTGTTGCTTTGGAAATGACATTGCTTATAACTCAATTCACTATCATTGTAAATGCATTACTGTAACTTTTTTGCTTTATTATAAAAATGTTTTTTTGCTTTGATTTAAAGAGAAGTTAATTATGCCGTTGATTGAAGTTACAGTCAACTAACCCAGAAATTTCTTTGAACTGTTTAACTTAGCCGAAATAGTGTCTTCTATTTGCTGTATTGATAGAGACGTCAGTGTTTCAAAACTGAAATAGTACAGCTTTGGATAAAAGCGTCTGCCAAATGCTTAGATTAAAAATGTAAAGCATAATGGGATTTTTGTAATGATCCTGTAATATTGCAGCTTTGACTTAGTAGGCTTTCCTGAAGACCTCACATCCAGGCCTCCTCTTGAACTGTATGCTCACAATCTTTGTGGACAACCAGATTCATCCTTTCTCAGTCCCCGTCCTTCATGGCAGACACCATATTGATCCCTGACGCTCCCTGTAATAGCTCTAATTGAAGGCCGTCTCGCTCTGCGTGTGAGATATATCCGTCCATCTGACCATTTAAAAGACATTTTAGCTGCTGCCATGTGCGCTGGGATGATCTGTGATTTGGTATTGATGAAACAGCGCACCCTTTAGCTGTGGTGCTGTGTTCAGACCATGACCTCCCGATGGTCACAGACGCCTGGCCGTGTGATTTGGGAGAGTGGCTTTTAGAGCAGTTAGTTACAGCAGTTTGCTCCATGCTGTTTTCTTCTGTGTGTATGATGGGGTCAGAGCTTGTCTTTTCACTGCTGTCAGGAAGACTGATCTTTGCCACACTACTCTGGAAGATTGTGTTCCTTGATGTTGCCTAGTTGTTGTTTAGAAAAGCTCCCTGGGGATGTATGAACTTGGTCCCTGCACACCAATTCAGGCTGTGTGTGTGTATGTGTGCGTTTCTGACTCTTTACAACCTCCTCTGTACACACCTCCATAAAAAGGTCTTGCATTGAACCTGGTTTGCTTTGTGTTATTTGATGCGCTGTGGCATTGTAATTTCTGTTCTGTTGCATTATAATTGGTGCTGTCAAATGATTAAAATATTTAATTCTCATAAAAATGTTGTAGTTAACATGTTAAAGGGTTAGTTCACCCAAAAATGAAAATTAGCCCATTATTTACTCACCCTCAAGTCATCCTAGGTGTATATGACATTCTTCTTTCAGGCGAATACAATCTGAGTTATATTAAAAAAGTCCTGGCTCTTCCAAGCTTTATAATAGCAGTGAATTGTTGGGTCATTTTTGAAGTCCATAAAAGTGCATCTCTCCATCATATAACTGCTCCACTCCGGGGGGGTTAATAAAGTCCTTCTTGACACATGCGTATTGAAAAACACAGAAACGCAGAGGATAGAGCAAAACAAAACGCCGGTTATGAATTAGAAATTAATTAAATAAAACGAGAATTTTAAAAAAATTTTCCACGAGAGGCATCAGAGCTTGCGATGCTCCTGTACATCGCGTCACAAGTTACTCTTTTAGACCGCCAGAAGCTAGTTATTTTAGTCTTTAAAGTTTTAAATATGGATATTTTTCTTGCACAAACGCGCCACTTCGCTTCAGAAGGCCTTTATTAACCCCCCGGAGCCGTGTGGAGCAGTTATATGATGGAGAGATGCACTTTTATGGACTTCAAAAATGACCCAACAATTCACTGCCATTATAAAGCTTGGAAGAGCCAGGACATTTTTTATATAACTCAGATTGTATTCGTCTGAAAGAAGAATGTCATATACACCTAGGATGACTTGAGGGTGAGTAAATAATCATGGGATCATTTTTGGGTGAACTAACCCTTTAACACATTCAGGGATAGTTCACCCAAAAATTAAACTTCTGTCAGCATTTACTGACCCTCTAATCTTGCATGATTTTTTCTTCTGCCGAATACAAAAGGAGATAATTGAATTAATTTCCAGTTATTTAAATGTAATACAATCGCAGTGCATTGTATCTTGCAATGGTGTCCACCATCATGTTACAGTTAAATTGCTTAAATATCAGGTTCTTTTTCATCAAAACTAGGATATTTCTTGCGTGTGCCAACACTCTTGAGTCAACATTTAAAGCAAGTTTTGAAGTACATGACGGTGAGTATATGATGACAGCATTTTTCATTTTTGGTTGAACTGGTAGTAAAAGTACATAGATACACTGGGCAAAGGCATATTTCTGCAACATTCTGTTTTTAAAATGGATGTAAATGGTTACTGAACTCTGCAAAAAAAAAAACTAAAAAAAACTCAGTAATCAAATAATTTAACATTTTCCCCAGACTTTTTGGATTTAAAGGCACTTTTCATTGTGTGTTTGTACAAATGATGGTGTGATTTGCTCATGGGGTTAATATTAATATTAATGACAGTTTTTTTAATTTATTTTTTTTATATTGACAGCCCTAATTACAATACAAAGGCCCCTTAATAAAATCATTTTATGTAGTGCTCTTAGTTTTCACTTAGTGCCAATGGAAATGCAAAAGCAACTACAGTATCTAATATTTACATTTAAGCATATTAACTGTGTGTTAGACAAGGATAATTCACTCAAAATGAAAATTCTGTCATAATTTAATCTTAATTTAAGCTATGACTTTATTTCTTATTGGAAACATAACATTTAAAAAATTTTTTCCAGACAATGGTAGTCAATGTTCACCAAAACTGTGTTTGGTTTCCATTCCAACATTCATCAAAGTATCTTCTTTTATGGTTTGCAGAAGTAAGTGTGACAGGTGACATAAACTTGAGTAAATGATGACTGTTCACATTTACATTTATGTATTTGGTAGACGCTTTTATCCAAAGTGACTTGCAATGCATTTCATCAGTTCATGCATTCCCTGGGAATCGAACCTACAACCTTGGCATTGCGTTCTTCATTTGTGTGTGAACTATCTCTTTAAAGACAGGTGGTGTTTGAAACCTAAGAGTGTGAGGATTTTTTAGAACATGACAGAACTGCTGGTGAATACTTCAGTTTTTGTGTATGCACAAAGATCTCACTGTCATGTCTGCCCTTTTCAAAATGGCACCCAAACATGTCAGATGAAAGGTCAGTGATCTCAGAATAGCATTGAAGACATCGCAAACATTTGACTCCAGTGTTAGCACTATTAGATATGAGTCATGTCCGTCTTGAAGTGTTTATTTGCCATGTTTTACTATTTATTTCATCTTTTGATATGTGAAGTTGTGATGTGCAGGGAAGTAGCCATTTCTGAGATGGAGTCTGATCTCATCTACTAAATGGATGCTGGGAGATGGCAACCCCTCCACCCTGTCGCGCCTCATATCTCCATTTGCCTCACCTCCCTCCGTGGGTAGTTAAAACAGATAGCAGGTCCCCACAGCACAGACACAGCAGGTCAAGTGCACACCACAAACAGACCACTGTTAGCTTCACTCTCTGAGCAGATGTGGACGGTTGTAATCACACTAAATGGCACTCAACAGCAGAGGGTTTTCAAAAATATCTTTGTTACTCTCAATAATTTATCAACAAGTCTCAGCGCTTACATTTGTTTCTGTACTTTTAGCCTCTGAATTTTTGTCTGTTTTTCCTTAAAAGTATTGTAATAATGCACCTCACCATAATTTAGTTTTTATGCTAATATTTTCCTTGTACATAATAGCCTATCATCTGTGTGAAATAACACTGTTTACACAGTAATGTTATTTGCATAACAATATTGTGGTATTATTACTATACAAATATACGACAAGGGGATTGTGCATGATATGTAGTTTGTATATTGAAGCTTTGTTTATGTTGCATAAATATTTTTACATTATTGCTTAAGTGCTGAAGGGCCGTCATGCACCATTTTTTCATTCAATTATTTTTTTTTTGGAATTGAGTTCAATCAAAATGCATTAATTTTTTTGTGAGAGGAAATCTTTAAAATCTGAGATATATTTGCTCATGATCTGGTGTCTTCTCTTCCATCCTTACAGTGGAGGGCGCTGTTACTCTGTAAGATCAGAGGCCACAGTTTTTCTCTCTTTTCACTTTCTCCCTAGCATTTTTTGACCCCTGTTCTGCTGCACACCATCAAGTCTGTGAGGCTGGACTGTGAATCTGTTTCGCTCTGTTTGTAGGAGTACTATTTATCTCACATGCCTCAGTCTTTAGAAAGGGTGTGTTTTTTGTTGTCTGGATCACCCACACACCTGACAAATGCACCTCTCTCAAACACCTGCTAGTCCCATACTGATTTCACATTTTTCATTTAGAGTTTCTTTATATAAGGTATAGATTAGAAAAAATACATTTTCTCTTGTTTTCATATTATGTTAATATCCTTAAAACAAAATAAGTGTAGGCTGTTTGTGTACAATAATACAACTTGAATTTGAGTTAAAGGGTTAGTTGCAAAAATTCCAGGATTTTTCACCCCATCATAGACTTCCATGGCAACTAAAATGTTGAAGGTCCAAATCAATGCAGTTTCAAAGCGCTTCGAAGGGCTTCAGATGCTCTGTGCGATCCCAGACGAGGAATAGGGTCTTATCTAGCGAAACGATCGGTCATTTAAAAAAAAAAAAAGAATATACTTTTTAACCTAAATTGCTCATCTTGCGCTGCTCTGCTACGTGCAAGGATTGCGCAATCACGGCAGAAAGGTCACACCAGACGTAGGCAGAAGTACCGCCCCTGTGTTTTACGAAGCACACATGCGAAGACTAATACAAACACCCTTTAGCAAAAAAAAAAGGTAAAACGATGTCGGATGATTTTGAAGTTGAAAATGGAGTGTTTTTTGGTAAAGGGCATTTATATTAGTCCTTTAGTTTGTTTGGGGCGGTACTTGGACCTTCAACATTTTGGTTGCCATGGGGAGAAAAATCCTGGAATGGTTTCCTCAAAAAACGTCATTTCTTTTCGACTAAAGAAAGAAAGACATGAACATCTTGGATGAGATGGGGGTGAGTAAAATATCAGGAAATTTTCTTTTTGAAGTGAACTAATCCTTTAATGTTGTTCTAAACACGCAAGACTTTCGTTCATCTTCGTAACATAAATGAAGATCTTGTAATAAAATCTGAGAGGTTTCTGTCCCTCCATTGACAGCTACGCAACTACCACTTTGAAGTCTCAAAAAGTTAATAAAGAGATCGTAAAACTAATCCATATGAATTGAGCCGTTTAATCCAAATTTTCTGAAGAGACTAGATCGCTTTATATGATGAACAGATTGAATTTAGGCTTTTATTCACATAATAAACATTCATCAACGCACACATCAGGGCCTGGTTTCACAGACAGGGTTTAGATTAAGCCAGGGTTAGGCCTTAGTTCAATTAAGATATTGAAGTAGTTTTTATAACATGCCTTGGAAAAAAACATTACTGGTGTGCATCTTGAGACAAAACAATGGCATTTACATATTTTAAGATACGTCAGTGCAAGTTGCTTTCAGTAAAAACTGCTCAAACATGCATTTTAGTCTGGGACTAGGCTTAAGCCAATGTGAAAACCAATGAGGTTAATTGTTGTGTGTTATGCCGCACGTTTGAGCTTCCACAAGAACAAATGAGGTTTGTTCTTGCGAGTCAAGCAGGTTCGGTTGAGCTTCTGTTTATTTTTCTCTGATCAATGTTTTATATGTGAATAAAAGCCTAAATTGAATTCTCTTCATCATATAAAGAGATTGTGTCTCATCAGAAAATTTGGAGTGAATCGCTTTATTCATATGGATTGGTTTTACTATCTCTGTATGAACTTTTAGAAGTGACAAAATGGTAGATGCATGGAAATATCTCCGATTTAATTTTAAATATCTTCATTTTGATTTTGAAGATGAAAAAAATTCTTGCAGGTTTGGAACGATTTTTGGGTAAACTAACCTTTTAAGTTATTAATAATAATTTTAATATTTAATAAAGTTTATACTGAAAACAAGAACTTTATTCAGATTTTTTTTTCTTATCACATTGCAAATAGTTTTTTTTTCTTGTTTTAAGCAAAAATCTTAACAATTTAGTAAGGTTTGAACAGGGAGAAAATTCCCAGTGCAGGAACAATAAACTGAATTTAAGGTATATTCTGTGACAAATCTTATTCTCTTACACAATTTAGCTTCTCAAGTAAATGTATCTTGCTTTAAAAAAAAAATGATGTAAGAAAAACAATTGCAGTGTGTTACTTTCTTCCTGATCGTTGATCTATTGATTTTTTTTCCTCTTTTCATGCTCTTTTGGACCGCGGTGCATTCAGTACCTCCAGTAAAATTGATTCAGGAAAGCTGTATTTTTGCTAACTCATTCTACAGGAGCAGATTGTAAAAGAAGCAGTGTGCAGTATAACAGCGAGTCTCTGGGGAAGGGAGTGCGGTTATCGGTCTGATTAACAGTGAACTTGCAGCCGGAGGATGTTTCTTAAGGATGCAGACAGATGTTCAACCTTCCCCTGAGAGGAAAAGTGATGGGGTTCGGCCTCACTGAGGAAAAAACCCTGCATGATTAAACTGAATATTACATTTATTTAAAGTTTGATAAAGTCTTATTAATCTTTAATGTTCTTACATCATCCATTCAGTGATAATTAACATCCTTTCTCAAGCTGAAGGCGCACTGACTCACATATATTAGCTCTGTGCTGGTTCTGCTGAATGAAGGATGTTTGATTGACATGTTCCTCGACTGCTTTGTCTCTGCTGTCAACTCGGGAGGAAGCGAACATGTGTACAGATGCTGTCTGTCAAAAATCATGTATTTTCAGTTTTATTAAAGGGGGCCTATTGTGCCCTTTTTCTACTAGAATAGGTTTTCATACTTGAATGATCAGATGATCACATTATTTTTCACATACATTGTTGCAGCTCCTCTCTTCCCACTGTCAGTATTGCTCTTTTAGTTCCTGTCTCTATAAAGCTCCAAAAAGCACAATGTGCTCTAATTGGTCAGCTGGACCAATTAGACCACGCCCCTTACCATAACCGTGAGTTTCAACACACTACTAACACAACTCAACCAGGCCCCATTTTTTCTTGGGTAGTGATGTGTATGTTTCCAGAAGAAAACTAAAGACTACAATCAAGGCGTTTCAGGGAGTTTAGAAACAGTGCACACTGATGATACAGAATAACTCCCTTTGGAGTGGACTTTGTGCGTTGTAAATTTGCAGACATTTTTCATGCT
The DNA here is from genome assembly GCA_039654625.1 of Rhinogobio ventralis. Classification (NCBI taxonomy): domain Eukaryota; kingdom Metazoa; phylum Chordata; class Actinopteri; order Cypriniformes; family Gobionidae; genus Rhinogobio; species Rhinogobio ventralis. The sequence continues at coordinate 5,402,094 of CM077215.1, forward strand.
CAAATGATACACTGATATCAAATGATATCTGCTAACATTTACTCGCCCTCCTGTTATTTAAAACCTTTCTAACTTGGAACACAAAAGAGCATGGTTGCTGTTTTCTTGGATTCTAAATGTGGTCTGTGTGCAAATATCCAAGTTTTCTAAAGTAATTAGGTGTCTTTGGTTGAAAATAGGCCATGTAAGGCAGAATAACTAAATAACGACTTAAATCGTTTGGAAAGATGATCAAATATTCACTTTTGGATCAACTTTCATTTTTAACATCTTTTAAATGAATACTTGCATTCAGCAAGAATACATTAAATTGATCAAAAGTGACAGAAAAGACACTTATGATGTTACAAAAGATTTATATTTCAAATATTTGCTGTACTTTGAACTTTTTATTCACCAAAGATGTATCAAACATGTATCACGGTTTCCACAAAAATATTAAGCTGCACAACTGCTTTCAACATTGATAAGAATATTATACTTAAGCAGCAAATCAGCATATTAGAATATTTCTGACGGATCATGTGACACTTGATCTTTCAGCACAGGAATTAATTGTTTTAAAATGTATATAACGATAGAAAAGTTATTTCACATTTTTAAAATATTTCAGAGTATTACATTTTTGATCAAATAAATGTAGTGTTGGTAAGCATAAGAGACTTTCAAAAACATTTTAAAAAATCCTACCAACCCCAAACTTTTGGACAGTAGTGTATTTGGAAAATTAGCTTGACTACTCCAATGCATATTGCCCTGAACATTCCTCTTGATTTTTTTTTGATATAAAACAAATAGTTTTATTTGTACTCCAGACAATTAGTCAGAGGTTTAATACCGTGCGTCATAAAATGGCATTGCATAAAGTGGTAAGATACGATTTCCACATCTGGTATCAGCGCAGTCTGAAAGAAAAGAACTTGTAAGTGAAGGTGTGAACAAAAACGTTAAGTGGTACTTCTGTCGTTCTGTTACCTAAGCTCTCTACACCTTTTCCCCCTCTTTTCCTGGTTATTCTCCCAGCAGTCTCTTCTGGTTTGTGGCTCTCAGCAGCTCTCCATCCATCCCCCTGGGTCTCCTTACATTCCTGTAGTGATAAGTCACTCCTGGCTCTTATTTCCTACTGCTACCCCTGTGGAAAACACACTCCAGACAAACACACATGGACATGGTTATGTGTACCGGAGGCCATGTAATTCAACCAGCTTCCTTTTGATTTTAACTCCCACCCTCCCTTTTCCTGGATCAATCACGCGTCGTTTGAGTCGTTGTTGGTTCAATCAAGGTTCAGTGCCAGTCTGTTTGGGTTGAGGTCCTCACCCCAGTGGAAATGTCCTCAAGGTATTATTAGCAGGCATTTGTACCTCTGAAAGAAGAGATCACAGGTATGCAAGACCACCTACTCCCACAATTCAGTACGACAAAAAAGACCTCCATTCTGTGTGGGCAGATAGAAAGGTTTTTCTGATCGTAGAGTGTGTTTTGCTAAAGCTGGTTTGTGTCTCGCTTAAAGGAAAAGCTTTTGAGCCCCTAATAAGAAGCCCATTGTCACTGATTATGGGAAAGGGAACGTCAGCGTGTTTACTGCATGTGGCTTCACTTTGGGTCAGTGCTGCAGGGATGTTTTCCAGAAGGCAAAACTTTATGGCAGCACACATGATTTTGCATACTAGCTGTGGCGCATTATTCTGTTTTGCAGTGCAGTGCTGGTCCATCTTGGACCAACTACCTGCTGATGGAAATGATGTCATAGAAAGGACCGCCTCATGACTGTGTGTAAAGGTTGACAAATATCTGATGATTTGAACCTTTTATGCCAAGGCAAGTTTATTCTTTTGCAACATTATAAATGTCTATACTGTCACTTGATCAATTTAATGCACCCCCCCAATAAATACTGTTCTTTTGAACTTTCTATTCATCAAAGAAATCTACTTTTTTTTTTTTACACAACTGCTTTCAACATTGATAATAATCATAAATGTTTCTTGAGCAGCAAATCATCATATTAGAATGATTTCTAAAGGATCATGTGACACTGAAGACTGGAGTAGTGATGCTCAAAATTCAGCTTTGCATCACAGAAATAAATTATATTTTATAATATATTCAAATAGAAAACAGTTATTTTACATTTTAATAATATTTCACAATATTACAGCTTTTTTGTATTTTTAATAACATAAATGCAGCCTTGGTAAGCAGAAGAGACTTAGGTTGATATCTCAAATAATGAGCTTACAGTAATATTTTGGTTGGGTGCAGTACCAAACTTTTTCACTAGATGACAACCATGCTCCATTACAGACCATATAAGGGCGCCTGCATTTCCATATGTGGTTTGAGTGATCTGAACCATATATTTTCATAATTTTCATACAATTTATGAAGTAGACATCCTATTCAGAAGTAGTATGGGAAGTTTGGCAGAATTTAATATAACTTCAACCTCTAATAAACACATAAAAAGTATGTGCATTATAGCTCGCCGCCACATCACAAATGGAGAATCTATAATTTTTTTATTTATATTTAAAACATTTTCAGACCTTTTTTGCTCCAAAAATGTAATGGATGTTATCTTTTGAACTCTTGGCATGAAAACAAAAAAAGTTTCTACCAATTTCTAATGATTTTCCCTGTCATTGCTATTTCAATATAAAGGTCTGTACACACCTTATGAGTATGAAAATATTCTTGTTGCAAATTAATAAATTACTGCTCCTCTGTAATTTATTTTGAAGTCACCAAATATGAAAACTAGAGATTGTAAGCTTTCAAATGATATATAGTTTGTCAAGATTAGGTTAGGTTTAGGGTAAGATATTACTGTTTTATAAATTTAATGGCTGTCGGCCCTCTGGGCATGAAATAATTTTTTTTTTTACAATTTTTTTTTTATTTTATTTTGAATATGTTAGCCTTACTATTATCTATAAGCTAGTGTGCTCCAAAAAATGACAGAATTCGCATTTAGAAGATATAAGCATTCAAAACTTCCGCCAACACACAGAGAAAAAGGGTGTCAAAATGTACCTTTAGGGTTACAACAGCTTGTCACTGGGGCAGTACCCTTAAAAGGAACACTTTGTACTTTTTTTTTGCCACAAAACGGTTCATATTAGTACCTTAAGGTACATATTTGTACTCTAAGGTACTAATATGCGCCTTTAGGAGTACAAAAGGTACAAAGATGTCCTTTTAAGGGTACTGCCCCAGCGGAGCTGTCCGATATGTTCTGCCCTGTCTTTCTGTTTAAGTGGAAATTACGTCAACACATTGAATAATGCTGTATGTTTCAAGGCACTTTAGTGGGCCTTTAAGATGGATTTTTCCAATGATGGGAGGTGGCTTCTAAAGAAGCTGGCGGCCCAGGGCCTCGTGCAGCCATAACTTGCCCTTGATTGTCCTTGACCTTAATTCAAATCTATGGGCCGCATAACTCTGAATTATATTTGGGACACTATTTGTTCTGACTTCAGATCACGTCTGCCATTAATTTGGGGGCAATGCTACTGAGGACCTAAAACTGTCACATTCTTTCCATTTCCTTTGATTGATGCAACTGGTTAAAAAAAAGCCTAGAGGTGAAAAACGATGAGTCTCTCCTGAGCATGGCTCGTTTCAACAAACCAATGAATTGTTCTCTATAATTGTATAATTATTTCCCTTTGCCCCATTAAATGGTGTGCGTCAAAGGTGATGGTATAAATGTAGTCTAAAACATTTGTTTTGATCAACATGACCTTAGACAGGATATAGAGACAGGAACAAAACGTGCCAGCGGCTGAATCACTAGCGCTGCTACCGCATGTCATAGCCGGCATCTATGCGACTTGACAGCAACAGCTGTGTTGATTTATTATTTTATTTAGAGCCTCACATGTTGTAATTTCCACAACAGTATAATTGCTTTTGTGTGCTCTTGATATGAATTGACAGTCTGCTCTGAATGAGCGGTGTTTAGTGTCTTTAAGTGGATTCTCTCCAGGTGCTAAAGTGCTTGTGACTCATATTTTTGCTTCAAGCGACCAGTTTGCCTGAGCACACTTCTAAGAACTTGTCAATCATATTTTCTCTTCTGTATTTAAGTCATAGTGGTGGCAGGGGCTCTTTTGGTTTTGTTGAAAACTATGCAGTGCCTTTGCACAAAGTGCAACTAGTTACTTGCTTTAAACCGTTTGCTGAAGTGGATAAGTGCTCTTTCTCTCTTTCGTTCATGCTGAAGTGGGCTGCCAGTATTTCATTTATAATCCTCTACAATTTTAACAGTGTGTTCTGCCAGTCCTCTGAGTCCATCTATTAGATATTGTCCCAGGCTCAGGGTTCGTCTTAGTAACCAGTGGGGTTCCATTATAAAATATACTTTCCCTTTCCCCCTACTGTTAGGTTGCCGCACGAATGAATTCTACTTTACCAGCCTGCCCAAGGGGATTGTGGGGGATTATGTTTGGTCTCTCTCCACTGAAGAGGGCCTGAGGCCGATGTTTCAGCTTGTTTACTTGCTGAATCTCTCTGTAGAGGTGCAAATTATGGTTTTGTAAGCACTTCATCCATTCACTAGTGTGTGTGTGTGTGTGTGTGTGTGTGGTGGTAATGGGGCGTAGGTCATGCTTGATCATGTTAATGTTGTTGTGAAGTGAAGTAAACCTGTATGGCAGGCCAGATGTTTACACCCCATCTCTGAGAAAATCTGAGAACATTTTTTTTGTCAATGTTTTAATAAATATATTTAACACATAGTCAATGTTTAACACATTTATTTAAATTAATATTGAAATTGTTACTTTTTCTGCTATATAACTAAGTTTGACTAAGTTGAACTCTCTCTCTCTCTCTCCCTCTCTCTATCTCTCTCTCTCTCTCTCTCTCTCTCTCTCTCTCTCTATATATATATATCCATCCATCCATCCATCCATCCATCCATCCATCCATCCATCCATCCATCCATCCATCTCTATTCTATTCTATTCTATTCTATTCACCAGTCAAAAGTTTGAGAACAGTAAGATTTTTTTTAAATGTTTTTAAAGAAGTCTCTTCTGCTCACCAAGGCTGCATTTATTTGATCCAAAATACAGCAAAAACCGTATTATTGTGAAATATTTTTACAATTTAAAATAACTTTTTTCTATTTGAATATATTTTAAAATGCTTTCCAAAATGCCTTAAAATATATTTAAATAGAAAACAGTTAATTTACTTTTTAATAATGTTTCACAATTTTACAGCTTTTTTTGTATTTTTAGTAACATAGATGCAGCCTTGGTAAGCAGAAGAGACTTTAAAAACATTAAAAAATCTTACTGTTCTCAAACTTTTGACTGGTAATGTATAGGCTATATACACCGATCAGGCATAACATTGTGACTAATATTAATCCAAATATTGTGTTGGTCCCATTTTGCTGCCAAAACAGCCCTGACCTGTTGAGGCATGGACTCCACTAGACCCCTGAAGGTGTGCTGTGGTATCTGGCACCAAGATGTTAGCAGCAGATCCTTTAAGTCCTGTATGTTGCAAGGTGGGGCCTCCATGGATCGGACTTGTTTGTTCAGCACATCCCACAGATGCTCCGTTGGATTGAGATCTGGGGAATTTGGAGGCCAAGTCAACACCTCAAACTCTTTGTTGTGCTCCTCAAACCATTCCTGAACCATTTTTGCTTTGCCCCTTCAGACTCTCTCTTCTTTTAAGACTGGGTGCACCCAAAACCTTCTTTTTGTCTTCCCTGGATGATGAAGTGTCCATGTTTTCTCAGCTGTCGCCACAAATATTTTGGAATGTTGGAGCTCTGAAACGTCACAGACATCGCAAATTAGTGTCGCGGCTGATGTGAATGGTTTTGACGCGAACTATTTGCATGTGAAATATTCGCTTTTTCGCTTCGCTTTTTTGTTAAGCGTCCGATGTGAAAGGGCCTTAATATATCCCACTCACTAACAGGTGCCGTGATGAAGAGATAATCAGTGTTATTCACTTCGTCATAATGTTATGCCTGATCATTCTAATGTAAATCATCCCAATATGCTGATTTGCTGAAAAAACATTTCTAATTATTATCATCTATTGAAAAAAAAATTGTGCTGCTTTTTGTAACATTGTAAAAGTCTTTAGTCTATTAGTCTAATTAAAAGTCTATTAGTTTTGATGTTTTAAAAAGTTTTTTTTTCCTTCTTTTTTTGGGACCACAAACATTTGAATGGTAGTGTACATGTATACATTTTCTCAAAAACAAAGAAAATGCAATTATTTAATTTGGAAACAAAAGTTTTTATTATGCATAATATTTTACCCTCAAACTGATTAAATAGATATTTCATAAATATATGCATTTATATATTTAGTATATAATATATATATTTATTCTAGGAAGGAGGTCCCTTATATTTCGGGATTTATGTCATCAAGAATTATTAAATATCAAACAGACTTTTTAATGCAGGTACTAGATGATTAAGTATTTAAACACAACATACACTTAGCAGCTCCCCAAGACATAGTTTGTCATTTTCATCACTGCTCCAGTCATTCATGATGCTAAAAAGGTGGATTCACTTCACAGATTGCAGATAACACATCAGACTGGGAGGAATAGAGGGCTTGGAGATATGTGCATGTATGAAAATGAGAATGTTTCACACCAAAAGTCTTTTACCCTCTGTTTGTATTACTTTTATAAATATTTGCAGGTACACACTTCTGAAACCCAGTTGGCATCCATATTTATTTCATCTCAGCCGGCTGGTCATGAGTGGCAGTGTGATGTTCCCATAGCAACCCTGCTGTTTGGTTAATGACTGTTCTGCTGTTAAATGGCATGGGAAGACTGACGGCAGGCGAGGCGAGAAAACAGGAGAAGCAAAAAATATGATGCAGGAGAGAAGAGAAAATAAACTGTTGCATCTTAGGGGATAACTCGATTATTTTGGTGCATTTGTTTACGAAATTCGTTTTGCGTGAAAATGAAGGATGCTTTGCAGAAGACACTGACAAATACTTTCTCATATGCATCTCATTCAAACAAACAAAAAGTTTAAAACATTAAATCACACACTTTCAAATAGACAGATGAAGGTACAATGAGGTCACCATTATCTCTTACCTCTATAAGCACTTTGATTGACACTGATCTGACACCCCCTGAGCTGAGGGCTACTGCAGTGAGGGTTGCTGGGATAGAACAGATGGAGTGATTCAGAGAGTGCAGTAGGTGGATTCTGGCTTCAGTGTGTAGATAGGAACTGCCAGTACTACAGCCTTGCACCCAGATCACATGCAACAACAGGCCTACGTAAACCTGTAGGTCATGTACAGTCATAACTCTGTTTCATTATGAAATAAATGTTGTGCTGGTGTAATTAATATATTTTCATTTACCATAGTGGTACCATGTCCAAAAAAAAACTTCCTTGTTAGTCAAAGAAAAGCTTTTATACAGGGAGTGCAGAATTATTAGGCAAGTTGTATTTTTGAGGATTAATTTTATTATTGAACAACAACCATGTTCTCAATGAACACAAAAAACTCATTAATATCAAAGCTGAATATTTTTGTATCAATATTTTAAGTAGTTTTTAGTTTTAGCTATTTTAGGGGGATATCTGTGTGTGCAGGTGACTATTACTGTGCATAATTATTAGGCAACTTAACAAAAAACAAATTTATACCCATTTCAATTATTTATTTTTACCAGTGAAACCAATATAACATCTCAACATTCACAAATATACATTTCTGACATTCAAAAACCAAACAAAAACAAATCAGTGACCAATATAGCCACCTTTCTTTGCAAGGACACTCAAAAGCCTGCCATCCATGGATTCTGTCAGTGTTTTGATCTGTTCACCATCAACATTGCGTGCAGCAGCAACCACAGCCTCCCAGACACTGTTCAGAGAGGTGTACTGTTTTCCCTCCTTGTAAATCGCACATTTGATGATGGACCACAGGTTCTCAATGGGGTTCAGATCAGGTGAACAAGGAGGCCATATCATTAGATTTTCTTCTTTTATACCCTTTCTTGCCAGCCACGCTGTGGAGTACTTGGACGCGTGTGATGGAGCATTGTCCTGCATGAAAATCATGTTTTTCTTGAAGGATGCAGACTTCTTCCTGTACCACTGCCTGAAGAAGGTGTCTTCCAGAAACTGGCAGTAGGACTGGGAGTTGAGCTTGACTCCATCCTCAACCCGAAAAGGCCCCACAAGCTCATCTTTGATGATACCAGCCCAAACCAGTACTCCACCTCCACCTTGCTGGCGTCTGAGTCGGACTGGAGCTCTCTGCCCTTTACCAATCCAGCCACGGGCCCATCCATCTGGCCCATCAAGACTCACTCTCATTTCATCAGTCCATAAAACCTTAGAAAAATCAGTCTTGAGATATTTCTTGGCCCAGTCTTGACGTTTCAGCTTGTGTGTCTTGTTCAGTGGTGGTCGACTTTCTGCCTTTCTTACCTTGGCCATGTCTCTGAGTATTGCACACCTTGTGCTTTTGGGCACTCCAGTGATGTTGCAGCTCTGAAATATGGCCAAACTGGTGGCAAGTGGCATCTTGGCAGCTGCACGCTTGACTTTTCTCAGTTCACGGGCAGTTATTTTGCGCCTTGGTTTTTCCACACGCTTCTTGCGACCCTGTTGACTATTTTGAATGAAACGCTTGATTGTTCGATGATCACGCTTCAGAAGCTTGGCTATTTTAAGACTGCTGCATCCCTCTGCAATATATCTCACTATTTTTGACTTTTCTGAGCCTGTCAAGTCCTTCTTTTGACCCATTTTGCCAAAGGAAAGGAAGTTGCCTAATAATTATGCACACCTGATATAGGGTGTTGATGTCATTAGACCACACCCCTTCTCATTACAGAGATGCACATCACCTAATATGCTTAATTGGTTGTAGGCTTTCCAGCCTATACAGCTTGGAGTAAGACAACATGCATAACGAGGATGATGTGGTCAAAATACTCATTTGCCTAATAATTCTGCACTCCCTGTAGACACCAGGCCCAGCAAACGACAGGTTTTTCAAAGTGGGGGTCTATGACGTCAAAGTAAGGCAAGCACCGCCTCAGCAGAAGAATATCAACGCCTACTTCATCACTGCCTGTTTAACATAGGCCTAGAGTTAAACCATCGAGCTACAAAGCAATAAACATGCCGTTGAGGATTACAAAATATTGACTAGGTTCAACAGTAATGCAACATGTAAGTAACATTCTAATGCCTGATCTGAAATGATGATTCATGTAGTCAGATGTTCTTTGACTGTGTGTCAGTAAATCAGACCAGTGACTAAACATCAACTTGCGTTGTTTCTCTTAGTAGGATGAAAATAATCTGTTATTTAACAGTGATTCAATTCTATAAAGAAAGCGATCAAAGAAAGCTCCCTTTGCAATCGTTTGAGCAGCACGCGCTGCAGCTGTCAATCAAACAGAGAGTTTATCAGTGACGCGTTTATCAGTGACTCCCGTTTTATTCAACGAATCTCTTAACTATATCACGTTTGCACTGTTAGTGAAGATGAAAGCATTCGTTAGTGTACAGAAACTGAGTTGCAATGACGAGATTGCTGCTTTCATGCGCTCAGCATGTGTGTGATCGGCTACAATGATCATCACTGCAACCTTTCATGCCACAATCTTAATATAATGCCATAGATCTTAATATAATGCCATAGATCTAAATATAATGCCATAGATCTAAATATAATGCCATAGATCTAAATGTAATGCAACACTTTTCACGATTAGTTAACCATGAGAACTGTAATAGTAAAAACGAGCTAAAAGAGGGAGTAATACTATTTCAAATGCAAAGACGTTAGCCAATCACAGCAGTGGGTGTTTACACTGAAGTCTCCCATCGGACACGCCCCTTAAAACGGAGCGTTCAGAGCAGAGGGCTAAAATCGATCAAAATTTGATGTAAAAAGCATTCTAACATTATAAATGCACCCCAGGAAACATGAAACGATAAAAAAACGCAGTTCATGACCCCTTTAAAATATACTGTCTTTAAGTTGTTTCTAATAATTAATAATAATAATTTGTTACAATTATATAGTGCTTTTCTGGGTACTTCTATTTTAATTAATGTTTCTACATTAATTTGGAGAGTAACTGTGAAATTATTGCAATATAAAAATATTAAAAACTATGATTTGGTTCAATTTGTTTTAATCGATTGACAGCACTTATTTTACTGTGTAAACACCATTTACTTGGTTGTGTGGTGGTAAGATCTTGTTGAATTCCTAGTTTATAAAGTATTTCCAGTCAGAGACTCACAGAGAGTGTCGTTTGATCTATGATTAGCCTGATTAAATGTCTACAATACTGCCTCTTATGTCTTGGAGATTTGATGGAAACGTCTTGAATCACGCTGTGGCTTATCCTTTAGTTTAATGCTTGCAAATGTATTCCACATTTTGCCCTCTCTTCATTTCTTAATATCACACAGCGGAAAAAGTAAGTGCCTGTTTCAGGAATGAAGCTCGCCTCAGCGTTCTAGGTTAAAGAAACCAGATTAAAGCTAAAGCAAGATTTGCTCATCAGGTAAATCCAGGCCGTGACCAAGCATGAGCCAATGAGAGACTGTGTTTGTGAGTAGTTAGGGACCCAGGGGGACAGAACCGCTGAAGGGGAATCAGGAGGAGAACCGACTGTGAGATATTGATGCTTGAGATGGTTTCCACAGGAACCCCAGAGCTCTCCAATCTCTGTCACACTCACTGTTTTAGACACACATCCTCCAGGGGATGGACTACACACATCATCTCTGACTAGCATAGTCTCTTTCATATAGCTTCCATCCTACTTTTCCATTGTGCTGACCCCATGGGTAATCAGCTGTTAGTTATGTAAATTAAATTAATAAAAAAAAGTTTTTTTTTTTTTATAATTCATCTTTTTCTTAAATGTTGATATTGAAGTTACAATTAATATAATAGATGCAATTTAAGTAAAACTGATTCGAATGAATATGACATGATTTGGAATAGTGACTACATTTAAAGGAATATTCCGGGTTTAATAAATTAAGTTAAAGGGTTAGTTCACCCAAAAATGAAAATTCTGTCATTAATTACTTACCCTCATGTCGTTCGACACCCGTAAGACCTTTGTTCATCTTCGGAACACAAATTAAGATATTTTTGTTGAAATCCGATGGCTCAGAAAGGCCTCCATTGGCAGCAATGACATTTCCTCTCTCAAGACCCATAAAAGCTACTAAAGACGTCGTTTAAAGTCCATCTCACTACAGTGGTTCTACAATAATTTTATGAAGCGACGAGAATAGTTTTTGTGCGCAAAAAACCTAAATAAGGACTTATATAGTGATGGCCGATTTCAAAACGCTGCTTCCTGAAGCTTCGGAGCGTTATGAATCAGTGTATCGATTCATGATTCAGATCGCATGTCAAACCGCCAAACTGCTGAAATCACGTGACTTTGGCGCTCCGAAACCGCTGATTCAATATGCTGATTTTATAAAGCTCCGAAGCTAACCCTTTAATCAACAGCATTTGTGGCATAATATTGATAGTTCACTCAAAACAGAAAATTCTTTCATGATTTACTGACCCTCATGTCGTTCCAAACCTTTATTTCTTCTGTGGATCATAAAATATATTTTGAGTTGGGCTGCATGATTTGGGGAGGAAATCTAATTGCATTTTTTTTTCTGATAAAAATTGCCTTTTTTTTTAAATTTATTTATTTGTTATTATATATCAATATAGCTATAACAACAATAATAATAATAATAATAATAATACATGTAATTGTTATTGTAAAATGTTACTGTAAAATTAAAAATAATATATTTTAAGACAAAAAGTCTTAAAGGAGGCATAAAACACAGTTTCTGCCAATCTAATGTTATTCTTGAGTACCTATAGAGTAGTATTGCATCCTTCATATCTCTGAAGAGAACAAACAAACACACTTGCTGCTCCCGAAAAAACAAACTGCATCCACTGTTTCCTTAATGCTGGATTCTTTGGGAAGCTGAACAAGGTTATCTTTCCCTCACAACCAGAAACACACTTCTTTAGTGATGATTTTGTGGTTTAAAAACAAAATGACAGCGCTGCCGACGGCTAGTTTTGCATGCGCATATCCGTGAGAAGTGCACATACAAGGAATTCCGCCCTTTATGACTTAATAAAGGGCCATACTCGAAAAAAACTTCAGAAACTTGTTCGAATCCTAAAGGAGTGTATTTGGCACAGAAATCGTCATACGTCCAACAATTTTTTTTTAAATTTTGGCCATGTTTATCGTGAGAATCCAACTCTTTAACCGTGTAAATAAGTCAGAATGCATGAAATGGCATTAGACCCTCTCCTTTAAGTACAACTGTAAAATGACAAATGTCTTAATTTCTCAATTTTTAACATTCTTCAAAATATCATCTTTTGTGTTTTGCAGAAGAAAGAAAGTCATACAGGTTTGGAACGACATGAGGGTAAGTAAATGATGACAGAATTTAAATTTTTCTGATATTTTCGGCAATATAAGTAAATTGGAGAATTTAAATGCTGAAATGTAAAGCTTAATGTATAAAAGCACCCATAATATTGTTTATAGCATCAGTTTCACAGGGTTTTAGGGTTTATGGCATTGCTTTGCCATGATGACACAGTTGTACAATCGGATATAACTCAAGTTAGCAAGTTAATAAATGATATTGAATCCAGAATGTTCCTTTTAAAGGATATTTTTGTCAAAACTGGTAAGGAGTGATGGGAGAGAGAATCTCCCCAGTGCGTAGTCATGTTGTCTCTGTTCATCCCCAGGGACTGTGCAGGAACCTGAGGGGTCTGTGTGGCCCTGTACATGTTAATGGATTATGCTGCTGTTACTCACACCCCCTCTGGTTCTCCTCACGCACTCCTCTCTGCAAAAGAGCCCAGTATTTGGTGGTCTGTGTGGTAGTAAATCAACCCTAGTTGTTCCATTAACTGGATTTGTGGGTGGTCTAATACCCATGAGTAATATCTTAAACAAAGCTTTTTAGCCTTGTAGCTCATTTTTGGGAATGTGTGTATTTGTGTGTGTCTGGTTAGAGCGCCACGGGTAATGACTATATTTGAACTGGTGAATGGTGCCTTTAATCAGCGTGTGCACTTTGAGCTCAGACTCGTATCCTAAAGCTGGTTTGCAAAAATAGTCTACTGGATGAAACACAGGTCATTGGGTTTGTACACCGGGCAGTGGCTGTAACAGGCACAGTATTGAAAAACATTCCTTTTGTGTTGCCTAGCAACCTTGCCCAAAAAGTTGCCCCATGTATCATCACCTTAAGACACTGAGCTCCATGTTTACTTCTCTTGCAATTAAGTTTTGTGATTCTCCAGCCTGTTGCTTTGGATTATGGGGTGGTTTTAGGTAGTTTAAGCATCTCTTCATTGTTACCTCCAGTTTCAGCAATACTGGATTATTTTGTCTGACAGACATATTACCTCTTTTTGCATTAGCAGTGTGTGATCGCAAACTAGTCAGTTTGGAGTGAAAAGACTTCTTGCATACACTATGTGCACACCTGGAATACACTCATACATGCTTCAAGTTTGGGAATATGATTTTCCGTCCTCTGCAAATTAAGTTTTCTCCTTTTCTTTGTTTCTAGGGCCCTGTTTACACCTGGTATTAAGATGCGTTTTCATCAATCCGATCACAAGTTGATGATGCTAAATACAGGTGTAAACGGGCCCTAAAACGTTTTGAGCATGTCCACTTTTAACCACTTCTAGAGGTAGTCGAAAACACTTTTGTAGTGTTAATGGCCACAAAAGAACGCCTTCTCTCAGCCTACTAACCTAATGCGTAAACATTACGGGAAGTGCTAGCTAGACGAGATTTAAACTTTGAAAGACCCAAGTTTGGTTTGAAGACAAAAACATACCAAGCACAATGTTCTCTCACCATTCCTCCACACACACAGCGCTCGGCATAGTTTTCAGGTATCAGAACAGAAACAAATGCTGCTGCTCTCCGTTGGTTTGTCCATCGTGTTTATATGTGAATTGCACAAGCTTATTTCATCCATTAGATCGAATGATCTGAAAAAAAACCCACCCATAGACCCTCCCCTCGAAGAAATCAGGACAGAAGTGGTTGAAAGTGGACAAAGGAGACGGATTAAAACACCAGGTGTAAATGGGAATGTCTCCCTTGTCTACTTGTGATCCAATCGACCAGAACGCATCTTAATACCAGGTGTAAACAGGGCCTAGCATATAACTCAAATGGAGATGTTTAGCTAGATGTCCAAGCTGCTCCTTTGCATACAATGAAAGTGAATAGTGACCAGCTGTCTATTTTATTTTAATCATTTGGAAAAAAGCAGCTTGGACATTACATTAAATATCTCCTTTTGGTTTCCAGCAAATCTCAGAGTTACCTGTATAAATATTTTTTTTTTCCCCATGCATTTGTAGCTTGTTGTTTTACATACTATTTACATATAGTAATAAAAAGTGCACTGTAAAATGTTGTGATTTTTACATAAAATATTTAAAAAGCTACAGTAAAAACCTGTTAATTTAACTGTTACCTTACTATACAGTGAAAACTGTACATGGTTTAAAATAGCATTTTATGTAATTTTGCTGTATAATACATCAAGTTTATTGTTTTGTGAGTAAAAAATATGAATTACCATAAAATGTACAGTGGAAAACAGAAAAAAGGACATTTCCAAGGACATCTCTGCATGACAATCACATTTGTTTATATATTATTTAAAAAGTTTTTGTCATCGGTTATGTTTGGTGTTTTGTTCCTTTTTTTATTATTTCGTTTAAGGGGACTATATGTAAGAATATCCTTTTATTAATCACATTTTTATTGCCAAAGTGTGAACAGCTCGTAACTATTAAATTTTTAGCTCCATGACTGTGCTGATTTAACAGACATCTCTCGTGTTTGCCAGCCCCGAGACTGCCGTGCTTTAGCTGTGTCTCTCCAGTGGTTTGTTAGATAAGATGTAGGTGAGGGGCAATGCTCTCCCGTGGGGTCTCTCGCTCTCTGTGGGGAGAAATTCTCTCACCAGCTGACACTTCAAGGGATTCGCAATCTTCTCACCCACATCCCGAGAGAAGCTGGAAACTCCTGTATTTGTGAAACATGGGGAGGAGAGAGAGTATCTCTGTCAAGCAGAGACTGAGAGCGGTTTTAATGTTTGGATTAGGGTGGATGAATTTACATAGTTATAAATATGATGATAAAATACAGAATACAATATAAAATACCATTTTTTAGCCTTCGTGTGTCTTAGATATTTAGTAATTAATTTAGTTCTGATGCTTATACATATACCGATCAAGCATAAAATTATGACGATGTTAGCAGCAGATCCTTTAAGTCCTGTAAGTTGCAAGGTGGGGCCTCCATGGATCGAACTAGTTTGTTCAACACATTCCTGAACCATTTTTGCTTTTTGGCAGGGCGCATTATCCTGCTGAAAGAGGCCACAGCCACCAGGAAATACCATTTCCATGAAACGGTGTACATGGTCTGCAACAATGCTTAGGTAGGTGGTACGTGTCAAAGTAACATCCACATGGATAGCAAGACTCAAGGTTCCCCAGCAGAACATTGCCCAAAGCATCACACTGCCTCCGCTGGCTTGCCTTCTTCCCATAGTGCATCCTGGTGCCATGTGTTCCCCGGGTAAGCGACGCACACATTTAAAAGAAAATGTGATTCATCAGACCAGGCCACCTTCTTCCATTGCTCCATGGTCCAGTTCTGATTCTTATATGTCCACTGTGGGCACTTTTAGCGGTGGACAGGGCTCAGCATGGGCACCCTGATTGGTCTGCGGCTATGCAGCCCCATACACAACAAACTGCGATGCACTGTGTATTCTGACACTTTTCTATCAGAGCCAGCATTAACGTATTGAGCCATTTGAGCTACAGTAGCTCGTCTGTTTGATTGGACCACACGGGCCAGCCTTTGCTCCCCACTTGCATCATGAGCCTTGGCCATCCATGACCCTGTCGCCGGTTCACCACTGTTCCTTCCTTGGACCACTTTTGATAGATACTGACCACTGCAGACCGGGAACACCCCGCAAGAGCTGCAGTTTTGGAGATGACAATTTGGTCCTTGATCACAATTTGGCCCTTGTCAAACTCGCTCAAGTCCTTACGCTTGCCCATTTTTCCTGCTTCTAACACAACAACTTTGAGGACAAAATGTTCACTTGCTGCCTAATATATCCCACCCACTAACAGGTGCCGTGATGAAAAGATAATCTGTGTTATTTACTTCACCACTTCATAATGCCTGATCAGTGTATACTCACTATTTGAACAATGTTGTCTAACTCTCGTACACAGTAAAAACAGAAGTGTTAATTTAACTCCTATAGAGTTAAATTTGACTCTGTTTCAGATAACATTTGGTCCCACTCGAAATCAGTGTAAAATTTACACTTTGGTCAGTGTCAAGTTTTTAGAGTTAATTCTACTCAATATTGTGTAAAAAATAACAATGAAATGTGTTAAAGTATTTAACACTGTAGTTTAATCACACTGTTAAGAGTAATATTATTACACTGTATAGAGTTAATTTAACTAAAATTTTACTTAAAAAAAATGACACTTTAAGTGTAATATTTACTTTTCATTTCTCTACAGTTTTTAAAAATATATATAAATCATAAGATGCAGTGTTACTGAATTATAGAACTATCAACTTCTATCAAATCGAAACCAGCACAATAACACTAGATCACAGCACTCACCATTTATTGTAAAAAATAAAGCATTTCAGTGTCAGTGAATTTACATTGCAAACCCATTGCCTTGTCTCTGACAGAAACATGTATAACATTATAAAAATGTTTACCAGAGAAAGCAATATGGCACGACAAGGAGAGTTGTGTCATTCCCTCCATATGGCATTTGTTTGTTAAAAGGCCTAGGGTAATGCAGGTTGTCGACATGAAAAAAAAACAAAATCCTGCTTTGATCTGATCACCTCATATGCATGGAAATGTTCTCGAAAAGTTACTGTAACTAAAGGCACTGTAAGTAGCAACAGTTTTTCACGCATTATCAGAACTGACTCAATCTGATAAAACACGGGCACTTCAGATTCAACTTTGCCACAGATAACCAAGTATGGGCGATAAACAAACCCATTATGTTTAACCTGAATGCTACTGGGCACTTGCATTGCCATAGCAATTCCAGAACCTCCTTTTACCATATTTAAAGACACCATTTTTCCTGGATCAATGTCTAACCGACTAAAAGTTGTTGAACTTCGCCAACTATATGCCATATGATTCTGATGCTTTTTTGCCAGCGTTTTGGTAATATTTTTAAACGATTTAAGCTGTTTTTTGAAAAAATGATGCTTGCCTTCATACCTCATACACCAACTATGAAGGACAGGCCCAATTTTCTGGATGCAGCAGGGATAGTGGATAAGAAAATGGTGCTTTGGTAAAAGGTTTTTCTGAGGATACAACTTCTTAAACAGTGTGTGGTGATCCACAATTAAATGTTTTAAATATACACATAAACCTTGAGATAACATGGGCGAGAATATAATGTTTATTATTTGAAGTAGTAAAAGAAGCAGGCCCCAGTGTTGGTCAGTAGAAGTTACCAAATCTCCAAAGATAAGAGGAACATTCCTAAGTAAGCACCAGGACTGAACTGCATTCAGTCCCAGATCATTAGATCCTTCACCTAAATTAACAGCTACAGGCCTGTTGTTTCTCTCCATGAAACCATAATCAAAACTTTGTATTCTTGAATGTATTTCTGCTGATGTAACATGTTTTTCCTTCAAATACAGAAATAATAACTTCAGTTCGTACTGGGCCACCCCTTCTAACATATCATGCATCACATCAACTGAGAAGTTCTCTGTTGTGTGAAAATACTCCAATGAATTTAATATGCATGACCTTTTCACACCAAAAACGTATGGAAGGGATGGATTACAAGCCATTTCTTGACAGTGAGCAGTGTGTATGTCTTTGGTCCGCAAAACTATTTTGGAAGAATCTGAAAGTCCTCCTTTTCCGCTAAACAGAACCTGCAACAGTACCTTGCACTAAAAGACTCCACCAGACCAAACAAACTATGCAAACCCAAATTATCACCAGTAACCTGTACTACAGTGCCACGAACATAGCCATTGTATAATGGAATCTCAATACCATCACTCTCTAACACTTTAATGTCTCGAACAATGGGAGCAAAAATTTCACTAAAACCATACCGTTTAACATCTTGAGTATGAAATAAGGCGCACAGGTGTATGTTAGCCAAAAAAGAATTCCATTTTGGAGAGAAGTTTCTTAAAGTAAAATATATTCCACCCAATTTATGAATACCTCGCTTAGGACCCAGAGGGTTGGCAACCTCAAAGTCATCGTAGAACATCTAGATCTGTATTGTATGCTTCTCAGTTGAGAACAGGGGGTGACTTTTAAAAAAAGATCCATCACAAATATCTCTCAGTTTAGAGTCGCTGGTAGCTGAGCTTTGCAACATTTCTGCAACATGCTGACTTTTAAATATTGACTTCAGTGTAGATAAAATTGGAATATACATGAATTTGTCTTGAACTACTACCTGATCATATGTTCCAGTCTTTTTATTTCGTCTTGTCAAATCTTGAACCAATCACACATTCAACAGGTTCTACTATTTCCCACTTGTCACTCATAAATTTTGATCGCTTGTATTCCGAATTTAGAACTGTGAAAGGATTCTCTAACCCCTCAAAACACGCCTCAACTTTCTTGCACATTTCCGTTTCTCTTTCATTACTAAATACATGCATTATCACTGTCTCTTTAGCATGCTGATGGATATCTTGAACGATCTCTTCCATGGAAATCACTACAGAATTCAGTGTACTTTGACCAACACCTGCTGCCTTCAGATCAGAAATTACAGCTGAACAACTATTTACAATGTATGGCGAAGATAACTGTGACTCAGCCTCTAAATATTCAGTCAACTCTTCATCATGAGAAACGTTACTTGTATTGACGGTACTTTGAGGATATGAAAGATCATATTCTACAGAATCAACTAAACTGCTTCCATGGCACTTATTAAGATGCTTTCTTAAACCAGAAAAACTACCAAAAGAACGTGAGCATCCTTCTTGACCACACTTCAGAAAAAGAGTCCTGCCTGTACATAGCCCATGAATTACCTTAAAGTGCTTAACAAGGTTGTTTGGACTTCCATGGTCACTTTTGCAAAGAAAACACTTCAGAATTTGATCTCAACTAATGCACCATTCTTGCTCGCAACTCTGCAACTCTAGGAGTCTCCTTCGTTTCCCCCATGTCGATGTTATAGATGGTTGTCTGCACAAAAGTGAAAAAGCTGCTCAGGGAAGAACTGTATGACGTACCAAAGACGTGAATGGTGCTCTGTGTGGATCCCTGGGCGAGAAGGTAGGGCTGACTGCTTTGGGTGATGCTGTGTAGATGCTGCTGCACACTGGTTCCAACCTACAACAAAACACATTCAACAGAATTGTTTTGGTGACTAACTTCTGACAATAGATCAGATGACCTCAAACTGTGCACAACATTTTTTGCTGATAATTTACTCACCCCCATGTCATCCAAGATGTTCGTGTCTTTCTTTCTTCCGTCGAAAAGAAATTAAGGTTTTTGAGGAAAACATTCCAGGATTTCTCCATATAATGGACTTCCATGGTGACCAACGGTTTGAGGGTTCAAATGAGGGGTCAAATGTCCATCTCAATGCAGCTTCAAAGGCTCGACAATCCCAGAAGAGAAATAAGGGTCTAGCGAAAAGATCGGTTGTTTTCCAAAAAAAAAAAAAAGTTTTAATCACAATTGCACGTCTTGTAGAATCTCAAGATCCGCCACACATTACGTCATGACGTCGGAAAGGTCACGTGGGACGTAGGTGGCAAAGACTAATATAAAGACCCTTTACCAAAAAATAAATAAATAAATAAACAATGATGTCGGTCGAATTTGAAAGTAAAGGAGAAAATGAGATCGATTTTTTTCACGCTTTCCTACCTTTTTGAACGGGCTTACGTCTATGTCTCGCGTGACCTTTCCGACAACATGATGTAATGCGTGGCGCATCTTGAGATTCTACAACATGTGCAATTGTGGTTTTATTTTGAAAATGACCGATCGTTTCGCTAGACAAGAACCTTATTTCTCTGCTGGGATCATGTCGAGACTTTGAAGCTGCATTGAGACCAACTTTGACCCCTCATTTGAACCATTGAAGTCCATTATATGGAAGAAAAATCCTGGAATGTTTTCTTCAAAAACCTTAATTTCTTTTTGACTGAAGAAAGAAAGACATGGACCTCTTGGATGACATGGGGGTGAGTAAATAATCAGCAAAAACATTTTTATAAGTGAACTAATCCTTTAAGCATACCTTTTGAAATCTGATGAGCTGATCTACAGCTTGATATGCAGAAAGCTTTCCCGGCCTCTTTCTACCTTGTGCAGATGGTGGTAGCAAATGTAACAGCAGCAAGATGGCAGACATGTCACTGTCCCAGCCTACAAATAAGTAAATAAAAACCTGTTTATGCCATAGCATAGCATTCAAATTGACAACTTGCACCATTACGAAAATGTACACTACACACCTACATAACCCACAATAAAAAGTAAAACAGTTCCATTCATACCATTCTCAACTTCAGCAGCTGACTCAGCATTGCGCATCAAATTCAAGAGTTCTGTGGTGGGTACAAGTCCATGGCTTTCCTTTATTACTTTTGCTTTGAAAGTGGTTGGCCACTTCTCCAAGAATTTGTTGGCCGTGGCCTCACCAAACATAAGTCTGAAATCTTGTTCTATCTGCAATGTAACACACATAGACAGAAGTGAGGAGTGATACCTAATGCTACATTGGATATTTTGGTGATGCAGTGAATTAAGATGTCATACCAGTCCTGGTGTATCTAGAAATCGTGGGAAGACCAAGAAGACATCTGATGATTTGACTTCATCGTTGACCATTGCTTGCCGATATATGAAGGTCATTTTCATCTTCTCACGGACAGTCTTTTCATCAGCAGAGTGTCTCAAAACAGCAATAGCTGCTTCCACATCCTCACCAGATGGCTCTCTGTCATAGGTGAAGGGCTGACGACCACGGTCTGGCCCACCAACCTAATATAATGTTAAGAACTCATTTCTGTACAATTCACAGGTCACCATTATAATCACATGTCACTGACCAGTAAACATACCTTTAGGAGATTTGCTGACTGAGGCACCTTTTTCCTCTGATGTTTTTCTTTGTATGGTCTTCAATCGCCATGCACGATATCCCGAACCACTCTCCGGATCGTAGTAATGTTCCTATGTGATTATAAATAAATGATAAAGGAGTACTATTAACATTTCAAAGAGTGAATATGTGCATAATGTTGCAATAACCCATTTACTTACATATCCATGTTGTGAGTATGGGTCTTCTAGATAGGGAAACAAAGCTACTATTCCCTGTGCATACATCACTCTGACACTTTTGGGGGGGGGATGTCCTAGCACATGAATTCAAAGTTAACATCACACTCAATTGACATTGCACAACACAATTTACATAATTAATAACTGTAAAATAATAGCAATGTTTCTTTACAGCCCATCTATATGCTTAATGCTTACCCATGTGTTTCTGTCATCTCAGCAGCAAGTATATTAATCATCTGTCTTCTGGTGGCATCTGTCAGAGATTTGGTTTTTCCATACTCTTGCATAATGCGTTCACCACCAGGCTTTGATGTTAGGATTTTTTTCAATCAACTATAGGTGGAATAAAATGTGCTTTCCGTTATTGTAAAACCATATGTAATGCTGAAAAAAAGTTATCTAAAGAACACTTCCAATGGTGAAACAACATTCAGATTGGACTTAACAGAAATTTCCAACACTTACCGCTTTTGCCTCGTAGTTTATGTGGCATGGCCTTTTAGGCTGGCTTCCTTCGGCAGCGGCTACTACTACAACAGGGTCACACATCATGAAATTCCGGATGACGGTGTCATTACAAAGGGTGGCTGAAGAAGGTTGCTGGTTGAATATAACTTTAGGCTATTTTCTGCAGCAAATGGGTTAGGCTAGTTACGAAAAATAACCATGGTTTTATTATAGTAAAAGTGTAGTAACCATGTTTTTTTGGCTAATTGATTGCCATTTATATAACCACAGTTTTACCACAAATACCATGGTTAAACTATGGTTAGAGTAGCAAAACCATAGTTCATTTGTGGTTACCATGGTTTAACTACAATAACCATGGTTTTTTGGTTTTATTTGTAGTAAAAACAAACATCAACTCTAAAATTATGTAACGGTTAAAGTTAAAAAAAATACAGTTTTGGTGTTGACAACACAGGGATGTTACTTACCTAGCAATATCAGTGGCCGTACGTTACTCCATCGCAATCTTTCTCCACTGACATACGTGCCAAACTTCAGCACAGCAGAGTGGTGGGTATTCATCACTGCTGTAGAGTTGAAATTGTCACTGCGTTTCTGCAGATTTTTACACTCACTTTTAACTCCACTGATAAAGCAACTTTACTCTCCAAATTGTTGAAAATACTCTATCTGGGTTAAAATAACTTTACTCTGAAATATTAACACCCCATTTTTTACTTCGTAGATGCAACCATGGATATTTTAGTATTATTTATATTCTATTATAATATTTATTTGCGCAATGCAAGTGGCAATCCATACGGATCATATGCTTTTTTTCCAAAGTCTGTTCATCCTCCAGCTGTTTCTCAGCTTTCATCTACTTCCTCTGGATTACTGCTGAGTTATGGGGCGATACAGCTTTAAATTAAAAGAAACTTGTTTCAGTGTTTAATTGCCCCCTCCACCAAATGTCACTCTGGAAAAATCTGGCATCAGCTGCACTACTCCTCAAAAAGAAATAAACTAGATGTAAAATCCATTTGATTCTCTTGCCAGGATCTTAAAACACCAAACATTCTTGTTTACTGTGGGAAGGGCATCACTGCCTTCATTAACAACCGAAGAAACTGCAGATGCACAAACAAGGATGTAAAAAAATACCATGTAAAATTAGACTAGACTTGAGGGCCTGTTAACCTCATTTTTACAATGGAAAAATTAAAAACATTAAAAAACACATTAATGCTAAATGTCTCTACTTCTAAAACCATCACATCCTCCATAATCTCTCTCCTAATGCCTCTTTCTCTCTCTCCACGTCTCCAGAAGAACACAGCAGGAAGAGTAACCTTGTGGAAAATGACATTATGTGGAGTAAAGTGTCTGTAATTTCAGCGTGGATATGCTTGAATGAGCTCTGTCTTAAGCATGTGTTTTATGCTAATATGGAGATTACCTCTGTAATTGCTCTTACAACACTCACTGCATATTACTGGAGTTTTAGACTTGAATGGAACTGAAGGAATGTCGAGGGTGGATTATGATGTGATGGTACAGGTCAAGATTAATGAATGTGCTGGTTTAAAGAATACAAATGTGTGCATCTGTGTATATTGTGTTTAAAAAATTGCTATAGGGATGCATAATATATTGGTACCATAACAGTCATTGGCTAATTTTAGAGGTTTTATTATATTGATATTTGGATATTTAACTGTGCATGCTCAATTTCTTGATTTTACATTTAGATGATCCTTGCCATCATATAACACTAAAGTTAATGTTTAAAAACACTAGTAATTTAAAATAATTTCATTTAAAATGAGCATTTTCACACTGTACATTATAATGATGTGATACCAAAATTTTTCTCAAGAGATTTTCGTGTTTTTTTTATTTTATTTTTTATATCAATGCATCCTTAAAATGCAAATACTGTTCAAAGAGTTTGGGATTGGTAAGATTTTTAAAAATATTTTTGAAGGAAGTCTCATTTATTATATGATTAATAATACAGTAATATTGTGACATATTATTACAATTTAAAATAACTTCAAATAACTTAATAATAATATATTTTAATTAATTTGAAAAATGAATTTATTCTTTTGATGGCAAAGCTGAATTTTCAGCAGCCAGTCCTTCAGTCTTTAGTGTCACATGATCTTTCAGAAATCAATCATATATGCTGATTTAGTGCTCAAGAAACATTTTGTTATTAATGTTGAAAACTTAATATTTTTGTAGAAACTGTGATATATTTTCTTATGAGTCTTTGAGTAGAAGACTTTTTTTGTAATGTCTTTCCTGTCACGTTTGATCAATTTAATTCATTCTTGATGAATAAAAATATGAATTTCTTTAAATCTTACTCACCCCAAACTTTTGAAGTAGTGTATGTTTATGTGCATTGATCAACAGGTTTGTTAGTAAGTAGTAATTTAGCAATATTACAGTTAACACAGTGTCCAAAGAAAGTACTACACGATGAGTTCCCAGTTAAGAGAACTTTGTCTTTCCACACTGTAAGTGAAAGTGCTGTACAACACAGCACAGTCTCAATCAATCAGAACATATTTGATATTTGTATTTATACAGTTATGTAGAGTAGGATTTTGGGCCAGTGACGTGTCACACCAGAGCCTCCCTTTTTGTCCATTTCACCTTAAGGAAGTCATGTGGCATCCCTCCCTGTTCCCATCTCTCTGTCTCAGAACCAGGCGCTGCTGTAATGGAGTGAGGGGAGGAGGCCTTCTGCTGTGATTGAGGATGTGCAGCTGGCGTCTTCGTCCTTGCCCAAGTAAAAATCCATCAGAGTATTAACCTTGTGAAATAAATCAGGAGATGCAGGCAGACAGGATGAATAGCACTGTCTGAATATAGGCTGTCATGTGAATAGTGAAATGAACAATGTCCGTGCCGCTGAGGGGCCGATGAATGCTGTAGCTGCACTATTGTGTCACACACAATGGACAAAGCTACATCAGGGCTTCATTGCGATTTCAGCTATTTTGACATTTTGACTGCTTTTTTTTTTCTTTTTCGTTCTGGATCACCTTTAAAAGTCAGAGCGGTACAATGTAGGGAGGCTCATTCACGATTAGGCACGCACTCCAATAGTGTTGGAGAGTGAAATGGGAGAAAGAAAGAGGAAGTGGAGGTTTGAGAATGTGAGAACTTGATTGATCTGGATCCTTTTTACCTATTCCAGTGGTTAATGGTGCTGCTTTAAACCAGTAAGTAAAGGAAAACACCTGTTCTTTCAATACACTCTTTCCTCTCTGCCAGGTGCACCAAAAGAGCTTTCAGAAAAGAACTTGTATTGGAGGCAGCTGGTTGGGGAGACAGCAGCACCTCTCTCGGATATTGCTGAAATGTACAAAGATATGCTAGACAGTTGTTCCCCTTACATTTTGAACTACTTCTACTCTTTACACCTTATGTAAATACTGTGATTTACATAAAACCCATTGACCAGATTTAGCCATTTTAACAATGTATACTGGTTGCAGAGGACAGCTCATTCCATCTGGCCATTTTCACTAAAACCCACAAAAAATAACATCTAATAATATAGCTAATACTTGCCACATAGAGATTTATGGAATTATAGGCTGGGAATAATGAATGAAAGCTTGGTATGACCACTTGGCCAAAAATGACGTCCACACATTTTTGGTATCTTTCATTGCGTCATGGCAAATTATACAATTGAAACGTGGAACGCGTACATTAGTTTTACACTCCTGGCACAACTTCACAATATGGATACAAAAATATTGAATAGAAATTGCGAATAAAGTTTTTTCCTAGGTCACACATCACTTTTGTATGGAAGCTTATTTCCGCCACAGAATAAAACAATTTAAAGGGGTCATGAATTGAGAAATCAACTTTTCATTCAGCCTTTGATATATAAAAGTTCATCGTGATATAAGAATATCCTGTAAGTTTCGGAGCTGAAAACTTCCTTGTTAGTCAAAGAAAAGCTTTTATTGACAGCAGGCCCAGCAAACGCTCAATCTCAGAATGTGCCAAGCTGTGATGTCAGAGTGTGGTGAAACACCGCCTCAACAGAAGAAGAACAATGCCTGATTCTGTAGCCCCGCCCACCAATTTGTGCATGGCATGTTATAGATAAATAACATAGGCCTACGTGGAGCTAAACCGGATCGAACTTCCAAGCAATAAACATGCTGCATAAGCTTCATTCAGATTCCAATATTATAAATGCATGGATGAACTTTATTTTTAATGAAGATCCAGCTCACATGGGGAAGACATTGCGCGTTTGTTCCTTCATTTCACCACGGATTCGTTTGTAAAGGAGACTGGATTTGCAGACAGGATGAGATTACATGAATGAATGAAGTAACACACTAATGTGAGTGAAAATGTTTTTAAATGTGATAGTATTGCATTGTTATAGATCGTTTGATATCTATTGATTATGTGTATGTGTCTAACTGAACATAACTTACCACGCTGTCACAGGCTGGAGTATCCTTTATTTGAGGTGTTGTTGGTTCATTGTGCTGCGATTCGTGATCAGACTTAGACATATAACGTTATGGGCCAGGGCTTGCAAAGCCCAACGTTCCGGGGCTATATGTGTTTTCCAGACGGGCTACCCAAATGTATCACCGGCCTGGCGATGGGCTATCTTAAATTAGTGAAATAACATTCCTTTCTTGATGTGCGTTGTTCACTCTCTTGACTTGATATTTGAAGGAAAAATATAATCGTGGAAATTTTGATCATGCTGATTTGTCTGACTCTGCAGTGAGGCATGTGCATTTGTGCGTGCGTGCGTGTGTGTGTGTTAGTGATGTGTGTGTGTTAGCACGGTTTTCGGTTATATCCACCGATCGGGCGGGCCAAGTAATAAAAAATAACATTCCAATTAATTGCGGGTGGATGAGAGATAAATCATTGTGTTTGTTTGATAAAGACATTTTGTGAGCCCTGCTGTGGGTGAACTTTTCCGGTTGCCGTTTTCCCACACACTTTCAAAACAATTCCTCACGTGTACTCACGAGGGAGCCGAAGCTCATTGTAATATGCAAAGCTTATCCAATCATAGCAGTGGGCGTTTACTTCCAAGTCTTCAATGTGGCACGCGTTGACGAGCGTTCCATGAGAGAGGCTCAAAACCAGGGTAGAAAATAGCCTATTACTTATTCATTATGATGTTTTTGAATGTAAAAACCATGCAAACGTCATAAGTTGACCTCAGACAACAGTATAAAAAAATTATAAAGCCAGTTCATGACCCCTTTAAAAGATAATTGCGACTTTTTATCAATTGCGAGTCGTCTGAATTGCATGATATAAACTCAATATTCTGACTTTTTTTCTTAAAATTGCGAGTTTATATCTCACAATTTGGACTTTATATCATGCAATTCTGAGAAAAAAGTCAGTATTGCGAGATGTAAATTCGCAGTTGCAATTACGCACACACACACACAAAGCTGAGTGAATTTGTACTGTATAATATATAACAGAGCAGTGTTTTAGTAATTCATAAGATATAATTCCTCTAGTCCCCCTTCTTCTCTTTTGCCTGCCACACTTCCTTCCTCTCTCTCTCATTCCCCATGTGTTGATTGCTCGGATGTGGCAGACACTTGGAAGCAGCACCACCTGTGGTCTCCAATAACACATCACTCCTTTCCTGTGTACTCATGTCTCTCCCTCCACCCATCCATGCCTCCACCGCGAAGCTCTAAAAGGCCTTTGCAATTAAGGTTTTAATTAGTATGGGGAATATAAAGCAGATGAGAAAAGAAACAGGCTAAATCGACAGCCCTGTGGGGACTGTAATGGAAGTAGATGTGGATGCCCTGGGTGGTGATAGAGTTCATGGCACATTCTTACAGCTTCTCATTCCTGCTCAAGAACAAGCTTAAATGACAGCACTGTGAGTCCTCTGTGGGTCCTTAATCTTTGTTTCCTGCCCTCACCGTACTGCAGAGAAGAGCGCTGGGTCCTATTGGAGAGGCTTACAGCTATGACTTTGCATGCGATTTCTGAGATGTCATATGTTGTTATGCTTTTTGGATCCAAGTCTCTGTAAATCCCCAAGAAAGAACATAATAACAATGCTGTTCATCGATCAAAACAGGAAAGACTTTTACATTGTTACAAAAATATTTCAAATGAATACCGTTTTTTTAAACTTTCTCTGCATCAAACAATTCCTAAAAAAGGTCATGGTTTCCACAAAAATATTATTGAACACCCATTTGTATTATTCTTGAGCACCAATCTGCACATTAGACGAATTAGTAATGAAAAATTTAGCTTTGCCATCACAGGAACAAATTGTATTTTAAAATATAAAGTAGTTTTTATACAGTAAAAATACAGTAATAGTACTGTATTTTTGCATTGCTGAGCTTAAGAGACTTCTTTCAAAAACTTTTGAACAGTAGTGCATTTATAAATTTAGTTTGATTTAATTATAGGATATTATAAAAAAATATGAAAAACCTGTTCAATTATTTGCAGATATAATGATCTTTTCACTGCGGTCTCTGACATTCATATGCATCGCATCTGTAACCATCAGTTTGAAATGTGTGCGGTTTTTATATATTAAAAAAAAAAACATACTACTGTCCATTCTCCATGTGAACAAGCAAACCAGTAAATTAAACAACTGCAGTGTGAGTATATTTTCGGCCTGGAGCTTATTTTCTGTATAATTCATCATCTTCGGATGGCATGGCACCCACTCAGGAGGTGTTGATTGAAGTTGGTACTTTCACTGGTAGAGGTTGGTTGGCTAAAGCCTTCACTGGGCTGTGACCGATAGCGCCAGCAGAGGCTAATGCCCGCCGAATGCCACTGCACTCTGTATGTAATGCAAATGGCCTGACATTTAACTGCTGTGGGCAGGGTGTAATTAAAGATGTGGCCTTTAACAGCGCCTGTCCTCCCCTACTGATGAGAGAGAGAAAGAGAGAACAGGCTATAGTCTTCATTTACAATGGAAACAGGCTGAAGCCTTTCTCATCAGTGTCTTTGAACAGTTAAAGACAACAAAGATGGTTTAAATTACCCATATTATTCATTTGAGAGTTTGTAGAGTCCTTTATACTTTACCAATGTGTAAGCCAGACTTTGACTAAAGCCGGGTGCTCACGGTACGATTTATAATAGTCCTTTGTGAACATGATCCCCGCTGTAAGCCATGTCACACTGTAAGATCTCAGTTATCATTAATGTCAGACTGTTCGACAGTCAAGATGCGTAAAAAGCAAGATGCGTTGTGCACCTGCCTATAGGTGCATATCACTAACACGTCCTACGTCCTTTAAATTACACAAAAAATACTGCTCTATTGACTTTAGACCAGGTTTTTGTTGGTCAATGGCGCAGTTGTTTTCAGTTCAGCCTCAAAATAGCAATCCGTGGGTGAACAGATGGGTGCGAGTGCATTTGCTATTTAAACAACGTGGCACTGGACATAAAAATGATAACTGAGTCAGTCTGAAACTAGCAAAATACACTTGCGCTACGCAAGTAGTCACATTGCGCCGGGTGTATGATAGGGCCCGATGTGTGTGGATCAAGTGGTGGTTTGTTGTTGTCTCACTAATTGCGTCATCGGGTTCTGCGCTCCTATTGGTGTTGGATTTTTTGTAGGAGAAGCCACACTGCAGGACTGACTAAAATGTGATCAAAATGGACATTAATTGGCTGTCGGTGAACGTATCAAATCAGATTTTGACCTATCAGAGGAATCTTAGGATTCACAAAATGTGTCTCAGACAGACAAATCGTGGCCAAAATCATACAGTGTGAATCCAGCTTGCTATCGAATGTCACCGAAAGCCCATTCCAATGTATTTTCATGCAGATATTGAGAGCAAATCATGGAAAATCTCATGGATATCAGCCACTTTTTTCACTTGTGTCAGTGGTTCCAGTGGCGATACGTGTTGTACTTTTAGTTTGTGAAATTAAATATTTTATATGTGAGTCTATATATATGGTTTGCCTTTTGCACTTTTGTACTTTACTTACTACCGCACTTTCTAAGTCTTCGAGCCTGTTTTTTTAATTATAGACTTATAATCAGTGCTGGGTAGATTTCTTACAAATTGTAGCCAGTTACTGATTCCAAATTACATGACAAAAATTGTAGTTAGTAACATTATTTAGATTATTTTTGACCTCACTCGTTTATCACATTGATTAGGATAATCTTATACCATATTGATATAAAAATACAAAGAGAGAGAAAATATATTCCATTCTTTATCAACAACATGAAGTGCATTAAATATTAAAATAAAAATTTAAAATAAAAAACAATGAAAATAAAACGTACTAAAAAGATTTGTTTTTTATTTGTTTACCTGCATGCCATGATCATTAACAGACATCAGAGAACTGTGAACTTCATTTTATTTATAATTATTATTATTATTATTATTGACAATTTTATTATATCTCAGGGGGTACTTCAAGTAAATATATTAGGTCAAATAGGTTCAGCTGACAAAAGAGTTGGGAAATTGCATTGCATGTAAATATTAAATTATATGACTTTTTACATTTTAACATGTTTAAAAGACAGTAATACCTGGTTAAATGATTCACTGAGTGATGATTTAAATAATAATGAATGTGTTCGTCAGGAGCTGATTAGACATGCGATGTTGCAATTTTGAGAAAACACTTCTTAAAAGTGAAATGATTTCTGTAAATCCAGTAATCAAATGCTGTGTTTTGCTCAGTTTTCAGTGATAGTCACATGACTTGTGGCTAGTCTGTGTGTGCAATTCCACAAACCCGGAAGACCTTCTGAACGTATACAAGCAGTAGACTTTTATAGAAAGGAAAATGTAAAATATAGCAAAGAAGTCGAATCAATGAATTATGAATAATTAACTGCCCTTTTGAAAATAACGTAATAATGTTATCAATTAAAAAGTAACTGTAGTCTGATACAGGTATTTTAAACTACGAGTATTTTAAAATGTAATAATATCTCATTTCAAGTACTTCATTTTTGGAATCTGATTACGTAATTTAGATTACATGTAATACCCAGCACTGCTAATAATGCAAGAATAACTTTGCAGCATTATAGTGTTAGTGGATCTGATTGGAGGTGATAATGTGACTTGCTAAATGTAATTTCTTTTATCATCAGCCTGAGTTGTCAAATTCACCCTGATACTGAACCTCCCAAGGTATTGCTGACACATTATGAAATGGTTGGATAGGTATTATTGAGAAGCGCAAAATAAAACGTGTGATTTTGCCTTTAAAATGAACAAGATGAGATCCTCAGAGAGCCAGAGAGGGAGAGGACAAGTCAGGCCAAGGAGAATATACTGCTCTCGTTATAAAGGTGACATAACATGGCTGTCCCTCTGTGTCTGTTCGCTACTACCAGCCATATATCACACAAGTGAAGATGTACGAAGAGCCGAGCGAACAAATCAAGGGCAGAGACACAAGGGAAATCTACTGCCGCGGAGTCACAGGCCAGGTTAAAGCCCTGCTCATCTATGCGCTGTTTCTCCATCGCCAGTGACCGTGTTGAGGGCTCAGGGAAAAGAACTGAGCAGATTCTCAGATAGCGTCTGTGCCGAGGGATGCCGAGCACACAAGAGGGCAGCTTAACCTTGAATCCCCTTACATGATGCCCCGTTTAGACACTCCAGATAAGTAGCCAAGAAAAATAGCCTCTGCCAAATACTATCTGCACTATTTTACTGGATCTTGTGTTTGAAGTTGCACAAAGCTGTATTTTTTTTAATATCATTGTAGCTTAATGTAATGCTAAAGTTAAAGTTCTTTGTAGTGTACATTTTTTTTTTGCATTTATTTGATAAAAAACAGTAATTTTGTGAAATACAGAAAAAGTATGTGAACCGCTGCAGAATCTGTGAAAATGTGAACAATTTTAACTAAATAAATGAAAACTTTTGAACGGGATGAAGACAAATTCTTCTTATTTTGTTTAAATATAATTTTTTTTTCATTTAGCACTGCCCTTCAGAAACAACAGAAGATACTTTTCAACATACTCTTAATGCGTCGTGTTTCCTTCTGGAGCATCAGTGAATGTTTGAACCTTTTTTAATAGTTGTGTTTGAGTCCCTCAGTCGTCCTTAGTGTGAAATGATGGATCTCAAAATCATACAGTAACTGCTGGAGAGGGTTCAAATATGCAAAAAATGCTGGAAAACTGAAGAATTTGCAGGACTTGGAGGATTTTCCTGAAGAACGTTGGCCAGTTAAACTGCTCAGGACAAACAGTGGACTCAAGAACAACCATCACAAACACACACAGCCGTGGATCATCCAGGGAACGACACACAGTATTGAGAATTAATGGTTCATAAACTTTTGAACGGGTCGTTTTAATAAATTCCGCTATTTTTTTGTCTTCTGGACTATATGTAAACATCTTTTATTGAAAGTATCTTATTCAGGACAGTACTAAATAAAAAATAACATGCATTTTGTATGATCGCTCTTTAGTTAAAATTGTTCACATTTTCACAGATTCTGCAAGCGGTTCACATACTTTTTTTTCTTGCAACTGTAAATATACAATTTTAAATGTAACTTTTTTTAAATATATTTTAATAAAAAATCTTCATGACCCCAAACTTTCAAACAGTAGTCCATACTGAAACTCATAAACTGGACTGAACAATCTGGTGTAGTAGTGAGTTAAATGAATAGTTCACCCAAAAATAGAATTCTATTATATAAAATGCATTTATGATTGCAAACCTCTATTTTTTCCGGGTAACACAAAAGAAGATATTTTTAAAAATGTGGTGTTGTTTTTTGGTCCATACAATGAAATTAAGTGGTGTCCAATTTGTTTTCTACCCCATTGATTCATTGACGTGCTGGTCTGAAAGCGAAGTGTGTTCAGGCGCATTGTTGGCGCGTTGCTATTTTGAGGTGCCGACTGCACCATTGACCAACAAAAACCTGGTCTAAAGACAATAGCGCAGTATTTTTTTTGTTATAGGCTATAGGCGGGTGCACAACGTGCATACACTCTGCTTATTACAGCAGACAAACATTTTTCCTCCATGTAAATAGCGAATCCGCCATGGTGCAAGTGCAACTGGCTTTTAAAGGGAATGGGAGATGTTGTACTAGGTACAACCCTTTTAGACAATGCGCCGGGCGCAGCAACATTTTTTCCCGTCGTTAAACTAGCAAAAGTGGATTCGGACACGCCCTAAGTGCACCTCCGCCATGCGCTTAGATAATTAAAATAGGGCCCATTGTATGAACAAAAACTGTTGAAATATTCTTCAAAATATATTTTGTGTGTGTGTATGTTTCACAGAAAGAAAATAAGGTGATTCAGACTTGTAATGACTGTGAGTAAATGATGACTTTTCGTTTTGGGAGTGAACTGTCCCTTTAAGATTTCACAAAGCTATGGCTTCAGAACACTAGGAATAGAGAGCACTAGTTGTAAAAGCTACCTTTATGATGATTTTTGTATCCTTTTTGATATTTCAATGGTTCAATGCCCATTCATTATGTGGAAAGAAGCAATTAGGACATTTAAGTGGTCAAGGGTCGTACGATATAATAATGCAGTATTTATGCATGTATTTGTTTGTTCTCACTTTCTCTCCTTTACCTTCTTTTACTCTGTTTATGTGGTTAAATGACTCTTGTACAGTTTCAGTGGCTTGGTTGACCTTATCAGGATGCAATAATAACCCGAGTTTATTACTGAGTTTATGTGTGTGTGCCAGTGTGTGGAGAGTATTGAACTTCTGCACAGTCTGTTGTAGCTAACACATTAGGCCGGCTCCTCAGCAAACAAAGGGCACATTATTTTCTCTGTGTTTGTCCCAGACGGAGGTTATTAGAGCTCATGGACTCTGTTATCATACTGATAAAATCTCTGGCTATGCTGCACGCTCAGTGTTTTGTGTAGGTTTAGCCAAATGGGATGTTTTAGCATGGTTTTGACACTTAAAGAGTAGGCATTATTTGTTACTGTTTATGACATTTAAGTTAAAAAAAAAAACAACAAAATTTTTTTTTATTTAAATGTGCACTACCAACATTACTGTTACCAAAAAATATTATAAAACACGCTTTTACATATTTTTTATTTTTATATACACTGTTCAAAAGTTTGTGATTGATAAGATCTTTCATGTTTTAGAAGCACTTTTTTAAAGTTTCTACCATTTTTTTAACAGATTCATATTGTGAAATATTATTACAATAATATATTTTCTAATGTAATTTATTCCTGTGGTGGAAAATCTGAATTTTCAGCATCTTTACATGATTACCTTCAGAAATCATAATCAATAAAAATCTATTTCTAACTACCAATGTTGAAAATAATTTTGCTGCTTAAAGGTGCACTATGTAACTTTTCCCTCCGCTAGAGGTCGTCTATTCAAAACAAAGGCATAGTTTGATGACGCCAAGTTTGAGCGCAAAATCTTGGGACATGTGGTCTTCACCTCACAGCCATGTTCATGGATGAAGATTATTAACGTTATTTTAGTATGAAGCAGAGCAGGACTGCGTGTTGTGGGAGCTGAGCAAGGCCGCTGGAGCGATTGTTAATAAGATGAATGCAACACGCGCCTCGCCAACAGCGGGACTTTTATTATGCCACAGTCGTCTGTGCCATTTCCGCTTTTCTGGTCATGAGTATGAGGTAACGCAGCTCTGTTTATCATATTAGATACATTTGAGTGTGTTGAAAATGATGTTATGACGTTACTCTGTGCGCTCGCTCGGCGGCTGCTATGACACTTGTTGCACACTGCAGTAAGAGCAAAGCGTTTCTGCCAAAAAAAAAGTTCTGCATAATTAAGGGCGTGGCCACTTTGAGTGACAGGTGGATAGCCATTTATCTGCTGTCTGTTAGTCATTGCGTCACCTCAGCTCCACCCACGTCCTGCCTCTTTGCCCATTTTCTGTAATCCGGGAGTGATGCGCAGTGACGCACTGCTAAGATGGCAACGGCCAGCTCGACCCTTCTTTATGCTTCAGAACTCCTCTTCAGAATCCTATGGGTGACGTCACGGACACTACATCCATATTTTTTTTAGTCTATGCTTTTGACAAGTAGTGTAGATATTTTATATACATATGTTTTTTTTGTTTTTTTTAATTAAACATTGTTTTCAACAAATAATTGTTAATAATTTGCAATAGCTTTTACAGCTATTGCCAAAAGTTTTGGGACACCTGCCTTTACATGCACATGAACTTTAATGACATCCCATTCTTAATCCGTAGGGTTTCATATGGAGTTGGCCCACTCTTTGCATCTATAACAGCTTCAGCTCTTCTGGGAAGGCTTTCCACAAGGTTTAGGAGTGTGTTTATGGGAATTTTTGACCATTCTTCTAGAAGCGCATTTGTGAGGTCAGGCACTGATGTTGGACGAGAAGGCCTGGCTCCCAGTCTCCGCTCTAATTCATCCCAAAAGTGTTCTATCGGGTTGAGGTCAGGACTCTGTGCAGGCCAGTCAAGTTCCTCAACACCAAACTCACTCATCCATGTCTTTATGGACCTTGCATTGTGCACTGGTGCGCAGTCATGTTGAAACAGGAAGGGGCCATCCCCAAACTGTTCCCACAAAGTTGGAAGCATGAAATTATCCAGAATTGTCCGTAGAATATTTAGTAGTGAGGACATTTCATGAATGGATGGAAACCTATCACGGTACCACGCTTGAATTCACTGAGCTCCTGAGAGCGACCCATTCTTTCACAAATGTTTGTAGAAGCGTCTGCATGCCTAGCGCTTGATTTTATACACCTTTGGCCATGGAACTGATTGGAACACCTGAATATTGAGTATAGCAATAGAGTGTACATCTTTTACCTGCTATAAACATTTTTACTAGAAAATAATGGTATAGTGCAATTTTTATTTTTATTTTTTATAACATTTTAACACATTTTAACTGATGTTTTAAAAACCATCTAAAGTCATTCTCACATTCTCTTGTATTCTCACAGATTTTGAATATTCAGCTTTGGATTACACTATATATTTGCATCAGTTTTGATTATTTAAAAATAACCTTTTATACCATTTCATGTCTTTTGGAATCAAGTGTGTCAAATCATTAAGAATATGTAATAGAATTAGCTACCCTTTCAGTTTGTGTTCTTGGAACCATCTGTTCACGTTTGGAATTTGCTGTTAAAACATAATCAATGTAGTCAGCTAGCCATTAAATATACACTACTTTAGAACTCATTTGCCAAATTACTTGATTTGTGAAATTAAAAAAGCTAAGAGTGTTCCAATCTGAGATCCGTCTATGTAATGTTGCCATTAGTTCATACTGGACCCACAGTGCACGCAGTAAAGCATGGCCGCATCCCTCTGCTAAATCAGGCTTTTGCAATAATACATTACAATGATGGCTAGTGCTCACTCTCACTCAGTCTGTGAGTCGATACTGTCCCCGTTCCCCTGACAGCTTAATCGTGTGCACCGCCTGACCAAACTAAATAAACCTCACCCTATTTCTCTTTCATCCTGACCTTGCTTGTGCTCTCCCCCAAATGTCTTCTGTCATGCCCATGCATTGCTTTCTTCTCTAGCTTATCACTTTCCTTTCACCCCCTTCTCTCTCTGTGACATCAGTGCTCTTATTTAAAGTGCTGGTCCGATGTCATGCATAATAAGTAACTTTGTCCCTCTTATTGACAGAGCTGTCAATCCAGAGCAGCATTTGTTAAAACAGGTAGGGAATGAATTTACTACCTCCTTCTACAGTATAGACTTGAGTGCCAGCAGTCACAAATGTGCTTTGAGCCAGACAGGCACTGTTAAAGCTCTATTGTCTGTCGGCCCATAACTTCCTGAAGACATAAACTGCCCTAGACTGTAAAATCAATTCAGTCAGTGGCGCTCGTAAAAGCAGCAGCATTCTGCTCTTCAAACACACACACACACACCTGCTGTGTGGAAATGCGCAGTCCAATCACTCTCTACTGGGTTCACAGTGTGCAGTTAAGTAATTACCGCTTATTTGGGCTTTTGTTGGCACCGAATGAATTTTACACTTGAGGAGCCTTTAATATGTTAGCATTTCTGTTTAATGGATGAATCTACCTTGGCTGGGCTGGAAACACTGACCTGTAACATCTTCCGTGTTGCGTTGCACCAAGTTTAAGCAGAGAGAGAGAAAATGTTAGATATTTATTTGTATTTTTTATTAGAGCTGTCAATTGATTCAGAAGTTTAATCAAATAAATTTTGTGATTTGTCAATAAATAAAAATAATTAACCACAATAGAATGCACATCTGTATTTACGAATGGATGTATGGACGTAGATATAGATAGATATGGATACGGATGGATGGATGGATGGATGTGGATATGGATGAAGATGGATATGGATGGATGGATGTGAATTTGGATGAATATGGATTTATGAATATGTATGGATATTGATAGATATGGGTAGATATGGATAGATGGAATGAAAGATAATAGATATGTGGACAGATAGATTTGATATATAGGTAGATAGTTGGTAGATATGGATAAATATAGGGATAGTTAAAAGGGTAGATATGATGGATAGATATGGGTATATATAGCGGTAGATATGGATAAATAGTTATGGATAGATATAGGGGTAGATGATGGATAGATATGGGGGTAGATATGGATAAATAGATATGAATAGATATAGGAGTATGGATAGATTGAAAGATAGATGGGTGGATGGATGGATGGATATGGATAGGGGGTGTAAATAGATATGAATAGATGGGTAGATACTTTAATTTGTGTGTGGGTCATGATTATGTTATCAAGTGTCTTTTTTAATAATTAACAAATTATATTTTTAACTAATAGCCTATAATAAAGTTAATGTGTTAAAATGACAGCTCTAGTGTTTTTTCCGCTGTGTAAAACTGTATCAACGCCATGATATGGCATTAGCATTATTATCTCTACTGGAGCATCCGCCAAGTGGTCTGAAGAGTGGAGCGGCTGAAAAAGCCAGTAAAGCGTGTTTGTATTACCTGCCCCATGTGGCCTGCTTCCTCTCCATGTAACATCTGCTTCTGTTACATTTGCTCCATTTGTTCTGGGCCAATTAATTCCTCTCTAATTCTATAAATACAACAACGAGTTCAATTAGCTCTGCCTGTAAGCCCACTGCTGTGAAACTGATTTCCACAGGTATCGAGATACTCCATCGTAATGATAGTCAACACCCTGTTGAGAGTTTATGAGTGTGTTTGTGTGTATTTGGAGGGAAAGAATGAGAGGTCGAAAAACACCGTAAAAAAAGCGACCATTTAAAAGCAAATGAAGTGAGACTCTTAAATTGAAATATGGCCTCTGTGGAAATTAACATGTTCAAGAGCGCTGAATGTTTATCCGATTTAGCGGGGGTTTTACGGCACAGCTGTTTGTTTGAAAGAGTTTATCTTGATTTTAATCCCCTTCGTCCCAGACTGATGATTATTTTCATTTTATCATAGACATTCATCATCATTTTGGAAGTGGGCGCAAAGCATCAATTGTCTGCTAATTACGTGGCTTCTCCTCCTTTCAGAAGTGTGTGTGTAGATAATTTTGTTATGAAATGCATTCTCTCTTGTGTGCCGCTCATTTACGAGAGCTCTGTGGAAGAGATGCATTTTCAGCAGTTTGACTTTCATCTCGTTATAAGAAGCATCGTTATGAATTCTAAATCAGATTTGAGTGTTCTTACTTTAACGATGATCACTTTAACAATGATTAGTGATCGTCACAGCACCAGCGGACAGGGGAATTGATGCCAGTTTCAGGCAAAGATTTCCTTAAACTCTAAACAAATGTAGGCCTATTTTATTATTATTAGTTTAGATTAGTTTAGTTTAGTTTAAATTGAGTATTTATATATCATGGTAGTTTTGTTGTACTGTTTTATGTAGTTTTAAATAAAAAAAATCATTGTAATTTCATAAAAATTGTGCAATGAGAATATAAATTTTAATGACAGTCATATTACAGTAATGAGAATTTGGTGGTGAAAAGGTGCTTATTTATCCTGAAAAGAATGTTAATGGTCCAAAAAATTGGCTTCATTTTGCTTCCTGGAATATGTAATTTCTTGAACAAATAATTGCAAGAAGTGCTGTGTGCAATTGAGCAAAAATATTTAACCTATTATAACACGTCTTCAGGTTCATCCTGAAAATCCTGGTCCCAGATCAACATAAAATTGCCATTTTCAAGGCACCATCCCACAGAGTTTTCTACAAATAGTTGAGGTGTGAGGAGACGGCACACATTGCTGCCACCCTGATTGGTGGCTCTCGTAATGCACAGAGAGCTGAGGTTTACTGTCATATATCCAGTGTTTCCTGATTGATCCGAGCTGTTTTTAGCTTCCGTGTTTGAAAAGCTGCCCTATCTCTGATCTGTTCAGTGTGGGTGGACAGGAGGGTTTATACACTGCAAGAGCAGGCAGCCAGGAGTCTTCATTTTTATCACAGAATTGTTGCCTGTGTTCGAAAGCCACTGTGATATTCCTGAATTTCAGCACACGAATAGCAGAAGGCCTTTGTTTTTTAAGATGCCGGTGTCTATTTAGTATGGCTGTTAAAGCGAAAATTTGAACTGTCATTTACTCACCTTCATGTCGTCCAAACGTGTATGATGTGGAACACAGAAAAAGACATTTTGAAAACATTTTGTTCATGTTGTTTTGGACCCCATTGACTTTCATTGTATGAATGGAATAATTTAATGAACAAAAATAATATGTGACCCTGGACCACAAAACCATTCATAAGTCGCAGGGGTATATTTGTGGCAATAGCCAACAATACATTGTATGGGTCAAAAGTATACATTTTTCTTTTATGCCAAAAATCATTAGGATATTAAGTAAAGATCATGTTCCATGAAGATATTTTGTAAATATCCTACCGTAAATATATAAAAATTATTATTAGTAGTAATATGCATCTTTTTGTGGAACCAAGAAACATCTCCTTTAGGATCTGCCATTTTGGTTCAAAAACAGCTAAATGCAACCTAAACCTGTTTGCTGATCTCAGCTGGTCTCCCAGTCTGTTCTAGCTGGTCTGTTGGCTGGTTTTAGAGGAATTTTGGAACAATCCAGGTCCAACAGGGATAGGCCTGTTTTTATTTAGAGAAAATTATTACATCTGTAAAAATATCAGTTTTGATATTTCAAGTAGTTCTGAGAATCAGTTTAGTATGTTCAATAAAATCATGGAAAACTGGACCGTTCAAAATGACTCAAAAGAGCCAGATCTGATAATTTTTTAGCAAACCAATTAAACCTTGGATATTACTGCAATTTGAGATTCCTGTCACAATTTTTTACACTTTTATGAGGGGATTCCAATCAAACCAGAAGACATTGGCTGTTTATTAGTACTTAAATTCCTTATTCTGCATGACCATATTCTACATCCCTTAATCCTACACAATACCTACATTTAACAACTACCTTACTAAGGCAAAAGTCGTAGTTAATAGTTAGTTAATAGTGAGAATTTGACCGATGGATGGATGGATGGATGGATGGATGAATACATATACGGATAGATATGGGGTAGATATGGAGATATGGATAAATAGATATATAGCTTATTAGCATGCATATAAGGATATTGGCTGTTTATTAGTACTAATAAAGCACATATTAATGCCTTATTCTGCATGACCATATTCTACATCCCTTAATCCTACCCAATACCTAAACTTAACAACTACCTATTAATAAGCAGTAATTTCGAGTTTATTTAGGCAAAAGTCTTAGTTAATAGTGAGAATTGGACCGTAATCTAAATATTTTTATTACTTTTCTGTTCCTATGCTATTTATCACTGACATTTAGACAGTGCCATTAAAGAAGACCTGAACCCCATTGTCCTGCTGGAGCTTTTCAAACACTTTACAGTCTGGGTCTCTTTGTGCGTTTATCCCAAGTCAAGTACTGGGTTGAACAACCTAATCAAATTCCTACAGTTTTTTGGCACCTCACATTGAATTAAAAGACCTAAGACACAGAGGCCGCCTTTGCTTTAATTAACCTTTTATCAGCAGAGCTATTAAAAATTCCCCAAGTTTTTGGTAAAATGTCTTCTTTTTTTTTTTTTCTCACTCACACGCACTGGCAGATTAAATCAAAACTTAATAAGAGGTTTTATATGCAGTGGACTCAGAAAAGCGAGGGCGTTCTTGCTGTTTTACATGAGAATGAACGCGTCCTGCTGAAAGGTAAATAAATGTACTCGCTCATCACTGTAATGTCCCGCTGCCAAAAATCCTGAAGGCTTTTGAATGTTTTATAAAATGTCCTCTTTATATTCGTAGTGATGTATAAAGACATGTTTATAGAATAGGAAGATTGGCCTAGATTATTCGTCTTTTCTTTTCTGTCTTTATTCTTTCTCTCGCGCACACAGATTGCTTATGTTTTATGCTTTGTGAACTAGTTTCCTCTTTCAGCAAAAAGGCAAAAGCAATTTGTTTTCATCATCTTGCCTTCACCTGATGATGTTTCTTCATTCAGACGTGCATGCGCGGCGGTTTCCTGCTGCGCCGATCCAGCTGGTAAGCTTCCACAAATTGAAGGGAGGCAAAAATTGGCCCAATTCTGCTTTTATTTAGAAGCTTATGCTGCCTATTATTTAAGGCAGCAGAGAGCCACTTTAGTGTTCAATAGGCACTGATTTTCTGCCAGGTGCCATCAGATTCAATGGGCTCTTTTCCCCTCCAGATAAGAGGAGATCTCCTCTGACTGGGTCTCTGAACTCCGCTCGGTTACTTATCTACGACCTGGACGGTCTGTCTGCAGTGATCAATTTCAGCCCGGCTTCCACTAACCCTGTTATTGATAAAGAGCCGGCGCTTCTGTGAGTTTGGAAAAAACTAAAGGAGAAAAGGTCTCATGAGAAATAAGTTGCTTTGTGTTTGTACTTGGAAAAAAACAAAAACAATGCTAGTTAGATTTCTTTTTTTTTAGAGGAGCTGCCACAAAGCGTTTCTCTCACAAAGAGTTTTATTTCACCAAACATGTTTTGTTTTTAATCTAAAAATGGCCCCATGAGTCAGACTTTCTTTTCCCCCCCTCAGCTCGCAGAATCTCTCATCATTTGCTGCGTGGTGAGCCGGGCACTACGCAATTGTTTCATAACTTCAGGAATGTGCTATGAATTTAAAGGAGGAACAGATGAAACCGACTGGATCTATAAGAACATGAGGCAAAACTCATAAAAACTAATCAAAACCTCTTTTCACACAGACTTGGGCCCTTATATGAGGTCAGAAAAACTGGAAAGAAATTGTGGGTTGGCTGCAATGTGAAAAGGAGAAAGGAAAAATGAATCTCCGACTTCTTGCCGAAAACCTCTTGCTTTAATAACCACAACTCTTATGTGATTAGACGCCATTCAATCTCTGAGCTCAGTGTTCATAGTGTGATTTCTTCATTTTAAATCATTAAATCTCTGTTAAGTGTTGTAATTAAGTGTCCAAATTGACATGTTTTGAAGTCTCTATAGTGTTGCTATCAAAGCTGGCATCTCTATCACCAGCCTGATTTTTAATCTT
The DNA here is from genome assembly GCA_039654625.1 of Rhinogobio ventralis. Lineage (NCBI taxonomy): Eukaryota > Metazoa > Chordata > Actinopteri > Cypriniformes > Gobionidae > Rhinogobio > Rhinogobio ventralis. Next base: position 5,444,632 of record CM077215.1, read on the forward strand.
TTCATTCTTCTTTGCAAATTGACAGTGAAAGATGAAAAGAAGCTTAAGCAGCATAAAGGCACTGGCCTGGAAGTTGGCAGCCACCCAACAGACATTGATTTGCCTTTTAATCCCTCACATATTGATGGACTGGGGCATTATTTGGGGAACCTCTTGTGCTCTGTCTCTGTCTACGGTGGACTTATTCTTACCTCGCTCATCTCTGAATTCCACCTGGTAGTTTAATGAAAGCACAGTCTGAGAGGCAGTTAGGGTGGCCTTGGCACCAGAAACTGAAGTGTTGTGTGTTTTTGTGTGTGTGTTTTTTTGGAAATGGTGCTTTGATCTGTGAACAATGGGCTTCAGAAAAGAGACTGCATGATGTTAGTAGTCAGGGCATGGATGAAAAGCTTACTTTTACATCTTTCTTTTTGTCTGCAAGCCTTGAATTGCAGTACAGTATGTGTGTGTGTGTTGGACTTTTCTTCGATTGTGGCTGCAACCAGCGGGCCATTAAAGCTCAAGGACCTTTCAGGTTACTTCAATTGTAGATATTTTGGCCTCTAGAAACTCTGTTCTTTTTTTGGTTTCTCCTTGTCTTTTTCCACGTGTGGAAACCAAAACACCTCCAGACAACCTCAGTGTGGTCCGCCCGAGGCTAACTAGCATTTAACCTGAGAGGAAATTGATCATTATGGTAGACTTGCCTGGTTGCATCCCAAGGCTCTTGCCTAATGCTATTTTAGCGCCAGCTTAGGCATGTGGCATGACTGCCAGTTTGCATCTGCTCACGCAGGTTTGATCTCTGATTTGCTCCTACTCTGTCTGTTTTTGATGGTAATGACAGCATGATTTGATTTAAGTCTGGGGGGATTGATGGATTGAGTGATGTGTGTCAGTGCGAGAGAGTATGAGACAATGCGCGGCAGCTGGGATCTCAACGTGAGAAGAATTCAAACGGCACCGTTAATGTCAAATCCACATAACAAGAGACTTGCGTTATAGAAATTGATGGGAGAGGACTATATAAGATGCTTGATGAGCGCTGTAGAGCAAAAGCATGACGAGAAACAAAACAAAATCTATATTTTTCTCCACCGTTTTTATTTCCATTGACAGTTCGCTGTTTTTTTCCTTATCCAATAAACTCAGGATCTGCATGCATTTACCCCAGCCGCTGTAAATCGATTGTCTGATGAGACTTGGCTCAGAAATGAATTACCTTGCTTTTGTTCTGCGGTTGCTATTTGTACCCACTTTTAATGCCCCATTTAACAAGATAAGTAAAGGATATAACTCTACTCAAATGAAGCTTAAACACATTTTATAAACCCATTGAAGTTGCACTTCTCTCCAGACTAGATTTGAATCCCAGAGGCAACATTTTGATACTCCAAAGTCCTTGGACATTGCTTTTTTACCTCGTACATACTTATGTTTAGAAAGTGGAACCGAATTTAGTGGTTGTTTTTTGTTCTATTCTCATAAATCAGTGAGGAGCTCTGAGTATGTGCACTCATTTTGAATGTGATGTTGGCTATAAACAAGGTGCAAAATCCAATGTATTTAACTCCAGTTTAACTCACTCAGATTTGAGGTATGACCATGTTAACAGATCTTTTAGCACTGTTATATTCCTGACTTGTGTAAAAAACAAACATGACAACGCGGTTAAGCGCAATTGATTTTTGCAATTGTATTTTTGGCAGGGTTAAAAGAAAAATAACTGTTTTGGCTGCTTGTTGAAGACATTACAAAGCCTGAAAGGCCTGTATTGCCGGTGCTGAGTTCAAGAGGGGGAAAACAAGGAAACAAAATCTTGTGAATTAAATCTTTAGCTTGCAGCTTTCCCATAACGGCAATCATCTGCTCTTTCCGCTATGGCGTCCCCCCTCTAGTTGCTAAGCTTGCAGTTCAATTTGTCCTAATTCCAGGCTTAATTGTAGAGAGCTTTGCAGCTAATTAAATGTTCAGAGGAGTGATAAATTGGGTGGGTCGAACACAACTACAGTAATTAGTCCAATGTACCGAATGCAGAAACTTCCCAACATGCACTGCATGAGGAAAGGAAAGAGCATGGCTTATAGAATCGTGCAGAAATGACTGATCCATTCTCTCTTTGACTTTCTAAAGATATAGTTTCTCTCTCTCACACACACACACACACAAACACATATATTCTTTTAAAGAAATTAAGGCATGGAAGGACACAATAAATATCAAAGTGACAGTAAATACAATTAGTATCTAAATACTGAACTTTCTATTTATCGCAACAACAAAAAAATGAAGCAACACAACTGTTTTCAACATTGATAATAATTAAAAATGTTTCTTGAACATCAAATCGTCATATTAGAATGATTTCTGAAGGATCATGTGACACTGAAGACTCGATTAATGATGCTGAAAAATTCAGCTTTGCATCACGTAATAAATTAGTTTTTTTATTTCAATAAAATTTCACAATATTACTGTTTTACTGTAAAAAAAAAAAAAAAAAAAACGTTTACTATGATTTACTCAATTTTTTTGGTGAAACATTTTTACACAAAAAAAATTGAGTAAATTTTAAAGCAGTGAAATCAATTAGATACACCGTATGAGCTGAGTAAATGTAAGTAAAAAAAGTAGATCTGAGTAACTGCATTTGGTACATTTACAAATAAAATTGAGTAGAACAATTTTGTGAAAAAACATTTAAAAACCAATATTTATGAGTAATATTAACTGTTTTTATTTATGAGTATAAAGTATACTTTCCTCTAAACCTTTGTAAAATACTCCACACAACCACACTTATACATGACATTGGCCTTTATTGTCGATGAGTAACGTTGCAACAATACAGCATATATTAAAACATTTAAATGTAATTCAAGTGTAATCAACCGGTCTGTAATCCATTTCCACCGTCTCAACGCTGGTTCTCGAGCCTGAAATGGACTCGCGCTCTGCGGGTGGACTTGACTTTGAACTTCAGACCGCCGTCCTGCATTTCACTCGTAGCTGAAAAGATGCTGTGACTCCATAACCTGCCAATAAACAAACAGTGCAGGTTTAAGAACATTTTATCATCCAAATTAATTATATTTATTATCTTTAGGAATAAAGTCATGTTTTGAGCAAGGCACCAGGCGTTTCAAAGACAGACGCCACATTAGTTTAGTTGACTCACATTGCGTCCCTGTATGTTGTTTTGCATTAAATAAAAGGATTTTAAGCACAGTAATGATTTTATAGATAAAATAAAGCATACAAACCTGAATTTCACAGAGGAAATGCACCAATTCTGCGATGCTGAGAAGGAGGAACTGTTTTGGAGACTGAAGAGAATTCGAACAGCCCGCGCTCACTCAACCGTAGAGTTGTCATCACGTCAGGGGGTGGGGTAGGGGTCCATTGTTTTAATTGAGTAAACTTACTCAATTTTTTCAGTTTGTGTTAAATATTAATAATTGATTTGAATTAAGTAATATTTGTGGTTCTTGAAACATCAATTTAATTCTCCATTCTCAAATGTTTTGATAGAAATTTCACAAATATATTTGAAATAAATAATTGGTTATTCAAATACTAAATTCTTTTAGTGAAAAAAAACTTAAATATAACTCTAAATTTTAGACAAAATTAACTGTTGGATTTTTAGTTAATTATTTTGGTATGTTCAACTCAAAACATCAAGTAAATGATATTTAGAGATTAATAAAGTTAATTATTACTGTGATATTTACTAAGCCATGAATTATTTTTTAGAGTGTATTTTTTATCAATTAAATTCAACCTTGGCAAGCATAAAATACTTCTTTCAAAAACATAAAGAAAAAAAAAAATCTTACCAACCTCAAATTATTGAATGGTTTTTATGATAATATATTATGTGATGTACGTTGAGAAATATTGCCAGCCTGCAACATTAAGCAGCATAATAAAGTACTTTAAGCAGCATTTTTTTGTACTGCTAAAATGACCAAAATGGATGGTAGTCACACAGCAAATACCGTCCGTTTCACTGACCGTTTGGTGCATAACGCAGCACAGCATCTCTCTCTCTCTCTCTCTCTCTCACACACACACACGCACACACACACATGCATATACATGCACTTTAATGACAGATGTTCCTTGATCGCTATACTTAACTGTGTTGACCCTTAATCCTGGTGGCTTCCTATAAAAACAAGCTGAAAGCTGTTAAAAGTGCTTTGGCTTGCTTGTGTGTGCAGGCCTGACTCACAGTATAATCCTTATGTTGTACTTAAATTGAAATGAAGTGTGCATCTCTCTATTCACAGTTGAAAGGGTGATTTGAATCATCCAGACAGTCATTGTCGGCTGCTTAGCACAGACAACGGAGCAGATTAGCTGGTTTAGCTTTTCAAATAAAATTTCGGCTTCTCAGTCTTCACTTGTCTGCTGGCTAAGTGCTGTTATCGAAAGATTTACAGTAATTCTCTTCACTTAGAGTGTAATTAAACATCTTGGACACAATCACAGACACTCTGAGAGATGTAAGGCCACTGCTGAACCTGAATCGTCTGCCTACCTCCCACTGACAGAACCATTCTGCTGGGCAAATTGGAAATCAATGACGGCTGTTTCCCCCTTACTGCTCTTTAATCATAGATGTAATTTATAATCAAATCAGAGGATGGACATTGAGAATATCATCTATGCTGCCTGCTCTTTTTCTGCCGGGTTCAGCCGTATTCATCCATCTTCATTTTTTGTCACCTTCAATATAGTTTAAAGTTAATGTTTTTATACACTTTTTTTTTTTTAATGGGCAAGCTCTTTTTTTAAACATATTGCCTTTCACTCTCTAATGCTTAATTTTGATTCCTTAGATTCCTCACACTTGTAGATCATGTGTATACACACTATATTGCCAAAAGTTTTGGGACGCCTGCCTTTACATGCACATGAACATTCCATTCTTAATCCGTAGGGTTTAATGTGGAGTCGGCCCACCCTTTGCAGCTATAACTGGCTTTCCACAAGGTTTAGGAGTGTGTTTATGGGATTTTTCCCCAAATTTTTACCGAATTCATCCCAAAGGTGTTCTGTCAGGTTGAGGTCAGGACTCTGTGCAGGCCAGTCAAGTTCCTCCACACCAAACTCACTCATCCATGTCTTTATGGACCTTGATTTGTGCACTGCATGTTGAAAAAGGAAGGGGCTATCACCAAACTGTTCCCACAAAGTTGGGAGCATGAAATTGTCCAAAATGTCTTATTATACTGAAGCATTAAGAGTTTCTTTCACTGAAACCAAGGGGCCAAGCCCAACCCCTGAAAACAACCCCACACCATAATCCACAAAACTTTACACTTGGCACAATGCAGTGAGGCAAGTACCGTTCTCCTGGCAACCACCAAACCCAGACTCGTCCATCGGATTGCCAGACAGAGAAGCGTGATTGGTCACTCCAGAGAACTTTGTGGCTGAGTTGCTGTTGTTCCCAATTGCTTCCACTTGTTATAATAACATTAACAGTTGACCGTGGAATATTTAGTAGTGGGGAAATTTCATGAATGGACTTATTGCACAGGTGGCAACCTATCACGGTACCTCGCTTGAATTCACTGAGCTCCTGAGAGCGACCCATTCTTTCACCAATGTTTGTAGAAGCGTCTGCATGCCTAGTGCTTGATTTTATACACCTGTGGCCATGGAAGTGATTGGAACACCTGAATTTAATGATTTGAAAGGGTGTCCAAATACTTTTGGCAATATAGTGTATATACGCACACAGCATAGAATTGCTGGCCTCCACATTGCCAGTGGCATAACCACCAGGGCTCTTTATTGCTAATGATGTGTGTGTGTGTGTGTGTGTGTGTGTGTGTGTGTGTGTGTGTGTGTGTGTGTGAAGTCTGCAGTATCTAGGTGAGCTCACATAGATCAGAAGGTCATGGGTGAAAACAACAACAACAGCAGATCTGATCTTTTTTCCTATACCTTTCAACAACCGCCTGAGGCCAAACCATCTGCACTCCATTTCTTATTCGTAAAAGGCAGTGGGAAGGAAACGTTCTGCCAAGGTTAAAAGAATGTTATTTAATAATCCCAGCAGGCATACGGTTGGCTGCACATTTCATAACATTGATGAGTTTCCTTTGAGACCTGGTGAATAAATCTACATTTTCAGAATGCTGCATGTTTCTCTTGAGATTCATGCTATATTTTATGACTGACATCTTTTAATGTAACTTCTTTTTCTGTGTAATATCACAGGCCACTTGTCGAACAAGTGTTTTCCCTTGAGTAATACAACAAACACTTCAGCAGACCTATCCCAAATATGCTGGAGGTTGTGATATCTATATGGACCTATTCTCATTTTCCCCATATTTATAGGTTCTTAAAGTGTGTAATTACTTTTCATTTTTAAATATTTTATCAACACCTTATTACAATAAGTTTAATTTGTTAACATTATTTAATGCATTATGCATTATTCATCTTGATAAATGTTAATTTGTATTTATAATAATATATTTGTAACATTTCAAATTGTATAAAATTAAGGCTCAAATTAGTTAATGTATTATGAACAAACATGAATTAACACTGAACAATAGTATATTTAAAAATGAACAACAACCTTGAAATAAATACTGTCAAATATTGTTGTTCATCGTTGTTCACAATACCTATATGAATTGAAACTGTTACCCATATTTTCGCCGATCCCAGATAAATATGCAGAGAAAAAAAGCCATTTGTTTATTGATATCTTTCTTCGTTTGAAAATCTCGAACCGGCCCGACATAGAAACATTGGCTTAACCAATGGCTTGAGTTTGAGGTGGCTCCATCTGATTTGTTGACCAATCGCATAAGTTCAGTTTGGAAACAATTATTTTTGTTTTTACATTCTGTGACGTTAGTGCCGCAGATATTACACACTGCAACTTTAAATCATTAGATTATATATGCCCTATATGTACACTGCCTGGCCACAAAATGTCTGTCTTTGGATTTAAATAGGCAAATGCATCACAACATTTATTTCCATCAAGAGGTACATCAATTTTTGGTCAAGAACTTGTATTGACAATGCAAGAGTCCAGCACTCTGTAAAATCTACTCCAGCACATCCTAAAGACTTTCAATGAACTCAGAATGGACTCAGAAGTGCTAATTCATGTGTGAAAATGATTCTTCATGCTCCTTCCTAACCTTTTTTCACAATTTGAGCCTGATGCATCTGGACATTGTCATCCTGGAATATGGCCATGATGCGCCTTCCTACTTGGTTGTTTAAGAAATGAAAATGGACTCTTAAGCATTTGCCTATTTAAATCCAAACAGCAAAATAATGTATGCTTTAAGAAGCTGAAGATGTAAACCAAAATTCTTGAGAGTTTGGCTTGCGCTCTTCAGCCAGATTTCAACCGTCTCTCTCTTTCTCATGGTGTGGTTGGTATGGAAGGAGTATCTGCTGTTCTGTTGCTGTGGTGATGGGTGTTGTAGCTGTGTCCTCTGAGGGCGGTGGAGGGCATGCCCCCTGGTGCCCCCTGCTGGCATCAGGCAGATGTTCACCTGGAACACATTAGCCATTGAGCCTGTCACTACCTGCTGATACATTTATCAACCTCCTGCCCAGATTTAATTATCTCCCATAGACAGAGACAGAACAGGGCACTAGGGCATGTATGTGTGGGAAGAGAGAAGCTGCTTGTCTGTATGTGTGTGGTTTGCTTTTGAGAGAAATTCAGACCAATAGACCTTTCACACAACTTCCGTATTTGTGACCGGAAATACGCAATCGTCGTGGTAATCTTCTTCCTCACCGGTCAGGGCAACAAGTAAACAAATGGCGCAAGCTACGAGCAAGAGTTATTGTAGCTTACCGGGCTGTTCTTATTATTCCCAAAAGCAGCCATATCTGTTGTTTCATTCCTTCCCTGTTGATGGTGAAGTTTGACGGAAATGGATTCAGGCTATCGGGCGGGATGAAGGACAAACTTTCCTGCTCATGTCCTACATCCCTGTAAGTGCAAAGCAGTATATGACGCACCTCTGTGGGGAAATATAAAACGAATATTTTTTGAACTAATATTTAACTTATATTATTTATATTACCATTATTTACTGATATCTATTTAAATGTTTTACAGGCTGTAGTATTGTTTCACTGATGGAACTACTAAAATAAACACGCATGCTTAAATGGATGTTTGATCCTCGTTTATAATTTTTTATTTTCAAAATGTATGACATTTGATTTAATAATGAGGCTATAAAAAAAATCTTTTTTTTTTTTTGTTGTTTTTTTTTTTTTGTTAAATGTATATTAATATTTAGCATTTATTCATATTCAGTGCTATGCCTCCTCAAAAAAATGTTGTAAACATATATTATTATTATAGATTGTCTTTTAAAATAAAAATATATCTATAATTTTATAAAAAGTATTATGTTGTATGTAAAAAAATGCACTGTGTGATGTTTAAACTATTTTGAACTGTAGCCAAAGTCTGGACAAACAAGATGTCATCTTGTTCAAGGAAGACGTGTCATGTAACACTGATTCTTTATAGATACGTAATCTGAGACTTATGTAAATAGGCCTAATTGTTCATTTCCATCAAATGTAATATTTGGCAAATCCATTAGCGAAGTTGTGTAGACTCTCTGATTTTCTTTTGTCCGGGTATGTTTTTCTGATGTGTTGACGTTTTTTGTGTGAAAGGTCTATTAAGTGTCTATTACACTTAAGTGAACGTTATTAAGTGTATGTTATTAAGTGTATGTTATTAAGTGAATGTTGTGTACCGGTTGTCATGACAACATTGCATGAGCGGCTGCTGACGGCTCGCACGCACTCACAGGAACGCGCACAGAGTAACGGCCAAGTTCAGTATTTTGACTGAATAATAAGGTTTCTTTCTCGCAAAACCTTATAGTATGCCTCCTATCATTGCGTGATACTTTTGTATCCTTTTTGTAAAGTTTTAGCCTGTTCGCCATTCACTGGAGGAGCGCGTGCAGGACGTTTTTCAAAATATCTCCTTTTGAGGTCTGAAAAAGATAGAAGGACATAAGGCATTAGAACAACAGCAGGGTGAGTAAAATATGGCTTTATTTTAATTTCAGGGTAAACTATCCCTTTAAGTCAATATGAAACCCTATTTTCTTTCTTAACCCTCCTGTAACCCACTGGGGTCAATTTGACCCCAGCTATTTAAACCTCCAGAATATGATTTTTTTTTTTTTTTTTACAAAGGTTTGCGTCTCAGGTCATTTATGGCTGACAGCATATCTGGTGGACCCTGGAACCATTTTGATTACATTAGCAGCACTATGTCTACCCTCCCCAAGTGGGGAGCGGGACCATAATAATGTGAACTACTAGTGGTTCTTGCAATACTACAGGTATGGTTAGGTTAGGTTAGAGCCCTAAAACAGAGGGAAGTTGTTTGAATATTATATTGAATATATAAAATTATAGCATGTTATAGTGACTTCAATCAAACAACCAAAACAAATGTGTGTAAAATATTTATATTTCTTATGTTTTATACAGCTAAAAGAGGCTGGGGTCAAATTGACCCCAAAGAACACTGATGCTACAAAATGAGTACAGGACATTGGAAAAATATCATCATGTTAATTTATGTTTACAGAGTTGTCCCCATTAAATTAGGAAAAGTCATTCAATCTGAAGCAAAAAAAATGATGTCAGTCGTGCTTTTACAGACGTTAAACATTAAAGGAACACGCCGACTTTTTGGGACTTTAGCTTATTCACCGTATCCCCCAGAGTTAGATAAGTTCATACATACCATTTTTATCTCCGTGCGTGCCATAACTCTGTCTGACGCACCCACCGCTAGCCTAGCTTAGCACAAAGACTGGAGGTAAACGGCTCCAGCTAGCCTACTGCTCAATAAGTGACAAAATAACGCCAACATTTTCCTATTTACATGTTGTGATGTGTATAGTTACATCGTGTACTAAGACCGACGGAAAATGAAAAGTTGCAATTTTCTAGACCGATATGGCTAGGTACTATACTCTCATTCCTGCGTAATAATCCAGGAACTTTGCTGCCGTAACATGGGTGCAGCGGTGCAATGATATCTATTTATCTATCTATCTATCTATCTATCTATCTATCTATCTATCTATCTATCTATCTATCTATCTGTCTGTCTGTCTGTCTGTCATTCTATCTATCGGTGTAACCCATGTAATATTATACATTTTAGTAGTAAAAAATATAGTTATCCTTATTTTTTTTATAGTTGTCTAATTCATTTAAGTCTTTAGATTCTCTCTGTGTCTTTTAATTACGGACAAATTGGCATTTCTAGAGTAATCGCTGATGCCTGACAGCTTTGGGCTCCATGATCCACAACCATCTCACGTCAGAGACGCGTGCAGGAATAGGCACTTTATTCAGTTCCACCGTCTAAATAAGCAACAGCAGTGTTGTCAGTCACATGATGGATTTTCCCCAGCGACAGAGCCATCCATCAATTGAATTTATTATAAAAGGCAAACGGCACTTCCAGCACTATATACAAACATAAAGAAATCAAACTCTCATTAGCGGCAAGTTGATCCTCTATTTATACGATGATTCACGACTTGCCGTTCTTATTCTTGTGTTGTAGCATACAGAAATGTGATAGTATACCATGAAAAGATAATTTACATAAAATAAAAAAAATAAAAATATATTTTAGTCTCTTAACTGCTCTGTAGCAAAATAGTCCAATATATAACCAAAATGTGTTTAAAAAGAATGCAATCATCAGAATTCTCAAGGCGAATTTTGCAGATGATTATAACATTGCTGCAGTTTCTCATTCATTTGTTCGGCATGATGCTTAATTTATGTTCCTCATAGCGCGCACTTTTGGAAATCAAACGTTGTGATATGATTAGCTTCATCTAAACATGCCTTTTTCTCCGCTCATGTAATTGAATTTAGCCAGACAGTCGCTGGAAGGTGCGATAATGTGAGTAATGTTTTGAGAGAAGATCCTAAGCCTATTTCAATTTGTTTTGCGTTGTTTAGAGCGAGAGGCGAGATGAGGAGGAGGTGCGCTTGCCTCCTCAAGACTTTAATTACTGCTAGAAACCCAGAGAGCAACATTTATTTATATATATATATATATATATATATATATATATACCATCAAAAGCACCTACAATGGGCACGCAAGCGCCGGAACTACACCTTGGAGCAGTGGAAGAAGTTTGCCTGGTCTGATGAGTCCAATTTTCTTTTACATCACATGGACGGCCGTGAATGTGTGCGCTGTTTACTTGGAGAAGTGATGGCACCAGGATGCACTGTGGGACAACAACAAGCTGGTGGAGGGAGTGTGATTCTCTGGGCAATGTTCTGCTGAGAAACCCCTGGGTCCGGCCATTCAGTTGGACGTAAATTTGATACGTGCCACCCACCTAAACATTGTTGCAGACCAGGTTACACCTCTTCATGACAATGGTGTTCCCTGGTGGAAGTTGCCTCTTTTAGCAGGATAAAGCACCCTGCCACACAGCACACATTGTTCAGGAATGGTTTGAAGAAAATGATGAAGAGTTCAAGGTGTTGCCCTGGCCTCCAAATTCCCAGCTCTCAATCCAATTGAGCAATCTGTGTGATGTACTAGACCAACGGTGACTCCACCTCACAACCTACAGGACTTGAAGGATCTGCTGCTAACTATACATATATATACACCACTACTTCTTTTTAAAAAAAACGTATGAATGGTGGTGTATTTAAAAAATAAGCCCAGCATAATGTGCCCACCTCTATCTCTTACTGTCATCCATATAGTCTTATATCACCAACTCTTTTGGTTTGAAAATTATATACACTGCCTGTCTGCCTTAGGCCTCACAGAGAGTGTGTGTGTGTGTGTGTGTGTGTATGTGTGTGTGTGTGTGTGTGTCAAATCAGATGTGAGTTTGCACAACCTGTTCCTGAAGACCCCCTGCTGGCTTGCCATCTATCCTGTCATTACAGAGCTGCTCTTCACTCAGAGGAGATGAAGTGTTTCCTTGGAACTGAACACAATCACACTTTTCCCAGTGTTACAGTCACAAGTTCCTCAACCATGAGCAGAACAACACACAATAATTACAACCCTTGCTGATGCCAAACTAATGAGAATTTGAGTTTAGTTGAGTTTAGCCTCTTGCTGTCTGGTTGCAAAGGGCTACAATATGCAGAATGTTTTATGCAAAGCACTTTTGGACATAATTCAAGGTAATAAAGTATAATTTAATTTTATAAAATTGACTGCGGAAAATGTTTGTGCAATCTCTCTCGTTGTTGTTGCATGCCTATAGCAGCTGCTTGGCTAATCTTGTTTTGTTTTCATTTTTCTATTGTTGCTTATCTGTGCAAATAATTTTTCATTAGATAAAATAACTGTGTGCAGTGTTTTAATTAAAAGTGGATGATGGTTTCTGTTGTAAACACTTTTGTTTATTCTTATGAAAAGAATCTAAGAAAAAGGTACGTACAACTTATTCATTATTTCTCATTTGACTATAGTATGCTAATGAGTCAGTAATGAATAGTTAATTTAAGAGAAAAATAAGACTGTGGGTTTGTTGAGGTTAGAAGAGGTTCAAAATGCAGTTATTGAAACAAAATTACAGTAACACTTTCATTTAAAAAAATCAGCATATTACAAGTTTGCACAAGTTCACATATTGAAGAAACTGTAATTGCCAGGATTTACTTTATTAGGATGGTGGTGGGAGGAGGTGAAATTATGTCCAGTGTGGGTCCATTTTATTTTTGCATATCCATTTCGAGCATTCCTGTAGCTTAGGTTGTAGATTTGATTTGAAAAAGTATATGCCCTTAATTCACTTTGAATAGAATAATATGCCAAATGCTTTAATGTAAATGTTTTTTTTTTCTCTTTAAATGCAATTAATGATCATGTATTTTTAATGGTTACATGCAATTCTGCTCCAATTTTGCCAGTTGCTCCAAGCACAATCAGTCAGATTTGACTTGTCTCTGAAGCTGGAATGGGACACATCCAATAGCCATTTGGAGCTCATTTGTGTTTGTACACGTGTAAGTGTGTTTGCATGTGTGTTTTATGTCACTCTGGGCTGCAGTAGAAGATTACAGGGTGCAATGCGGCATTCTGTAGTGGCTGCTTTAGAAATCCACTCAAAGCTGTGCAACCTCAAGTGGTCAGTGTGATTAAGCTAATACGATTAGCCATAGCTATTTTATCCCAGAGATTAGTGTGTTGGACAGATGAGCAAGAGGAAATATACTTCAGCCCATGCTATTTCAAGAGATTATCAACTCCAATCTGGCTCTTCAAACGGTCTGAGGCCTTTCTGAAAGAAGATTTTATTTCAAGAAGAATACATTACTTCACAATTTGGGAAGGATACAGTTTAAAGGTAAAGTATATGGCTTCTGCGACACTAAACAACCTTGCAAATGCCCCTTTTCTCCAAGTGTGCCCGACTGTGTCCCACAGTACTACAAACCACGGTAGTAATACTACTAATTACGCCCTCTACCTCAAGTTACGCCCCCCTACAATGAAACAGCCATTCGGGATGTCATCAGAGTCCCTCCCTCTGAAAACGCTGATGACGTCACTAGTACTGCTCTTTTTCTACTTCACTTTCCACGCTTTTTAAAGAGGACATATTATGCCACTTTTCAAAAGATGTAATATAAATCTCTGGTGTCCCCAGAATGGTTCTGTGAAGTTTCAGCTCAAAATACCCCCAGATCATTTGTTCTAGCTTGTCAAATTTGCCCCTTTTTGGGTGTGAGCAAAAACGTGCCATTTTTGTGTGTGTCCCTTTAAATGCAAATGAGTTGCTCCCTGCCCCCCTTCCAACGGCTCCTTACACGAGCTTCGGATACTCCGTCAACAACAAAATGAATCTCACTCCGCCTTAAATTTAAGAAATAACCAGTTGTGGAGTGCAGCCTTACATGTTTGAACACAGATGGAGAGACCCAGGAAGAGGTTGCAACTTGTAGACTGCTCCTGGATGTTTATGAATGGTTAGTGGATGTTACGTTGATTCAACTCATTGACTAGGATGTACCGTCATGTTAATCTATAAATTGTTGTATAGGTGCTTGTGTGGGAACGTAACACGTTCGTCACCCGACTATACAATGCATAATAAATGTGCGTTTATGAATTACGCAGGAGGTGAGCATTTTCGAGATAAAACTAACAACATAGCTTTACAGACAGAGACTATGGTAATACAGACAGAGACTATGGTAACTTTAGCCATATTAGCCATACAGCAAATTTGCAAACATTCACAAAATATGAAGTGCCATCCTTACTTGTTCTGGATATGAAGTGAGAGCATGAAGCGTTGGTATTGACCCATCCTTCAGAAACAACTTTTTCGCAAATCCAGCGTTGTGCTACTGACCCTCGTTGGTGAAGCAGTTATGTGTAAAATGATTTGCACAAATATATAACATTTTACCAACGTTCTTCGGCACATTTCCTTCAAAAATGAAATTTAACCATGGTGTCCTCAGTGGCTCGGATATGCCGGGAGTCTGTGGAGACTGGTATGTTCATTGGTACATCCAACAACAGAACATTTGTAATGTTTTTACGGCGCAGACATTGTAATACTCTAGCGCTGATACAGCGAGTAAACAGAAATGGCAGTCTATGTGCTTCTCAATCAGGGGTATGTCTATGCTAAGGGCAGATCATCAACAGTCATGGGTGGGGTTTCCCTACTTTTAGGTGTGAGTAGGGGGAAATGATTGAAATGATAATGATTGATGGGGATTTAAAAAAAAGTATTGGGTGGATTTTTACCATTTATAGGATGGTTGTTTACACACTGTGTTTGTTTATATCAGTTTTTAAGGTTTTAAAATTTAAATTTTAACTCTACAGTAATCTGTAATTTTAGTATTTTATTATTATTATTTTTTAACTGGGGGATAAAAACACAAACCAACACATTCTGTCCTGTGAAAGGTTATCTAATTTAAATCTTGTCAGTTTTACAACCAGAAGCAATGTTGTGGAATCATTAATTCGTACTAAGAGTGATGGCACGTAGACCGTTCTCAGACGACGGGCGCGTCAACACGTCTGTGGCATCTACATATACATATCTATGGGCTAAAAACCTTCTGGCTCTGCCTGCTACAGCTACTCCCCGAGTTCACGCTGTAGGTTGAGCTGGAAAGAGATCTGAGTGGACCACTGGGAGATAAACCCATGAATAAATGGGTTTTTTCATTATTATTAAATATAGTCGTGACCCTTGCAGAACAGATCTGCAACCACCACCTAAGCCACTGCCTTGACATAAAATCTGTAGGACACCAGCATAGCATTTAGCTAAGTCATGCTGTTATAAGCTGACACAGTAGTTCCACACTTACTATACAATACCGTACATGCCTCAACAAACTGGTTCATTAGCACCCATATGCTCAGTCTTTATTGAGATTATAGAGGGCAGATACATATAAGCACTACAAGAATGGCAGGGTGATCTAGCATAATAGGCCTGCCAAACCTCTCCTGGCCCCAACTGGATTTGGTGTTGCCAAGGCTAATGAAGTGGAATGTAATTGAGTGGAATATAATCAGATGGAATAAATGGAATGGAATGAAATGGATCAGAATGGAATGGCTGGGATGGAACAGGACCGCTCAGCTCACTGCACCCAGATTCTTGGCCTGTGTGCTGCGCCTGAGCGCAGGTTAATTTGCACAGCTGCTCAGTAAGAGAGCTCGGTCTAGAGCAGTGGTTTTGATTGGCTGTGATTTTACACCCATGATAACAGGTGGTGTGTGCCAGGGGCACAGATGTGGCCCTAATGTCATCATTTGGCTAACAGCTAAAGTGGAGTCTTTGACAAGATTAGTGCACCCTTAAGGATAGATATACTTGGAGTCAAAGAGCTTTCTAACGAAAGCCTGCAGGGTGGATTTTGTCTTTAGATTTTAAACTACGTTTACAGTCAATCATATAACTGGTTCAATCCAGTTGGAGCATTGACTCCTGCTTGTATTCTCACAACAGTGAACTTCTGAACGCCCTAGAGGAAATCTCCCAACAGATGAAACGCTGAAAAATGAACAAATCAGTCCTTTAATGGAGTCTTGTAGAAATGAAGTATGAGGCTCAGCGGTTCGTTTTTAGGAGGTACATTATTCAAGCTGTAAATTGAAATGGCGAGCGGGGCTCGTAGACCAGCTCACCGATGGATCACTCTTGAGGCCACTCATTTTTCATTTTACCTATAAACCGCTATAAACCACGGCTCTCAGTATGATTTTCATTCACTGTGTTGAATATGTGATCGTTTAAAATGAAACTTTCTAGAATAAGCCGCTTTGAATTGTTAACTGAGGCGTACAACAATTTACTAAATGTCTCTTAAATGAATAGTTTTTCTTGAAGACTTTTTATTTTATTCATGGTTTAACTCTTATTTTATTCTATTCTCATTTATTATGGTTTTATTTGATTCTGGTTTAATCTACTCTTTTTGTTTTTACCAAAAATGTTGTCAGTGCCAATTAAACAACTGAAAATGATTTAATTCTTTGTTTCATTGATTGCGTTGTATTACATGGATCCACATGCTTGACTCGTCATGACTTTTGCTTTTGTTCTTCTTTTATAAACTCATTAGTTTGGTTTCTCAATCTCAACTTTTTTGTCATTTCCTTCTTTGCTCCGTCTTTGCCTCAGGCAAGCCATTTCTCTGAGGATTTGTGTTGTAATGGTTGGTGTTTGTGAGAGAAAAGGGGGAAATGACTAAGGCTGATAAAAGAGGGTAATATGAGAGACGCTTGTGCAACAAGGCTGATTTCTGTTTCATTAGAGATGGATAAATCACAAAGGGCTTGCTTTCCTATCAGACTTAAGGCCACTGTGGTGAAGAATGCACTCAATTGCATAGAACAGTAGAGTGAGTATTTGCATTGCCAGTATTGCAGCTGTCAAGGGGCGACCAGAAATCAGTCTTTATTTGGACTTTCAATGAAGGGACAGAAATCTCTCCGGTTTTGTGTTTCAAAGTCTAACCATAGTCTTATGGGTTTGGAACGTCATGAGGGTGAGTATAACAGAATTTACATTTTTGGGTGAACTAACCCTTTAAGCATGTTGTTGTACACACAAAAAGTCAACATTCTTTTTAATTAAAGTGTTAAATTGTCACCGGTCAACCTTAGTTGAAAATTTATTTTTAAAGCGCACTGTTATACGTATTTCTATCAAAGATATTTTTTAAAGTGTCAAAATTAAGCAAACATTGCAGGATCAGCTATTCAGTTTCTTGTCAAAAGATTGTCAGTATTCTTGGTTTATTCATCTGTCATGATTTGTCGTAATGCATATTGTTTGTTACATGTTTCGAATGCAGGGGTGCCAGAATGGGCATTGTTTGGTACATTGTAATGCCTGAAAATAATTGATGATTAATAAATAATGTTTTGCCTAAGATCTGTTGTTGCTTTTTGTCTTAACATATTTTTTTTAGTTCAGCTTACTTGAAATTTTTGAGGCAATCAGTTTCCTAAGATTTTCCTTGTAATGTGAACACTATTACTAAGTTAACGCAATTTCTTTACAAAATTAATTACATTATTCCTAACTAAAAATTAATACACTACTTTACTTAGAAATTTTAAGGCAATCAGTTTCCTCAAGTAAAGTCAACTTATTACATTTTACAGTGCATAAGCTAAAAAATGTACTGCAAGTATTAAAATAGTAAACTACTAGTATACTTATAAGTTCACAGTTGCAGTAGAAATGAGAAACGTAGTTGTGAACTAGTTGTACTTAAAGGTGTCATGAACTGGCTTTTCTTATTTTCTTATACTGTTGTCTGAGGTCAACTTATGACGTTTGCGTGGTTTTTACATTCAAAGACATCATAATGAATAAGTAATAGGCTATTTTCTACCCTGGTTTTGAGGCTCTCTCCTGGAACTCTCGGTTTTTATGGGCGTGCCGCACTGAAGACTTGGAAGCAATACTATCACATATAAAAAACTTGTTTTACTCACATAAGTGTCTTGCACCATTTCTGTCGGATCCAGTATAGAAGGCACAGCATTGTGTTTTAATCTCATTCTGTCTGCAAATCCAGTCTCGATCTGTCTCTTGTTTACAAACGATTCCGCGGTGAAATGAAGCGAACAAACGGGCAATATCTTACGCACGTGAGCTGGAACTTCATTAAATATAAAGTTCAACCACACATTCCTAATATTAGAATCTGAAGGAAGCTTATACAGCGACTGTGTTCTTCCACAACCAGGCACAGCGCAATATCTTACTCTCTTCGGCATGTTTATTGCCCGGGTGGGGCGATCCGTTTAGCACCACGAGTCGGTGGGCGGGGCTACAGAAGCAGGCGTACATATTTATCTTTTGAAGCGGCGTTTCAGCATACGATGACGTCAAGGTGCTTTTTCTGGGCCTGGTGTCAATAAAAGCTTTTCTTTGACTAACAAGGACGTTTTTATCTCCGAAACTTATAGGATATTCTTATATCACGATGAACTTTTATATGTCAAAGGCTCAAGGGAAAGTTGATTTTTCAATTCATCGCCCCTTTAAAGTTTACTACTGTTACACTTATAGTACACATAAACGTATACTTTTTGTATACTAAAGTGGGCAAATTTAGTCCCAAGCAGTATTGAAATAGTACACTTACAAGTATACTACTAGTACATTGATATTAGTACTTACTAAATAAAGTATACTTAAATATGCTTGTATACTTCATAAAAATGAACTTGAAGTATACTTCTTTTTTCATAAGGGATGTACTGCTGCAAATCAAATGCAAATGTATTTCTCCTCCAAAATGTGAATGTTTAGCAGCAAGAATGCCGATTCATTGTCAAAATAAAATGTTTTTACCACCAATAGCGCTGAACAGTACTTGAGATTAAAAAAGTGTTGTGTGTGAACAGGGGCTTTAATGTTTCTTTTTACCTGCTTGTGTGAGCCACATTCTGAAAGGTTTTTTAGAAAGCAAAAAGCATTTGAGATTATGTTTTCAATTTACTTTGAAATCGACCTGTGTCACCCATGCTTGTATATATGAATAGAATATTTATCATTCTCAAGGATGAATGTCTCTGTTTACTGGGGTTGATGTCAGCTGGATTTATCCACTATCATATCAAACAGGTACTAGAGCACTTATTTTTCCTCCTCCTCTTTATCTCTCTCACTGACATCCCACGCCAGGTCACGACTCGCGCTGTTCTCTCACACCGTGTTCCTTTATTCCTCCTCTCTCTCGTTTTTAATCTTCTCCCCCTCTTCAAAGATTGTGTGATCTGCCACTCTGTGAGTCTGAAATTAGATTAACCTCTGATCAGATGGAGCGTCTCTCTGTAGATCAGCCCCAGTGTGCTGCTGCCTAATGCCAGGGTTCACTCTGAGCTACATCAATGATGCTAATTACACTTTAAAGGACGGTTTGCAAAGGTCTATCAAGGCTGAAAGGTCACTGAAGAGGCGAGTAATTGGAGGTTTGCCTGCATTAAGACAAAGACATGCCTTTAATAATGTATTAAGGATGCATCATGTTTCCTAGGGTTCCATTATTATATTATATTAATGTATTATATTATTATAAAACATATAATATTTATAAATAATACTCAATTTTCCCCTGGTAATATTCTGGTATTTTTCTGTTCTCTAATAACATGGAACTATGATTTACTTTCTATCTTGATTTTTTTTTTTTAAAAAAGCATTTTTATAGCATTTTAGTTTTGATTGGATTGAAATTATTATTAGAAATTAATAATAATTTATTAGATATTATTAGAAAGTAATCTTGCCCAAAAGACTAGTTTGATTTGTGTATTTGCATTGATCCTCTGTTTTTTTGTGAATGAGTTCGATAAATCTAAATTAAATTAATTTGGTGGATTTAATTCTGTCTGGCACCCGAATTAGTAAAAAGTATTTTAAGAAATACATTTTCAATTAAATTCCTATAGTTACCCCCTGGTTGAGAACCACTGTATATTATATTATATTATATTATATTATATTATATTATATTATATTATATTATATTATATTATATTATATTATATTATATTATATAATTTTTTATTAATTATATTATTTTTTATTAATTATATTATATTATATAGTACTGGGCAATCGATTAATCATGATTTATCGCATCCAAAATACAAACGTTTATTTTGGATGTGATTAATCGCAATGAATCAATTGCCCAGCACTAATTATATATATATATATATAGTACTGTGCAAAAGTCTTAGGCACGTTGGTATTTTCACATGAAAAATGTTTTTAAGCCAGTTATTTATATCTTTTACTGTAGTGTATCAGTAGGAAATATCAGTTTACATTTACAAACATTCATTTTGCAATTAATTGTAATAATCCAGTGAGATTTTTTATTTTTTTTTATGCATAAGAAGTCTGATAGCAGCCGGTATGATCTGATCTCACCATCATCGAGTCTGTCTGTGATTACATGAAGAAACAGAAAAAACTGAGACAGACTAAATCCAGAAAAACTAAGGCAACGTCTCCCAGACACTTGAGGGAACCTTCCTGCAAAACTACAGTACTGTGAAAAGTTTAGGCACTTGTCAGAATGCTGTCAAAAATAATAACATAAATAGCTTTTATTTATGAATTAACTTCTATTAACTAAATCCAATCGATATTTGGGGTGACCACCCTTTGCGTTTAAAACGGCTTTTGTCACCTGCATCTATTCCTACACCTATTCATGTAGTTTTGCAGGAAGGTTTCTTCAAGTGTCTTGGAGATGTTGCCACAGTTCTTCTGGATTTAGTCCATCTCAGTTTTTTATGTTTCTTCATGTAATCACAGACAGACTCAATGAAGATGAGATCAGATCTCCATGTGGAGCATAGAGACTATTGTCAGACTCTTTATGCATACAAAAATCTCACTGGATTATTAAAATTAATGGCAATTAATTTATAAATGTAAACTGATATTTCCTACTGACACACTACAGCAAAAGATATAAATAACTGGCATAAACCCACTTTTTGTGTGTAAAAATACTAGTGAGCCTAAGACTTTTGCACAGTACTGTATATATATTATATTATATTATATTATATTATTATAAAGCATAATATTTATAAATAAAACATTCTAATGCTTTAACGTTCATGTTTTTTCTTGAATAAAGATCTGTCACTTATGGTGGTAGAAACATTAGACTCACAAGCACGTCTTTTGTTTTCAGGCTGTGTGTTTATGTCTATACATGCTTGTACATCTTAAAAATGTCATATTTTTTATGTGTGCCTAGGGCCCAAGAACAAGCAGATTGACAGTTTATTCTCCAGACCAACTCTAGTTTTCCAGAGGAGAGTCTGGCACTTCACAAAGCATTTTACACACTAGACACTTACAAAATATAAAAGATGTCTAATTGCGCTGTCAAAAAATATATAAAAAGCCAGGAAGACGTGTTCAACAGAGTTCCTCTGCTAAAGATTAAAAACTTCTGTCTGTCTGTCTTGCAAAAATGTGTTTTAATTTTATATTCTGCACATAAACTGATCCATTGATAATTGCATCAACACTTAGACGCATATAAATAAACAGCTCATATTTAAAAATACAGCATTTAGGTTGCACACACAGTCTATTTACTAGATGTTTTCAAATATGGTTCATTTTATTCTTTAGAAAAGAACACATTTTTTACATTAGAAGATCAATTTGCACTTATCATCTCCTTGCCTTCACCCTCTGCTCTGTCTTTTTTCGGAGGATCATTGGAACAGCCGTTTTTCTGCAGTATCACTTCTCTGTGTGGTCAAATCTCCTTAGAGCGTGGCCTTGTTAGATCCAACATGACACGCCAAATCAGCGTGAGTGGCAGATAGCGGTGCCGCGGGCCATCAGACACTTCACTCACTCCTACTCACTCATGGCAAGAAGACAAGCTTTACTTCTTTTGTATTTTGGTAGAGGAGGTTGGTGGGTTGTGTGAGTTTCACCAGCTAGAGTGTTAACTGAATCCTGACAGCGTAAGACACAAACACTACGAATAAGACATTTTTTTGACCGAGGGCATAATATTGCGAGATCATTTCCAGCTGACATGTAACTTTAATCTGAACAAGATGTGATAATGGAAATAGGTTTTTAGAACTAAAAAGAGCTTTGTTGTAATTCTAAAGGCACAGAGACGCCTTCTGAAATCCTTCAGCAATCAACATTTTTTTTGTCATGAAGACATCCATCGGCTCTGTAAATGACACTCTTCTTTTATTTGTCATGTTTAATCACTTTAAGATGTGTCAGCGCACTCGATGTCACTGCAGTGCTCCTTTAATGGAAGGGCAAGAGCCTCATCTGGCGTCATTGTGAAGTCCTCTGTCTCCATTTTATTAAAAAGACTTGTCGCCTACAGCGTTCAGGCGCACTCAATAATTCGCTTCGATTACCTGAAGGAAATAATACACTATTGCTTATTTTAATGACTTTAAGATCCCCCGTGTGCATCTTGCTGATGGGAGCACTTTTAATCATCGAGCTTCGATAACAGTGGCTGAGGTTGTATTTCTTCCCCGGGCTTACTGGAATACTAATGCGCTGCGCCGGTGTAACGGCGAGACGAGGTCATCACTGAAACACCCTGTCACTTCCTGACAGCGCATGAGGAAGAGGAAGTCGTTTGAGAGGCTTCTCACACACCGTTTAAGTCATTTAATGAACTGCTGAAGAAAGTAACTTTTTCTTCTTGTGGTTTGTGGCTGCATAAGGGCAGTACGCATCTGTGACCTCAACAATTGTGGGTTAGTTTTTGTTTTGAACTGTTTGGGTTGAATACATCCTACTCTTGCAGCAGAGCTGACTTAAAGGGATAGTTCACCCAAAAATGAAAATGCTGTCATTAATTACCCGCCCTAATGACGTTCCAAACACGCACACATCTTCTGAACACAAATGAAGATATTTTTGATGAAATCCGAGAGCTCTCTGACCCCTCCATAGACAGCTATTTAATGAACACTTTTAAGGCCCAGAAAGGTAGTAAAGACATCGTTAAAATAGTCCATGTGACTCCAGTGGTTCAACCTTCATTTTATAAAGCGACGAGAATACTTTTTGTGCGCAAAAAACAAACATAAATAACGACTTTATTCAACAATTTCGTTCTAGCCTGTGTCAGTCTCCTACTCAGATTCCGTAGTAAACAGTGCAGCGCTCTCGAGATCTACGGCAGCCGATGCTGTTCACATGAGCACCACGACGCATGCGCGGGATGCAACGTAAACTGGAGATTGACGAAATTGTTGAATAAAGTCGTTATTTTTGTTTGTTTTTTTGCGCACAAAAAGTATTCTCACCGCTTTAATAAAATTAAGGTTGAGCCACTGGAGTCACATGGACTAATTTAACAATCTCTTTACTACCTTTCTGGGTCTTGAAAGTGTTAATTAAATTGCTGTCTATGAAGGGGGCAGAGAGCTCTTGGATTTCATCAAAAATATTTTAATTTGAGTTATGAAGATGAACGAAGATCTTGCGTGTTTGGAATGACATGAGGGTGAGTAATTCATGACAGCATTTTCATTTTTGGGTGAACTAACCTTTAAACTGCTAACACATGTGCACATATACCAGGGATGGGAACATTTCTGTGTCGGTTCCTTTTCAGTTCATTAGTTGTAATTTAACTGAATTGGCCACCCATTATTTTTATTTTTATTTTTTCTTATTTTTTTTTCTTTAATTTATTTAAATTTGTTTTACTAAATAGATACACTAATGTTTAAAACTTTGGGGCAAATAAGATTTAAAATAGTATATACTTTTTATATAGATATAATACAAAAGATTTCTATTTTCTGTTTCAAATAAATTCTTTTGAACTTTCTATTCATTAAAAAACACACAAAAATATTAAGCAGCACAACTGTTTTCAACACTGATAATAAGAATTTTTCTTTGTGAACCAAATCATCATCATAGAATGATTTCTGAAGGATCATGTGACACTGAAGACTGCAGTAATGATGCTGAAAAATACAGCTTTGTATCACAGGAACTAAATGTAATTTAAAAATATATATATTTATTTTAAATTGTATTGTATTTAAACATTTTCACAATATTACTGTTTTACTGTATTTTTGATCAAATAAATGCATCCTTAAAGGGTTAGTTCACCCAAAAATGAAAATTCTGTCATTGATTACTTACCCTCATGTCGTTCAACACCCGTAAGACCTTTGTTCATCTTCGGAACACAAATTAAGATATTTTTTCAGCAGTTTGGCGGTTTGACACGCGATCTGAATCATGAATCGATACACTGATTCATAACGCTCCGAAGCTTCAGGAAGCAGCGTTTTGAAATCGGCCATCACTATATAAGTCCTTATTTAGTTTTTTTTGCGCACAAAAACTATTCGCTTCATAAAATTATTGTAGAACCACTGTAGTGAGATGGACTTTAAACGACGTCTTTAGTAGCTTTTATGGGTCTTGAGAGAGGAAATGTCATTCCTGCCAATGGAGGCCTTTCTGAGCCATCGGATTTCAACAAAAATATCTTAATTTGTGTTCCGAAGATGAACAAAGGTCTTACGGGTGTCGAACGACATGAGGGTAAGTAATTAATGACAGAATTTTCATTTTTGGGTGAACGTAAGAGACTTCTTTCAAAAAATGTACAGACTTTTGAATGGTAATGTATATAAAAAATACAAAGCCAAAGTTTCTGTTTCAGACATTATTCATATTGAGTAATGTTTCTGAAAATACCCCATATGTTCCCTGGTGACATGTTCATGACTATGGCAAATTCAGATTACGGTTCTGCATCTTGTTTGCCACCTCAGTTCAAACTCTTTAAAAGACATTCTCACTTCAACCCTGAAGTGTCTGTACATTCGCCCATCTCCAGTGTCTCACTGTGTCATGCCTCCAGCCGCTGCACCTGCAGTTTCCTCTTTGTGCTGGTGTCAGTCTTCCTGATACACAGAGCTCCCGCTGTCATGGCTCTCGGCAGCTCCTGTGGGGTCTGCTGGAATAATGGATAGAGCGGTTTCTAATGTCACAGCAGACTGACAGCTCACCGGAGGAGAGGAGAGGGACGCCATTGCGGCTCTGTGCATCTGAGGGAGGCCTGACATGCCCCTGAGAGAAGTCGAGCTCTGTGTTCTTCAAGCAGCTGAGAAGAGTCTGTACCGATATTAGTCTCTAGACGACGAAAAGCTGCACTGATGTGGAAATGTCAACTCTTTTCTTTTTAGGTTGCTGTTAGTTAGGGACAGAGAGATACTGGATCCCAGTTCAGCATGTTTTATTTAACCAAGATGGTTAAAACTGAGTAACTGGGTGATACCAAAGACTTTATATATAGGAAGACGGTGCACTCCGATTACTGCAATGATCAATATGGCGAATAAGCCCCGCCTTCTAAATGAAAGTGCCAGTCGTTGATTGGTAAAGTCATCGCATCACTGCAGCTGCCATTAGAAGCTCCGGTTGTTATAGAAACAGGCAGTGTTCTGAGACGCGCATAGGATTGCACATTAGCTTTGTCCAGGCTGGAAAAATGCAGTTTTTTATTATGATTCGAGCGTTTAGAAACAGAATTTGAGACAGTTGTTCTCAGATTTCATTGGTGATTTTAAATATGAAATTTAATCGTAAGCTTGGCGAATAGTTTTGGAGAATTTGATATTTCCTCTTTCAAAGAGATGGCCGCCGAGTGAAATGACTCGTCTTAAAGGGACTATGGTAATACTTTACTGTATGCATATTACATTATAAAACTGTTCATATTGTCTTATAAAACACATTTTATAACAATTATAATACAATTTATTGCAACATTATCAACCCATTTGTACTTGACGCTTACAAAATGTTTCAAAACTATATGCTTTGTTTTTGTTAATGTAATTAACTATGGGTGCCAATATAATAATATTTATTTAAATGTAACATATTTTATTCATTTAATATGGTAACCTGTTAACTTTGACGGCTCTTAAAGGGATACAATTCTGTCCTAATTTGACAGAATAATTTCGCCCTCTTATGATTCCAAACCGATATGCTTTTCTTTTTATCTGAGGAACACAAAGGGACTGTTCATCCAAAAAAATTAATAATGCAATTATTTACCCACTCTCATGTCATACCATTGACATTGCATAGACCAAAAAAAAAATATATATATATATATATATATATATAATATAAATTACACACTTTTTTTGGTCTATGCAATGGAAGTCAATGGTACGACATGAGGGTGGGTAAATAATTGCATAATTTTAATTTTTGGATTAACAGTCCCTTTAAGTTAAATTAAGTTTAAAATTTTTGGTTTAAATCTACTTTTTCCCCCTATTTTTCTCATGGCCCCCTATTTGAAAACCCAGTGTAAGGTAGTATCAAGGCATTACATAAACACGCTTCATCTAAATGATTTCTTTTTCTCTGCCAATATAGCATCTCTCTCTATGTTGTGTGTGTATATTGTCTTTGGTCACTGTGAGGGTCTGGAATAGGTGATTTAATGCGGCAAGAAAATAAAGGGAAAGAAACTGAGAACTATTACGCGCAAAAAGCTGTTGAAGCATGTCAAGTGGCGTGTTACAAGCCCAGACAATGAATGTAACAGCTATTTCCAAAAAAGGGTGTAGAAATCTTTCCTGACCCACATTCGAACAGCTGTACCCCCTGTACCAGCCTTTAATCCAGTCCAACCAGAGGCTCCGAATAAATCTGCATTCAATTAAAGGATTAGCGATGTTTAAACAGCATTTTTTCTCTCTCGCTCTTTCTTTCTTTATCTTTCAAGTGGGTGTCCATGAATGGCAGAATTGTACATGAGTGGCACTATGTCCACTGTAGGGGGGCACAGGCTGACACAATCACTAATATTAACAACATTTTTCACAGTTGAGCAGTTAAAATTGGACTGGTTTAAAATAATGAAAATTATTTTCTTAGTCCTTTCAGACCTGGTTTTATTTTTTCTGTGGAACAAAGAGACAAATGTTGATGAATGTACTGGTCACTTTTGTGTTCTTAAGGCGAACTGGAGCTCTTAGGCCTCTAAAAGAATCTAAAGTACCACATAAGAATAAAAGTGTGATTAAAAGTATGGTGTTCAATTTGTGAACAAATCGTTCAGTCAGATCTTTTTGATGAGTTGGTCACCAGAGGTGTAAAGAGTACCTGAAAACCATACTAAAAGTATAGATTCCTTACAGCGAAAATGACTCCATTACAAGTTACAAGTCACCAACTCCAAGTAAAAGTCTTAAAGTATCTGATTTTAGAAGTATTTTACTTGTATTGAATATAGGCTCAACGATGCACCTCGACACCTGAGAGACATCCCAGTGAAAATAAGAAACAATTGATTTGTAAGATGAGAAATCATGTTTATTTTCTAAAATCTAAATAAAACTGAACACCTCAATATTGCAATAAATCAAGGTCTACATCTACAAACTCTCAAGTCTCAGTAAAGCTCAAGTGCACAAAAAGGCCATAAGTCTAAAACCAATATCCTTCAGAAAGGTCTAGTCAATATAGCAGATAAATAAAATAATGTTAAGTAAAATGAAATAGTTAAAGCCTTCTTGCACTGGATGTGCTGGTTTTAGCCTCATCACCGGCTGCAGTCATGAACTCATCTCATAAATCAAACACCTGCGATTCATCAACTCTCTGCTAATGCACTCGCATTCATGCAAAGTAGCCTTGTTGACATGTTTGGGTGAGTAAAGGCAAAACGCACAAGATATAGTGGCTTCAGTGCTCTTAGATGGCGATATCGCTTCTTTATAGCAAAAGTTAGGTGCAATGCAAAATGTAATCTGTAATTGCATTACTCAACACAAATGTATTGGAGTAAAAAGTACATTTACTTAAATGAAGTCAAGTAGAGAGTAAAAGTTGTTAATATCTTTAATTCTCAGTACAACTACAAAGTAGCCAAAAAAATACTTAAGTACAGTAACTAATTACATTTACTCAAATACTTTACACCACTGTTGGTCACAAAGCCATTCTAATTAATTAATTAATGACTCAAAATGATGTAGTTCTTGACTTCAATGTACTGGCTTGTCCTGGTAGAAATGGTTAACAGCTCACTGGAAGGGAAGATACCTTCAGAAGAAGTTATAACAAGTTTTGCATACATTTAGCAAAGAATTCACTTCACTGGAAAAGAGAGACTAGGATGTTCTTCAAAATATCTATTTTTCTGTTCCAGAGAGGACATTTGAAATAATTAAAGAGGGAGTAAATGATGAAAGAATGATGTCTGAATTTTCATTTTTGGCTTAAAGTCCCTCAGTAGTCAATAATTTTATTCCTTAAAACTCATCTTTGATCACCAAAATGACATATTTAAAAAAAACATTTAAATTCTTCATGCCTTAAAATAGCTTGAATGTAACTCTACACCCTTCCCTCATTTAGTATACGCAGTTCTAGGAATATGCAAATTATCCCCGCCTCCACTCACTCACACCAGCTCAGAGATCCACTCGTTGACGTGATTGGTTACAAGGTAGTTTGTGACGTCAGAAACACCAACGATTTCAACCTGTGTTTTTGAGACTGTCTTTGGTTCACTGCAGTTTTATTTTTATTTTTTTTTAAACTTTCTTTTTATTGTAATTTAGAATTCTTTTTACAGAACATCCCCCATCCCAACATACAAACCCCTTACATCTGAGGGAAAAAAAAATAAAATAAATAAAATAAATAAATAAATAATAATAATAAGTAAAAAAAAAAATACTGTCATCAATGCATTTTCTTTGCGGAGGACACTTTTGTACAAAAGGTAACAGAAGCAGGTTACATTTGTTACATTAACTTGCTATACAAGTAACTTTGATCCATCTTATTTGCTCCCAATGCTCCCAACAAACATCTAGTATCTTGTTTATTTCTTTTTTAACACTTTACCAAAATTCTTGCATTTTTGGGCAATCCCAAAAAATGTGCGTATGATCTCCTATTTTACCACATTTTCTCCAACACAACACCACAGATGGTTCTTTCACATATGCAGAATATATAATTCTTCCCAGATATCATCTTCAATTATAATATTTAGTTCCAATTCCCATTTCCCTTTAATATCTCCTGTGTTTTGTATAATATTAGTTATTAGCCTTTTATATAAATGAGAAACATGTATTTTAGTTGGAAAAGGTTTTTCTGCAATATTATTAAAGTATTCATCTATTTTGTTTGGTTCTTTCATGACCTGGTCTTTCTCTTTATGACTTGTGATATAGTGTCTTATCTGGAAATACCTATACATATCTTTAGATGGAATGCTGAATTGTTCTTGAAGTTGTGAAAAAGATTTAAGTTCATTTCCACTGAATAATTAGTTTATTGTTCTAAGACCTTCATCAGCCCATGTTCTAAATCCACTGTCCCATATAGAAGGAAGAAATTCAATATTACCTACTATAGGCATGGCCCTAGAAATGGATTCTGGACCTCCAAACATTTTTTTTATATTTGTCCAGATTTTTAGAGTATGTTTTATCCATTCGTTTTCAATTTTAATTTTAGGGCCTGATTTTATGTTTATAAAAGGTAGAATGGACAAGGGTGTCTCTTTGACTGAACTTTGTTCTATTTCAACCCATCCTGATTCTTTGTCATTTTTAATCCAGGCCACTACTGCAGTTAACTGGGCTGCCCAGTAGTAATATTTTAGATTCAGTAAACCTAGACCTCCTTTCTCCTTTGATAAAAGTAGAGTTTTAAATTTTATCCTGGGTTTCTTTTTCTGCCATACGAATGTACTAATTAATTTATCTAGCATATTAAAAACCGAAATGGGTACATTTACCGGAAGGGATTGGAACAAAAAAAGAAATCTGGGTTCACTGCAGTTTTAAAGAGAAAATACTCAGCAATGGTGTTGTTGATTAGATGTGATGGATTTGCACATGGTTTGTCTTAAAGCATATTAAAACACCACATAGACATATAAACAACATTAAAAGCTTGATTTTCACCACGGGGGGCTTTTACCAATTTCGTTATCAAAGCCATGAAGGGTGAACAAGCATGAACATGCCCAAAATACACCATACTGCTCAAAAAGATGGTTTATCTGGTCATTTAAACAGGTTAGCAGGGGTGCAATAGAAGATCATTTGTTCATTTAATTCAGAAGAGGTGAGCACTATGTCATTTATTATACTACAACAACAACAAGGCTGAAACTCACAGGTAGACTTACTGTAAAAGTGTATGTGAGCGTGAAGATTAGCGTGTGTAAACGGTAGGTGGTGACAGGGTCCATATGCTCTGTGCAATCAGCCCTCTAAATGAAAAGTTTATTTAAACTGCCGAACATGTGCATGTGCTCTGTAATGACAGGCAATAAATCAAAAGAGACAGGCCTTGAGCTGAAATAATGAAGAATAAAACCTTTCACCATTGATTTAGAAGAAAATGTGTGTGGATTTTATAGATTTACTGCGCCGAGAGGCATTTGACTGAATTTATACTGTAGGTATGGCAGATTTGAGGTATGCTGTGTGTGTGTGTTAATATATATCCTTCTTTGTGGTCTCCTGTTTCCTGCTCTGCAGGGTTGTCCTATTGGAAAAATAAATTGGATGTGACACAGTTTGAATGCCTCTCTGGGACGTGAACATGCTAACCAGTGACTTTATTAATTAGCTGATAATGAACCGCTCATGCTCAGTTCCACTCAGAGGTGAAGCTGTAGATTCTGTTCTCAACTGTGTGTTAATTACAGGTGCCTGTGGTGCGGACGACCCCTCTCTTTCTCTCTCTCTGTCTCTCTCTCTCTGCCTGTATATTCAGCAATGCTGCATTTATACTGTCGAAAGGGACCATAACATCTGGAGGGGACGTGTGTGGCTTTTGAGAGCATGTGTAGGAGACAGTGAGCATGTTTTTGTTGTTGTCAGTGTGTGCAGGGGTTTATGTATTTTACATTTGTTTGTTTGTGAAAGAGGGAGTCAGAATTGATTTATTAATTGTTTACATATATATCACTCCCACTGATAAGAGGTTTATCTAATATATGGGGTCAGGCCTAGATCCCAAGTCAGTTTATTTGGATGAGATACCAATATTTAAGATTAAAATGATATGCAGATTGTAGTATATGTTTTGTGTGTGTGTGTGTCCAGTTTGGAGAGGACTGACAATTTACAGATGAAAGAATCTAGAGTTTTCCATAAAAGGAATATGCAGCATAATGGATTCATCTCTATAATGAATGAACACAGTGGTTGAAATCATAATGGTATCATAATATAGATATACAACCCCAAATCCAAAAAAATCGGGACATTTTGTAAAATGCAATCAAATCAAGCATCTGTGATTTTGTTAATTCAAACAAAGAAAAGATTTTCAAAATTTTTACATGATCGAAAGTGTATTTTGTAAATATCAACAAATGTAGATTGTTGTTGGGACAGGGGCATGTTTACAACTGTGTCACATCACCTTTCCTTTTAATGACACTTTTTAATAGTAATTGAGGATACTAATTGTTAAAGTTTTGCAAGTATTTTTTATTTTTGCCCAATCTCGCCTGATACAAGACAGCTGCTCAACAGTCTGTGGTCATCATTTTCCGATTCTCCTTTTCATAATGGTCATACATTTCCAGTAGGAGACAGATCTGGACTGCAGGAAGTCATGCACATCCACTCTATGGCGTAGTGTCTACAAAACCACTCTGTTGTAGCACATGCTGAATGAGGCCTGGTATTGTGTTGCTTCCCAGGAAAGATGTCATCTTGATGCCATTAAATGTCTCTGTACAATCCCAATACACACCTCTACCTCAATGGTACCTTCACACACACATGCAAGTCATCCATGACGTTTGCACTGATGCTCCCCCGTACCATGACAGATGTTTGCTTTTGCACCTGTCGCTGATGAAATCCTGGCAAATTATCCCTGCCTCCACTCACAACAGCTCAGAGATCCACTCGTTGACGTGATTGGTTACAAGGTAGTTTGTGACGTCAGAAACACCAACGATTTCAACCTGTGTTTTTGAGACTGTCTTTGGTTCACTGCAGTTTTAAAGAGAACATGCTCAGCAATGGTGTTGTTGACTTGATGAATGAATTTGATGTGATGGATTTGCACATGGTAAAGCATATTAAAACACCACATAGACATATAAACAACATTAAAAGCTTGATTTTCATGACAAAGGTGCTTCAACAAAGTATTGAGCAAAGGCTGTACTTATGTACATGTAATTTTTTTTGTTTTTTATTTTTAATTAATTTGCAAAGATTTCAAACAAACTTCTTTCATGTTGTCATTGTGGGGTATTGTTTGTAGAATTTTGAGGAAAATAATGAATTTAATCAATTTTGGAATAAGGCTGTAACATAACAAAATGTGGAAAAAGTGAAGTGCTGTGAATACTTTCCTGATGCATATTGCCAAAAGTTTTGAGACGCCTGTCTTTACATGCACATGAACTTTAATGACATCCCATTCTTAATCCATAGGGTTTAATATGGAGTCGGCCCACCCTTTGCAGCTATAACTAGCTTTCCACAAGGTTTAGGAGTGTGTTTATGGGAATTTTTCCTAATTCATCCCAAAGGTGTTCTATCGGGTTGAGGTCAGGACTTTGGTTTATGGACCTTGCTTTGTGCACTGGTGCGCAGTCATGTTGAAACAGGAAGGGGCCATCCCCAAACTGTTCCCACAAAGTTGGGAGCATTAAATTGTCCAAAATGTCTTGGTATGCTGAAGCATTAAGAGTTCCTTTCACTGGAACTAAGGGTCCAAGCCCAACCCCTGAAAAACAACCCCACACCATAATCCCCCCTTCCAATAAACATTACACTTGGCACAATGCAGTCAGGCAAGTACCGTTCTCCTGGCAACCGCACTGTACACCTCAGCATGCGCTGACCCCGCTCTGTGATTTTATGTGACCTACCACTTCGTGGCTGAGTTGCTGTTGTACTAAATTGCTTCCACTTGTTATAATACCACTAACAGTTGACCATGGAATATTTAGTAGTGAGGAAATTTCATGAATAGACTTATTGCACAGGTGGCAACCTATCACAGTACCACTCTTGAATTCACTGAGCTCCTGAGAGCGACCCATTCTTTCACAAATGTTTGTAGAAGCGTCTGCATGCCTAGGTGCTTGATTTTATAAACCTTTGGACATGGAAGTGATTGGAACACCTGAATTTAATGATTTGGAGGGGTGATAGTCTAATGATAGTCTGTAAATACACACACACACACACACACACACTACCAGTCAAACGTTTGGAAACTACTATTTTGATTGTTTTTGAAAGTCTCTTCTGCTCACCAGGGCTGCATTTATGTTATTAAAAAAAAAAAAAAAGCTGTAATATGGTGAAATATTATTAAAAAATTTTTTTTTATATATTTTAAAATGTCATTTATTCCTGTGATGCAAAGCTGAATTTTGAGCATCACTACTCCAGTCTTCAGTGTCACATGATCCTTTAGAAATCATTCTAATATGATGATTTGCTGCTCAAGAAACATTTATGATTATTATCAATGTTGAAAACAGAAAGTTCAAAAGAACAGTATTTATCTGAAATAGAAAGCTTTTCCATGAAAGGATTATGCAGCATAATGGGATTCATCTCTATAATGAATGAACACAGTGGTTGAAATCATAATAGCAGCATAATCTGTGAATAATCCCTATAGGCTTGTTCCTTAATCTGGCTAAACTAAAATGTATGTGGGGCTGTGTGCACTGTACAGTATGCAACACATCACATGTGTATGTTATATTGTGTGTGAACAAGGGAGATGGGGGGGATGAAGAGAGAAAAACAGAGGCAGAATTACAGCATGGTACATTTTTCCCAATTGTAAAAGGCTTGGAAGCTCACTTGAGGACGACACCGTTTGTCAGAGAGCTGTCCTCAAAATACTCTTTAATACCTCTGCTCAAAGCGCTGCCTCTCTCTCTACTGCTACTTTTTCTTCCATCTGTCTGATTAGAGAAGCTGCTTTTCAGGTGTCTGCATATAATCACTATAGCTTACAGATCATAGCGTGAAAAGTCACTAAAAGCCAGAACACGATGGGCAAATGGGATACATGAAGAGATTTTCACTGCATTTTTCCCCCTAAAGGGATCACATCATACTTTCCTTGATCTTTTGAGATAAGAGTTCGTTGTGCTCTAGAAATGTACTAATCAGAACTGAAAACTTCCTCCACATCCAAAATGGCTTTATTTTTGGCACTAAATACCTGGCACTTGTAAAAACCTTTTTGCATTTTTACATTTTCATTATTTAGTATGTTTATGTAGGTGTCTTTGGGTTTTATTAACCTTGTGAGGACTTTTGGTCCTTTCAGTGTAGGCAAATCCTGAACCACACACTGGATGTTCTGAGTATTTATTCTCCATTTCACTTGTTCTAAAACCCCTCACCTCCCAACAGCACATTACAGTATCTCAAAAAACGACTGTAGATTTTGTGCTGGTGAGATGAATCTTAGGTGATCAAAAACGGGGTTTTGGCTTACAGGTCAGACCTTTTCTTAAACTCACTTAGATAAACTCTTGCAGAGAATACAGAACCTCAGTGGACTTTAGAACAACACACACATTACTACTCATGAGCACCTTCACCACAGGGACTTTAAAGCAAGCTGCCCTCAAAGAATCAGAGCACAAAATGAAATGGTTGAGAGCTCTCTCAAAGGGCTGGACATCAGGGAGTCACGCACACATATACGTCTGCTGTGTAGTTTACACTAAACACAGCAACACTGGAGGGTCTGTGTGATTCCTGTGTGTATTGTCTTGAGGTCTTTCTGGTCTCACTGTGTGAACAACATTTAAACGGTAAAGAATTAAAATCATAAAGCTCTCAATAAGAAATCACTGCTTGTGCTTGTGAGAACAAGAAGAAAACACGCAAAAGAATAAAAGAAATCCATCTTGCCTTCTTATATCTAGTCTCTCACGGGCTGAAGCGAGGGCATTCTGTCATCTTTCTTTTAAGCTGGCCCAGGATGCATTTCCCAATCAGCATCCTGCAAAGAAAGAAAGAAAACAGGCATTGTATTTAATTAGACATGCTGCATACTAACAGCTTCAATGACATGTTTAATGTGAGATTTGGAGGGGCCTGGAGGGGACGTCAGCACATGAACCACTTCTTCTCATTCCCTTGTTTTCCCCCAAACTCTTATTAAATATCTGATACCCACTGAGACTCTCAAACATCACAATGATGTTCAGTGTAAAATAAGAGAGACAAAAGTCAAAACCACACGTTTTGGGATATGTGCAGGCTATGGACAGGCTTGTCTGTGGACAAACTGGCTGGGATAATTAACTTGACGCTCCCGCTCTTCACCCTTCCCCATTCCCAAGGGAGTCTGACAGAGGGCATCCAGTCCTGCTGTTGGTCCAGATGGTTGGGACAAAAATATGTGAGTGTTACTGACAAGAATGTGGCAAGCATGTATGAATGGATTAAAGGAAGCTGCTACATTCCATTACTGTACAACTGTTCAGCAAATGTGTCTTAAAGGGATAGTTCACCCAAAAGTCTCCCTCATGTCGATCCAAACCTGTATGACTTTCTTCTGTGCACTGTAAAAAAATAGTTGAGCAGTATGAAAAAATTAGGGAACCTATTGCATTCAACTTTTTAAGTTAACTCAACTAATCTAATACTTTTGTTTATCTAATGAGTAACAGAACTTAAAACTCCTTTGAACTTAAAAATTCTTGTCAAGGCAACTAATAAAACAAGTTGAACCAACTTGGAAAAAAGAAGACAACCTATCACACTCAACTTTTTAAGTTAACACAACTACTATGTTAAAGTTCCAGTTAAAGTCAACTTAAAAACTTTTGTCCAAGTAATAATAGAATGTTGTCTTTTGAACTTTAAACTTATTGTCAAGGCAACTAAAGAATGTTAAGCATTTAGCAATGCAGTCGTTGTTTTTTCATGTCAATGTTTTAAACATAACATGAACATCATTTGCCTCTTAAAAGGCACACATTTTACCAAATTTCACCCAGGCATGTTGCAATGAGAAGCAAATATACCCCAACACCTCAACACACAAATCTCAAGCATCTCAATCAACAATTGTAGGCTAATTCAGTAAAAATATGAACTCTAAACCATATAACAGTTAAATAACAATGACAACAGCATCCTAAATTAAGTCAGTTAATGTAAAGCAATAATCATTTTGAATTTATTAATTAACATAATTTTTTCAAGCTGCAATGAATGCTGGGAACTGACACAACATTAAATGTAAAATTTGTAAAGTTGGGACAACATTTGGACAAGTTTTAGACAAATACTTGAGAATCTAAGGGTGCTTTCACAACTGAGAGTTTGTTTCAGAACCTGGTACGTTTTCTCCCTTTGTTCGGTTTGTTTAGGCATATGTGAACACGGCAATCACGCTCGGACCCGCACCAAAACATCCGCTCTGAGTCCGTCTGAACGAGGTGGGAACTCTGGGACGGTTCGCTTGAGGTGTAAACGCAATCCGACCCAATGGACCAACTAACCAAATGGCATTATAATTACAATGTTGTGTAATTGCGCTTCTCTGTGCAAGAATGCCGTCCCGATGAAGCCTTGATTCCTGCTCTAGCTGCATTATAACATTCGTATAGTGTTTGCGTGTGGAGTGCTGGGAGATCCAGAGAGAGCGTGTTTGAATTTTCTGCAGTATTAATACGAATGTAGTCTATAATTTAACAGCGGGAATGGCGGCTACATTCATATAGTTACAAATAAAGCCGCAATAAGCTCATGGAGCAAACTTGTCAATCATCTTGATGGATGATGCAGAGGAAACTCTGACCAATAAGAGGACAGTTGTACTTGTATTTAACTTGCGTGAACACATTTCGGTTGCTGGTTGCTTTGTGAAAGCGAACCAATCCAAGAAGAAAATGCAACATTGTAACAAATTAAGTCCCTGTTTCTGAACAAAACAAACGATAGGAGTGAAAGCGCCCTATAAGGTCAACAAAACAACCTTTGTTAGCAACATGTTTAGAGTATTCTTGTTTAGTTCACTCAAGATAATAATCCGACTAATCCCAAATAAAAGTTCTTTACATTTGTTAGAAGAAAATGTTGCTAACACAAGTTTTTTTGATGTTGTTTTGCATAGCTTCATGACTCTGAATAAAGCCA
Source organism: Rhinogobio ventralis (assembly GCA_039654625.1). Taxonomy (NCBI): domain Eukaryota; kingdom Metazoa; phylum Chordata; class Actinopteri; order Cypriniformes; family Gobionidae; genus Rhinogobio; species Rhinogobio ventralis. The sequence continues at coordinate 5,481,887 of CM077215.1, forward strand.
AATTTGTTTTTAGACTTGTCTATACCATTTATATCATTTTATGAGAGGTCTTTATCCAGACCTTATTAATTACACTCAAGGGCACAGTTATGAAGACTTCCTGCGATTTTTCTGTCATCATCAAATTACACCGCTGTGAGATCAATAGGCTCATATAAGAAGAGAGAGTCAGTGAAGATACAGGTTATAAGGTCTACAGTAGAAGACAATTTCATTCCCAAGGAGGGAGAAAGAGAGAGAGAGGGAGAGAGAGGGATGGTGTCTGAATAAGAGTGATCAGTCTGTTTGTGTCACGGTTCAGGGCAGGGCCGTATAGACATTGAGGGACAAGTCCCCTCCAATAATTAGAAATTGCCAAATTGTCCCCCTCCCCCCCCAATATTTGAAATTCTTGCACTGAACTTCATTACGCAGCGCTCTGTATGTTAGGATGACAGAAAGGTTTTAAAGTTACATTCTTAGCCTGGTCTGCTTCAGGTCTAATGGCGCTCGTCAATATCAAAATGATCGAGACGGCCAATCAAATCAAAGTGGGCGGGGTTTACGTTCTCTTTTGGCTCGTTCACGGTCTTCACACAGTTGCGGAGACTCTAGTCTTTCCGGTGAAATCACAAAACAAAATGCACACAAACGTGTACCTGCTCTTAATATACAATAAAAAAAAACGTTATGAGGGCGGATTAGAACCTGTAACCTTTGACACGGTTTACAAAAACTCTACTCTACCACCAGACCAAATGTTAACAGCAGATCTTTCATGTAATGGGAAGAATCTCAAGACTAACAATATATTTGATGCAAATGAATGCAAATATTACTTGCAAATAGTCCCAAAATGATTATTTCCCATGTAGAATTTCATTCACTGTTCTGTTTCTTAATGCTTTATGAAAATAAAAAAATCATGGTTACGGCCTTGGTTCAGGGTGCATCATCAGCTTCCCGCTGTCTGTGTTTGTCCTGTCATTTTCTGTTCAGTACATCTAATCATCCTTCCTTTCTTTTTTCTTTCTTCCTTACTTCATTTCTTTCCCTCTTTACTTTTCTTCTTTCCTTCTTTTCCTCCTCCTTTACACCATCCTTCCCTTTTTATCCACCCTTTCTTTCTTCCCTTCATTTGATCCCTTTTTACTCTTCCGTTGCATCTTTTTCTTACATCATTACATTAGTCTGTCCATCCATCCATCCCTCCTTCTTTCCCTCTTTACTTTTTTTTCCTTCATTTCTTTTATCCTCCCTTTCTTTCTTTCCTTCCTTCATTTATCCTTTTTTTACCTAATTCTTTCCTTCCTGTCTTCCTTCCTTCATTCCTTCCATCTTTTTATCCTCCTTTTTTGCCTTGTTCCTTCCTTCCTTCGTTGCATCTATTTCTTACATTTATTACTATTTATTACATTAATCCTTCCATCCATCCGTCCTTCTTTCTCTCTTTACTTCTCCTTCATTTCTTTTTTCCTTATTTTCTTTCTTTCCTTCCTTCATTTATCCTTCTTTTATACCTAATTCTTTCCTTCCTTCTTTCTTTTCTTCCTTTCTTCCTTCCTTGCATCTTTTTCTTACATCATTACATTAGTTCGTCCATCCGTCCATCCATCCTTCCTTCCTTCCTTGCTTACTTGCATCTTTTTCTTACTTTATTACATTCATCCATCCATCTTTCTTTCCCTCATTACTTTTGTCCTTCGTTACACCATCCTTCCTTTATTTTATCCTCCTTTTTTGCCTCATTCCTTCATTCCTTCATTATTACATCATTAGATTAGTCCATCCATTCTTACCCTCTTTACTTCTTTTCTCCTATATTTCACCATCCTTCACCCTCCCTTTCTTTCCTTCCTTCCTTCCTTGCATCTTTTTCTTACTTTATTACATTCATCCATCCATCCTTCTTTCCCTCATTACTTTTTGTCCTTTATTACACCATCCTTTCTTTCTTTCTTTCTTTCTTTCTTTTTTTCATTTTATTTTCCATTTTTGCCTTATTCCTTCCTTCCTTGCATCTTTTTCTTACATCATTACATTAGTTCATCTATCCATCCTTCTTTCTTTCTTTCTTTCTTTCTTTCTTTCTTTCTTGCATCTTTTTCTTACGTTATTACATTCATCCATCCATCTTTCTTTCCCTAATTACTTTTGTCCTTTGTTACACCATCCTTCCTTTCATTTATCCTCTTTTTGTCCTCTTTTCTTACTTTATTACATTTGTCCGTCTATCCTTCTTTCCCCCATTACTTTTCCTCCTTCATTATACCATCCTTCCTTTCTTTTGTCTACCTTTTCTTTCCTTCCTTCATTAATCATTAAAATGACTAATTCCTTCCCTCTTTCTTTCTTACATCCTTCCCTTCCCTTCCTTTCCCTCCTCACTTGTTTTTTCCTTCATTACACTATCCTTCCTTTTTATCCTCCCTTTATTTCCTTCTTTTTTATTTTATCCTTTTCTTCCATATTCCATCTATCCTTCCTTCCTTCCTCCCTTTCTTTCCTCTTTTTCTCCATAAAGACAGGGTCATCCGTATCAGATATCTGAGTAAATTACTTGTCAAACTCATTCAGCAGCGTGAATCTGGGCTTCTGTGTTGTAGTGACTGTATATGTGTATGACAGAATGAGAGAGAGCGACATGTACAACCATGATAAATAATGTATACAGAATAACGGTGATAACACTAAAGGGAAAATAATATCCCCTTCATTATCTCAGCCTTCCTTTAGATACAATTTAGCTCACAGGCCTCCTTTCTGCCCTTGCTCTTTCACTGCTAAATTAGCTTCTCTTTGTGTTTTATAGATTAAGGCTTTGACCCTGGCATTCCGCTTCATCTACTTTGTGTGTGTGTTCTGACCAGTGTAAAACAACTAAAGGTTAAATCCCCCGCTATAAGGACTCCATTAATGCCCATCAGTTATCTGTCGGCTATGACTTATGAAGCATTTATGAGCTCTAATTAACTGCTGTAGATTTGTGTGCATGTGTGAATATGTGTGCGTGTGTAAATCACAACCTGACAGTCGATGCTTATCTTCAGCTTAATTAACCCCACATAAGAGCCAGTGCCTTTTCTTCTCTTTAACAATCAAAGCCACATAATTACCTTAATGAAGGGTTCCATCTCATATTTGTAGGGAGACATGGATATATAGTGCACACCTCCCTTGTTACAATAGGTTATTCTGTTCCTGCTGTGCTTGCATGTGTTTAATGATAATGCTTGTCACTATAGTCCCAATCTAAGAAAAAATTTGTGAACCTTTTGTAATTATCATTGTAATGTTTAAACAAGTAGTTTAACAAAGATATGGCAGTGCCAGATGTTATCTATGCTGTTTTGTAAATGAGATTTCTTTTGTGATTTAAATGAAGATTAAATGACCCATTAGAAGACCTGCAGGAATCCAGATAATGACAATTATTCACATTTTTTTTACTTGAATCTGCAGTTTGCTTCCAGAATGATGTAAGAGTAGTCCAAAAAGCATCTTGTGACCTAGAAATAGTGCAAAATCTTATTTAAAATCAGCTTATTAATCCTATTTATTATGTCTTAATTCATGTCTAATATATAATATATATAGTGCTGTCAATCGATATAAAAAAACCCCGAATTAATCGCAAATTTTTTCTGTAATTAATTGTGATTAAAAACATTGGGGGTTTTAATACTTTTATATTGTAATAATTTCACAGCCACTCTCCAAATTAATGTAGAAAAAACTTTATATTTTAAAAAGCCAGTATATTTTAAATATTTGTTGTAATGGCATCTTTTTATGAATGAAGGCCAGTATCACTGATACTAATACAGGGCTCTACACTCACCTAAAGGATTATTAGGAACACCATACTAATACTGTGTTTGACCCCCTTTCGCCTTCAGAACTGCCTTAATTCTACGTGGCATTGATTCAACAAGGTGCTGAAAGCATTCTTTAGAAATGTTGGCCCATATTGATAGGATAGCATCTTGCAGTTGATGGAGATTTGTGGGATGCACATCCAGGGCACGAAGCTCCCGTTCCACCACATCCCAAAGATGCTCTATTGGGTTGAGATCTGGTGACTGTGGGGGCCATTTTAGTACAGTGAACTCATTGTCATGTTCAAGAAAACAATTTGAAATGATTCGAGCTTTGTGACATGGTGCATTATCCTGCTGGAAGTAGCCATCAGAGGATGGGTACATGGTGGTCATAAAGGGATGGACATGGTCAGAAACAATGCTCAGGTAGGCCGTGGCATTTAAACGATGCCCAATTGGCACTAAGGGGCCTAAAGTGTGCCAAGGAAACATCCCCCACACCATTACACCACCACCACCAGCCTGCACAGTGGTAACAAGGCATGATGGATCCATGTTCTCATTCTGTTTACGCCAAATTCTGACTCTACCATCTGAATGTCTCAACAGAAATCGAGACTCATCAGACCAGGCAACATTTTTCCAGTCTTCAACTGTCCAATTTTGGTGAGCTTGTGCAAATTGTAGCCTCTTTTTCCTATTTGTAGTGGAGATGAGTGGTACCCGGTGGGGTCTTCTGCTGTTGTAGCCCATCCGCCTCAAGGTTGTGCGTGTTGTGGCTTCACAAATGCTTTGCTGCATACCTCGGTTGTAACGAGTGGTTATTTCAGTCAAAGTTGCTCTTCTATCAGCTTGAATCAGTCGGCCCATTCTCCTCTGACCTCTAGCATCAACAAGGCATTTTTGCCCACAGGACTGCCGCATACTGGATGTTTTTCCCTTTTCACACCATTCTTTGTAAACTCTAGAAATGGTTGTGCGTGGAAATCCCAGTAACTGAGCAGATTGTGAAATACTCAGACTGGCCCGTCTGGCACCAACAACCATGCCACGCTCAAAATTGCTTAAATCACCTTTCTTTCCCATTCTGACATTCAGTTTGGAGTTCAGGAGATTGTCTTGACCAGGACCACACCCCTAAATGCATTGAAGCAACTGCCATGTGATTGGTTGATTAGATAATTGCATTAATGAGAAATTGAACAGGTGTTCCTAATAATCTTTTAGGTGAGTGTAGAGTGTGCCCAATTTTGTCGCTCATGCGCCCCAAATTTTTATGTGTGTGACTAAAATTTTTCCTAGGTCGCACCGGTGCACCTAACTTCCTCGCATCCGCTGCCTCTCCACGAACGCTTCGTTTGTTCTCCTTTGACGGAATTCACACTCATGGTTCATATCGTGGTCTAAACCAATCAGAGACAGAGATGCGGCGGGTCTTTGCCTCTGATTGGCTGTGGTCCAGATATTCCTGTAGGCCTACACTGCTCCGTGCTTTGTGATTGAAATTGCAACCTGAGCACCAGAGAATCAGTTACGGCAATCAGCCATCAGCAAAATAAACACAAGAAAACAGACGACGAACAATGAAAAGAAATATACCCATAAGGCATCTTTACACAGTCGAGTTAAGGCTGATCTAAAGCGGCTCTGTGTCTGCTCAAAATCCTGTGTAAAGACGAAATGCTGCATAAAAGCAGATTTAAAATACGCCGGGTCTGACCCACCTCAGCCCCTAGTATCAAAGGCGACACTGAAACGGTTTGTGAGTCCATTTCACTGAAGGTGTGTGTGTGAGCACAAGTGTGTGAGAGTGTGTGTGTGTGGGAATGAACGTGAACTTGTGCCGCCCTAAACTACATCCTTGTCATGACAACCGCCAGTCAGTGTCAGCTCAGGCGGCGTGAGAATCAAGAAGCCGGAGACAAAACAGGATTAGCTCCATATGTTTTAGGCAAATTAAAATAATATCTACCGTTAAAGTAAAAGAGTCCTGTACTCACATCGTCAAGCAAACCACCAAAATAACACCAAAATTTGCCGTTTGTAATCTTCCTTTGAAGAGATTGGCAGATCGCGCTGCAACATTTCCCTCAGATACAGTAAATGCTTAACCCAGTCAGCGTCACTGTGATTGTGCATTGTTATATTATATTCCAAAAATAATCTCTTTGAGAACGACATTTGCTGATATATCTACTGTCCTACCTGAAACGCTAACGTTAGTATCATTGTTCATTTGTTGCGCCTGCTGCAAAGTGACTTCTGGCTCTTTGAAAAAACTTTCGACCACTTTTAATCCTGCTGTGATCTACCCGTAATAATTCATAATTTCATTATATTTTTTTTTCCAACTGGCAGAATTTTATTAAGAAATATAAACAACTTTAGGCCACCGTAGCCGACAATAGCCTATCAGTAACGTTACCACACTGTAAAAGCTACAGTTCTTTGTACAGGGAAGAAGGAGGCGGGAACCGGTGAACATTTCAAAGATTTTAATAAATAAATAAACAAAACAAAAGTAACACGGGCAGCCCCTCACGGACGACTGCCACACACACACATAATAAAATATAAACAAAACACAACATAAAGTCCAGGCCTGGTCCTCTCTCGTCCTTCACTGGTGTCGCTCGTCTGTTGAGATCTGGTGACTGTGGGGGCCATTTTAGTACAGTGAACTCATTGTCATGTTCAAGAAAACAATTTGAAATGATTCGAGCTTTGTGACATGGTGCATTATCCTGCTGGAAGTAGCCATCAGAGGATGGGTACATGGTGGTCATAAAGGGATGGACATGGTCAGAAACAATGCTCAGGTAGGCCGTGGCATTTAAACGATGCCCAATTGGCACTAAGGGGCCTAAAGTGTGCCAAGGAAACATCCCCCACACCATTACACCACCACCACCAGCCTGCACAGTGGTAACAAGGCATGATGGATCCATGTTCTCATTCTGTTTATGCCAAATTCTGACTCTACCATCTGAATGTCTCAACAGAAATCGAGACTCATCAGACCAGGCAACATTTTTCCAGTCTTCAACTGTCCAATTTTGGTGAGCTCGTGCAAATTGTAGCCTCTTTTTCCTATTTGTAGTGGAGATGAGTGGTACCCAGTGGGGTCTTCTGCTGTTGTAGCCCATCCACCTCAAGGTTGTGCGTGTTGTGGCTTCACAAATGCTTTGCTGCATACCTCGGTTGTAACGAGTGGTTATTTCAGTCAAAGTTGCTCTTCTATCAGCTTGAATCAGTCGGCCCATTCTCCTCTGACCTCTAGCATCAACAAGGCATTTTCGCCCACAGGACTGCCGCATACTGGATGTTTTTCCCTTTTCACACCATTCTTTGTAAACTCTAGAAATGGTTGTGCGTGAAAATCCCAGTAACTGAGCAGATTGTGAAATACTCAGACCGGCCCGTCTGGCACCAACAACCATGCCACGCTCAAAATTGCTTAAATCACCTTTCTTTCCCATTCTGACATTCAGTTTGGAGTTCAGGAGATTGTCTTGACCAGGACCACACCCCTAAATGCATTGAAGCAACTGCCATGTGATTGGTTGATTAGATAATTGCATTAATGAGAAATTGAACAGGTGTTCCTAATAATCCTTTAGGTGAGTGTATATGGAGCGTGATAAAAAGGTGACCTTGAAATTGTGGCGTTAAAGGTGACGTGAGCCGGGAACAAATGTGGGTGCACCTAAATTTTGTGCTGGTGCAGCTAAATAAAAATGTTAGACGCACCAGTGCAACCAAGGCAAAAAGTTAATCTGGAGCCCTGTAATACTGATAGGCCTACTGATGTCTCTATGAAATAGATTTTTTGAAACACTAATGATAGACATTCAACATCACAGTATAATTGAAAGCTATCAATTTTAACTTTTAATTTAAGTGAATTTAAAATAATATTCACATAAACCCATTATAATAAATGTCATATTTACCTGTGGCCTTCCTACCAGTTAGACATGTACAGAAATTGAATAAAGTTATCAGACACCTTTCTTAACTGCATAAATTATAAATTAAATATAGATCAATTCTTATTAAAGCTTACAATTTTCTCTGATCAACATTAATGACAGACATCACAGCAACTGGTTTATTAGGCTGCTGTCACTTTAACATCTGCCGCTTAAAGTTAATTTAAGACGTTATTTAACTCATTTAAGACTGCTCTTATGAGAATACAAAGTGGACATTTTGGCATAATTCTGTGTGTTATTGTTTGTTCAAGTATGAAAGTCTTTTTGTGCGTGGTGTGTGTCAAGACATTCACAGACAGCGCATTCTCTTTTGTTTTGTCGTGCTTGAATGGTTTAAAATCATTTGCATGAAGAAGAGCGTGATCATGTAACGCTTATCCTTAATTGCATTAAATATTTTTAACGTGTTAAACTGAAAAAAAATAATCGCATGCATTAACACGCTAATTTTGACAGCACTAATATATACATTAATAATATTAACATTATTATTATTATATCATATTAACATTATTATCCTCAGGGCTTTGATGGTTTCACTGTGATAGTCTGCAGGTCAAGACACAGACGCTTGGACATCCTGGTTTAGCCAGAGACTCCACTCTCATTTGACCCACTCCCAGCACTCATCTCTCAGCCGATTGACCCAATGTGACCCTCCCAGCGTGACTGGAGTACTCAATAGGCTCTTTCTGCAGCATCTTCCAGACAGGTGCTTTACCTCCGATAGTACAGACCGAGTCGGAGAAGAGTTATGCTTGTTTAAATCAGCAACAGATACTTCTCATGTCCGTAAACCAAGCTGGATAATGCTACTTTACCCTCCCTCAGCAGTGATTTTCTGAAACCTATCAATTTCTACAGTCTTTCTGTTTAAGACATCACAACATTTTTGGGATGTGTTCAGTTTAAGAGTAGTGCCAATCCCTTGGGTCTGTGTGAACTGAGAAAAATCCTCTCATTATTATTTTAGCAGTTTCATAAGCCTTGGAGAGTTGATTTGAAAACGGCAAACTGTTCAGTCCTATTCTATCAGTCATTTAAGGGTTTTTTTCCACAGGTACATTACAAACTGTTCTGTCTAAACAAAAGAATATTCCTCCTGAGGATATTACAGGAATATTTTTTGTCTTGTTAATTGTAATGCAGCACAGTTTGTGTGGGGGAGAAATTGAGATGAAACAAATCCAGCAGCAGCTTGTAAAAGAATCCCACTTTTGGATTTTAGCAACACCCTTTGAATACTATAGTAATATAAAAGAGAGTAGATATATACTTTATGGGGTCAGAATGTTTTTTTTTTTTTTTGAAAGAATTAATACTTTTATTCTGCAAGGATGCATTAAATTGATCAAAAATGATGTCAGTACATACTTTTACATTATAAAAAGAAACTCAAATAAATGCTTTTGAACTTTTTATTCATCAAATAAGCTAGAAAAATGCATCATAATTTGCTTGAAAAATATTAGGCAGCACAAATGTTTTCAACATTGATGATTTCTGAAGGATCATGTGACACTAATGATGCTGAAAATTCAGCTTTAATCACAGAAATAAATTACATTTGAAAATATATTCAAATAGAAAACAGTTATTTTACATTTTAATAATATTTCACAATATTACTGTATTTTTGTATTTTTAATCAAATAAATACAGCATTGGTGAGCATAAGAGACTTCTTCTAAATACATTAAAAACTTTTGAATGGCAGTGTATTTAAAATATATGAAATGTAATTATTAATATAATAGCTGTTTCATATTGTAATTTTTTTTTATGTTTCTGTTTATGGAATCTGTTTACCTTTTTTCAAAAACATGTAGACCTATATGTGTATATACTGTATGTATGTATGCGTGTTTGATGGATGGATGGATGGATAGAAATGTTTTAAGAAATATATTTCTCTGTATTTGTCTTTCATCCCCCCTTTCTTCATATTCACACCCTCTGCTTTCCAGTTATGTTTTGCCTCATTGTGGAATAATTGACCTGGTTTGAAATGTAGGCTTGTTAGTGCCACCCTCTTTCACACAGTGTATATAGACGACAATAAACCATGCTGTTCAGTCCCACAATCCATTTCAGTGCAAAAGGCTGACCATCAAAATGTAATAGGATATGATGAGATTACTTTCTAATTGAGGTGTGATATCAGGGGATATCTTTCCACAGAATATGCTCTTATTTCTTCCACTCAGGCTTAAATCTGTGTGTGTGTGTGTGTGTGTGTGAGTGAGTGCGTGTGTGTGTTCACAGTCTTACATATCAGTCTTTTTTTATCAATAGGCTTATCCAGGATTTCCTGGAAAACAGAGAAACAAAGTCTGAAGTAAAAAAACATTAATGACAGCAAGAGTGGCAATGGGTACCATGTGTACACCAGATTAGTGGTGAATTGCTTTTTGGTTGGTGGATGGGATTATCACTGTGTTGTAGCTTTCCTGTAGCTCAAACAATAGAGCGTGGCGCTAGCAACGCCAAGGTCATGGGTTCGATTCCCAGGGAAAGCAAGAACTGACAAAATGTAAAAAAATGTGTACCTTGAATGTCGCTTTGGATAAAAGCGTCTGCCAAATGTGAAATGTAAATGTAAATGTGTTAAGATTTAATCCCTCATAGAGGGCTATCTGTATAGGTTGAGATTAAACCGTCAAGGGTGTGCAGTGGGAGAAGTGCCATTACACATGGTAACTTTTTATGCAAGAGTGTATGGATGATGGCCAATAAACTTCTTCTAAAACTGAGCCTTTTAAGCAGCATAACTGTTTACAACATTGATAAAGAAGGGTCTCTTGAGCACAAATGTAATCCCAAATAAATTGGCAAAACTAAAAAAATTAGGCAATCGGTTACATCAAATTTTTTAGGTTAAGAAATTAAGAGTTTATTAAGCAGATTTTTATTTTGTACTCATATTGCTCTTAACTTCAAATATTTGAGTAAGCTAATTCATACATTTAAAGGGCTGGTCCAATGCTATTCCATGCATTCTGACTTATTTACACTGTTAAAGAGTTGGTTTCTCATGCTAAACAAAGCAAAAAAACATAAAAAAACAAGTTGGACGTATGACAGAGTATTCCTGTGCCTAATACACTCCTTCAGGATTCTGGTAAGACTTCATAAAGGGCAGAATCCCTTGTATGGGCACTTCTCCTGGATCCAGGGATAATGCCATGATGTGCGCGCTTGTGAGTCTTTAGCTCCGCCCACTGCACGCCTGCACGAGCTCGGCTGTTTTCAGAAAGAATCGGTATAGCGTATCTGTCTTTTTTGGTTGGGCGGAGGGCCTGTAGCTAACCTTACACAATGATTGCAAAATTTGTCACATTTTTACACACATTTTTATTTACAAACTATAAGCTTTATTACATTACCTTGGAGCCATTAAAACAAATACACATGCATTTAAACATGCAATTGTCAATTGTATTCCCATAGGTTGTATTTCCATAGGTATAATGGTTTATATACTGAGCTAATCATATTTCCTATCCTATTTAGGCTCTCCCTAAACATAACCCTCACAGAAAACCTTGTGCATTTTTACATTGCTGTATACTGACTGTAAATAATTCCTGAATCCCAATAAGAGGTTTTTGTAACAGTGTTTTGAATTGACCTCACTAGTGTTCACAATCGAGAAAAACTGTAATATATAGGATCGGAAAAGGCCCCTGTGTCGGACTCGGGTCTCCCGAAGATGAACCACGATGCATGTCTTGGCACTGCCAAGGAGGTGATCGGCTCCGAGCCTAGTAATTTTTATCAATATCATTACATTTTTTATTCTATTCTATTAACGAAATAAGTCCTTTGAAGCCGTGGTTTACAGTTAGAACAACAGCTAGGGTTTTCCATTCCGCGTCCAGCCTAACTAGGCTACCTGTTCTAAATACACTGTAAACCATGGCATCTCGAGGCTTGTTGCTTAAATATATGAGATTAAAATGACACATTTTTTTTTACTTTAACTTTTTCAGTTCTCCAAAACTCTAACAATGGATGGTAAAGACGAAAATGAATGAACACTTCCTTACTCTATCTCTTTCTCTCTCTGTCACACACACACACACAGACACAGACAATGTTATGTCTGGGGAATGTCTTTAAACACTGATCAAAGAAATATCATACCTTCTGTTTTCCACTTTTTAAAGAAATTGAACAGTTGCGTTTGAACATTTCTCTTGGCCATTTTGAACAGTGCGAAAAATGAACTTGCATGATGTGAGCTTGTGCGCAGCTAATTATAATATTGAGTTCTGATTGGCTAATCGCCATTATTTATATTTTGTAAACTATCATACGTAGAGAATTTTAGTATTTCACATGCATAATAAGTTTTACATAATAAACAATATAATTAATCTAAAGGGGATGGTAAGGGGGGATGGTGGTTTTACAGAGGGGATGCTTTTTGTCATTTTTTTCAACAAGGGTATGCCACCCCCCCGCATCCCCCCTCAAATCGAGCCCTGAGTACAGCAATATAGAACATTTAACATACTGTATATCTGTTCTCAAACGCTCATGCTCCACTCGTCACCATGCAGGAAATCCCCCCCCCCCAACATTTACTCTCTCTTTTGAGTGTCATGGCAAATCATGGTGGGAAATTGATATAGAAATGCCCAGTTTCAGTTAAATTTAAGTTTATCTAAATTAAAAGAAACACGTTGATAAAACTCAAAACAATGAAACAATTCAGATTACTTAAAATGTGTCAGTTTTGTGAACAAAAAGAAAAAGAAAGTTCTAAATACTCAATAACTAATTTGTTTAATTTGAGTTGGCTTTACTCAAACCAATTAATTATTTTGAGCGTTAGGGTTTACAGTGTGAGTTAGAAAACAGCGATGCTTGGCACAGCAGATTGCGCTCTGCTGCCATTAAATAATGCATGCATGTAGGCATATGTGGCCCTGTCATAACATTATGTGTCTCTGCATGCCTTATCACAGTCGGATATGAGCTTTAATCCTGCTTGTTTTGTTAAATCTGCTCACATCCAGATGTCTGGACACGCACACAACAACACCTAAAAATGTTTACTAAAGCAAGAGCAAGGTGAGCATATATCTGCTCCTCCCATGTCAACAGGATGAACGTTTCTTCCTAGACGCCATAAATGAACTCTTCGCAGAGGAGAAATTTAATTATGGCTCTCGCTTTGACTGGAAAATGAGAGCTTAAGAACCTTATTGCAATATTGCGATAAATCAGGGAATTATGAAAGGCTAGATGGATGAGTGTGATTAGAGGCCTGTGTTGAGCCCAGCCAAGCATCACTCACCAAGGAACCTTTCTGTCGAGTATCGCCGACACAAAACATTCTTAATCACTCTTTCAAGATTACAGCCGGCCCCCAAGACTACATTTCCACTTCGTCCTGTAGTTAAAGGCTTTGGGGTAAAATTGTGTTTCAACTCCAAGTGGAACAAGGTTTTGTTTTACTCATCTCTCAGGGTACTGGTTTGGGTCAGCATTTCCATTAAACTGCTTCAAAGTCAAATACCACAGTGAGTTTGTAAGTGATACCTGCGAGGGAAACGTGAGAATAAAAGAAACTAGGAGATTTATCACCCATGAACAATTTGCTCTAAATACTACCTCATAGTTTATTCCATAAATCCTGCAATAACATCCTTACACACAACCATGTCATAAATAATAGATATGATGGCGGTGTTCCACAGGGACCTTTCCTGGGTCATCTAGAGTTTACTGGGGAATATGTGCAGAAAAGAGACCAAAGCCTGAAATTGAAATATCAGTTTGCTGTTCATTCACTAAGGCTAATAATATATATTTTAATTGTATGACCCTGCTGCTGACCCCTTTAAAGGGGTCATGAACTAAGAAATCAAATTTTCCTTGACATATAAGTGGTCATCATACTATAAGAATATTCTGTAAGTTCCAGAACTGAAAATGCCCTTGTTAGTCAAAAAGCAGCTTTTATTGTAACCACGTGCAGAGAACGACTTGTTGTGGAATGTGCCTATCTATAGGTGAAAGACCGCCTCTGCAGATGAAAATCAACAGCTACTTCATCATTGCAACTTTGCCCCCGCCTACTGGCGTGTTAGTGAGATGACGAGGAGAGAAGAGCGATACAAGATCACTGCACTAAAAATAACATTACCTTCCAAAGGATCCTAATGCTAGGAATGTGGTTATTTAATTTCAACAATGTGAATGTCTCAGTTGAACATTTTTTATTTGTATTCGGTACATTTCACTGTGGATTCTTTGGTAAATCAGTCGCAATTTCGGCGCATACTTTGGAAAGAGACTTTTACAATATGGACTTGACAGTAATGCCACAACATATTAATGTAAGTAACTGTGTTAACTCTAATGCCTGATTTGTGACCAGTGATTTCTGATATAATGATTCATGTACAGTCAGATGTTCTTTGTCTATGTGTCAGTAAATCAAACCAGTGACTAAACGATAAACTTCACATTGTTTCTCTTAGTAGGATGAGACTGTGATTAAATATTATAGCGATCAAAGAATGCTCCCTTTACAATTGCTGGAACTGAAACCCTTATTATAATCAACGAATCTTTTATTTACATTGTGTTTGCACTGTTGAAAGCATTCATTAGTGTGCAGAAATCGAGTTGTAATGACGAGATCACTGCATTCATGCGCTCAACATGTGTGTGATCGGCTACAACGCTCATCACAGCAACCTTTCATGCCATATAATGTCAAAGATCTAAATATCTAAATAAAGATCTAATATAATCAACACTTTTCATGATTAATTAACCTTGAGAGCTGTAACAGCCAATCACAGCAGTGGGCGTTTACACTGAAGCCTCACAGCAGCCAATCACAGCAGTGGGCGTTTACGGTAAAGTCTCACAGCAGACACGCCCCTTCAAACAGAGCATTCAAACCAGAGGCTAAAATCAGGGTATAGGAAAAATTCCTTTTGTTTCTAAATTATGATTTTTGATGTAAAAATCATACTAACATTATAAGTAAATTTGCAAACATTTTTCCTTTTAATAATGCACTTATAATGACAAGCTGTAGTACACCTAAAGGTAAATTTTTTAATTTGTAAAAAAATTTTTTTTGCAAATTTGTTGGTTAAACTAGATTGTAGGTGGTAACTGAATAAGTTTTTTCCCGAAATACTGCTTGAAAAAAGTGGCAGAATTGTTTATGTAAATGTGTCTCAAATAGCTTCAAAATAGTAGGCTAATGTCTGATTCAAAGCCTGACATAAAAAGGGCAGGAAGGAAGGTTCTGAAAACCATTGTGAGAGAATGTTGCTCAGACAGCCCAGCGTGTGAGCGGCAGAGAGTCAGCGCCACCATTCATTTCAACTAATTGAATGCATTTGCTTGTGGCCATCAAACAAATTAAAATTTGTGTCAGGCTGCCGTTGACATACTGAATTGTGATAGATGATGTTCAAGCATCTGACTCACATTTCATTCAGCTCCGTGAAATGAAATCAAAGCTACTAAAGGGAGGAAAAATCTGTCTGTCACCAAATCTGATCGGCTTGTCCATTTGTCAGCGTACAACTGCATTGAATTGGGTGTCAAATGAGATTTTGAGACAGCATTTATATTACAGTTTTGGACATAAGACTTTATAGGGATGTTTCAATTTTGACTGGAAGGCCCAGACAAATGCCTGTGTGTTTGCCCACTGGTTTTGTAAATATAGCTTTCTCTCTGTCCCATCCAAAGGCATGACAAGGGCAGTGGCCACTCGAGAGTATGTCTATGGAGGTGCCCTTCCTCTCAGAAACATTTATAACTGCATCTTAAAGAGATAGTTCACCCAAAAATGACATTTCAATCATTGTTTAATCACCCTCATTTTGTTCCAAACCTTTTCTTTCATCTATAGAACACAAAATGAGGTGCTTTGATGAATGTTCACGCTCCTTTCTTAAAGTAAAAGTGTATGTGGACTAGATGCTGTTAAGCCAAAAAAGCACCATAAACCTTTATTAAAGTACACTGTAAATTCTTACAAGTTTGATTAAAAAAAGTATGGAAACCTATTGCCTATTTTTTGCAAAGCAAACTTAAACTCAAAATTAATTTACTCACCCTCAAGTCATCATATGGCATTCTTCTTTCAGACGAATACAATCTGAGTTATATTAAAAAAGTCCTGGCTCTTCCAAGCTTTATAATGGCAGTGACACGATGGTTCGTTTTTGAAGTCCATAAAAGTGCATCTATCCATCATATAACTGCTCCACACGGCTCCGCAAGCGCAGAGGATAGAGCCAAACAAAACACCGGTCATGAATTAGAAGTCTAAAACGAGAATTTTTAAAGAGAAATGGCAGAGGATTTCGATATAAGAAAAGAAGGGCTTGAGTTTGTTGCCCAGCCCTATCCACGAGAGGCGTCAAAGCTTGCGATGCTCCTGTACATCGCGTCACGAGTTACTCTTTTAGCGCAAGTCAACTTGTGTACCGCTGACCGCCGTAACTTGTTATTTTAGTCTATAAAGTTTTAAATATGGACATTTTTCTTACACAAACGCATTGCTTCGCTTCAGAAGGCCTTTATTAACCCCCCGGAGCCGTGTGGAGCAGTTATATGATGGAGAGATGCACTTTTATGGACTTCAAAAATGACCCAACAATTCACTGCCATTATAAAGCTTGGAAGAGCCAGGACTTTTTTAATATAACTCAGATTGTATTCGTCTGAAAGAAGAATGTCATATACAACTAGGATGACTTGAGGGTGAGTAAATCATGGGCTAATTTTCATTTTTGGGTGAACTGTCCCTTTAAAGGGAAAATTGAAGTTAAATAAACTGCTAAAACTACACAAAGCTAACTCCCTGAGTAAATTAAGTAAAAAAAAAAAAAGTCTCAAGAATGTTTACTAATGTTAATTAAAGGGATAGTTCACAATGTTAATTCAATTGAATTATTCTACGGGGGCTGTTGAATGCTTGAATCTGATTGGCTTACGAATGTTCTAAGGTGTGCAATTATTTTCAGGGAAACGCACAGCAAAAGTAGTTCAAGGCAGGTTTTGACCGCATTCCAGTTTCATATCACTTCGCCAAATGATTTCAGTTATTTCAAATGTCTTTACAGTCCACAAAAAGAAATATAGTAAACAATAGGATAAAACCGACAAATTATTTCCATGTTTTCCCCACAAAATTAAGTTTAATTATGTACGAAACACATACTTTTTCTCCAGCTCTCTCTGCTCTCCCACTCAAACACACACACACATACACTACACACACTCACGCAGAAACATGTTGTCAGCGCTGCTCTGATGATTTTATCAGTAAAATAGTTTAGCAACTTAAAAACTACATGACATATCTCACTAGCGAGGTCATAAAGGCGCTGTTCTTATAGTTTTGTATTAGTAGGCTAGACGCTGCTGCCGAACACTGTTGAAAGAAGAGACGCACAGACGTACAGAGGTGCACAGAATTTACTCACCCTCAAGTTGTTCCAAATCTGTATGAATTTCTTTCTTCTCCTGGACACAAAATATATTTTGAAGAATATCGGTAAGCGTACAGCACAAGAATAAAACTATGCTTTTACAAAATCTTTTGTGTTCTTAACCCTATTCGGACGGGACTATAGTTTTCCGCAGTGGATGTTAGAGAAATCCTTGTTTCACAGAAGTACTTTGAGATTTTAATCTGGTTTGAATCTGTCAAGTCTGTTTTTTTCTCACACAAACACTTTAAAATTTCCAGATGGAATTACATAGTTTTTTTCCCAGCAAACTCAATGGAGAAGTCTAATCCCATCAGAATGTGAATGTCTGTGATGGCTGATTATCCCAGTGCATCTCCTCATGTGTTTTTTGACTAACCTGAGCTTTCGTTTCACTTAATCATGCTGCACCTTGCAATATGGATGGCATCTGACAAAAAAGAAATATAATACATTTAAGGAGAGACAAATTCCAGAATGTACACTCTACTGTGATACTGCTCTATATGAGCCAAAGCCTATTTTTGAGTGAATGCATTCTTTGAGCAAGAATCATAACGTATGCTACGGTTCATGCGCTGTGTGTCCTGGTCTCTTCTCTCAGGCCAGTTTAGCACTCTTAGTGCTCTTCTCAGAGCAGAGAGCTGCTTTGGCACTATTGTGACAGCTCCACTCACGACTCAGCACCAGTTCTGCTCTCCTCCTCTCTTGTGCTCCACTAATGATCATTGTAAGAGAAGAGGAGATAGAGAAAGGTGCTATTCTTTCATTTCAGTGCCCTTACTAATGAGTGCCTGTCTCAAGAGGTGGGCCTAAATATTCCTGGAACCTTTGGCAAAGAGCACTGCAAGCTTTATTTTAAAGACTACAAAACAAACACCATTACATCATTTGCAACTAAATCTGTGATATTTATAAATATATAAAAAATGGCTTTTTGTCACATTGTTAAAGACCTAGACATTGAATTGAAGCACCGAGCTCCAAAAAGAAAAGAAATTGATATATATATCTTTGAAAGGGTTTTGGCTTTTACTGTTACCACTCATTATGTTTCCTTTAACCTTCCTGAATCTGCAGGGTGGCTGAGATTGTGCGTGAAGGGGCAGCCAATTTAACCATCTTCCTGTCTGGAGGATGCTTGACCTCTGAGAACCTTTGAATGCAACTTGGACAGAGGGATGCTGATTACAGTAACTGCAGTTTAGTGTTCAGGCTTGAGGAATCTGAGCACACACTGAGTAGGCCAAAGTATTTATTTTATTTTATTTATTTTTATTTTATTTTATTTTATTTTATTTTATTTTATTTTATTTTATTTTATTTTATTTTATTTTATTTTATTTTATTTTATTTTATTTTATTTTATTTTATTTTATTTTATTTTATTTTATTTTATTTTATTTTATTTTATTTGTTGCTTTGTTTTATTTTTAACACAGTGATGAAAAAAAATTATGGATGATTTGCATTTTATTGATGCAGTTGCCAAGGTTTCTTTTTGCATTTTTTTTTTTTTTTACGTGTGATTATGCAGTTGCTATGATGTTGCTAGGATGTTCTGAGTGGTTTCTTCCTCACCCAAAGCTGCGTTTAAGTCCACTTTTTTATGCCCTTCCCTCCCTAATTTCCCTCCGTCTTTCCCTCTGTTCACTCAGGTGTACGTCATTGTTTAAGTTGCATGAGTGCCCGCTACTGGCAGAACCCTTGCAATGGGTTTAAATGAAACGCAGCCCTTGATCACTTGGAATCTGCTATGGAGCACGTTGTGCAATTTGCTGTAGTGGCTTCACAATAATGTTTCCTTGTGGTCTATAGATCTGCCTGAAACGTATGAAGTGTGCATATGAGTAGACTCGCTCTCTCGGTCAAAATCGAGGGTGTGTCCAAATAAACTTCCCTTGTCCACTTAACGAAGTTGAACGTACTTCAAAATGGCGAAGGGGATTCCCCCGTGGGGAAGTTCGCGAGTGTATGTCTAAATGTGGAGTTTAATGCAGCCCAAGACAAAAGAGCCCTGACTTAGGTCCCTGATTTTTTTATTATTATTATTATTTGCCTGAATTATTAACTGACTTCCAATCACATAGAAAAGTACTAGCTCCCATATGAACTAGAACCATATGACTTGATGTGTGATTCATGTCTGTAGTACAATGATATATATATATATGATAGTGATATGAGTTACACACTAAAATGTAATACTTAGAGTTAGGGATTTGAAAAAAACCCTAACACTGAGTACTAGTAATACTAATACTTGCCATAGCAAACACCAACGACAATAAGTCTATAAAGAGTACAGTAATATGAAGTGCGCCCTCAGAGAACAGAGCTTGGAAATGCACGAGGCAGACCTGAGTGACACTGTGTGCGACAGGATTTCCCCAGCGGCTGTTTCTCTCATTATCAGAGCCTTCATGTGCCTGGAGCTTTGAGACTACAAACTGTACTCATTAGAGGGAAAGAGAAGGCAAACCGAGCCCGCTGCGTCTGCCCTAAATCTCTGTAACGTCGACTTGCTGTCATTTTTATAGTGCTGATGGAGGCCTGGAGAGAGAGGACAATGGCCTTTTAAAAGATAACAATAAAAGCCTTCAGATGTGTCCCATGCTTCAAATGAGAGCCGACACAAATGTGACTGCCTCCTTTTTAAGGGCACCTTTTATACTGGCAGGAGGTTAAGTTTCTCACCTTAAGGTTTTGTAAAACAAACCCTACTCTGCCTGTAATGAAATCACCAATAAACTTATTTTGATGTTTATTACCCTCCAACTGTGCACCAGTTTCACTACTTAACCTTTCAAGTATGAGTTTAAACAGAAAAAGCAACAAAAACTGGCTGGAAATGACACCAGATATGCCCTAAAAATTTTTTTGAGGAGTCCTTTCATACTAAATAAAATATGATCACCCTATTAAAACAGTTGATCTAACATGTATAGCGTTATGTTTCATATTAAATGCCAAAGCCTTAAAATTATACAAGCAGTATCCTTCCATTATCCTTAAAGGCCACTGTCCTGCTTTTACACTCTGCTTCATTTATCTTATGAATGCACATTAAATTTCAGATAGCCATATGTTTCAGCTTTTGAACTTTATAGTTTGCTCTCCCTTATGTCAGGCCATCATCTTAAATGATTCATTTATAGCTGTGTAAGGTCAGCATTAAAAGCTGAACTGTTTAATATGACTCTATATAACAGAGAAGTGAAATTCTTTTGTAGGGTCATTGAAAACCATTATGAAAATTGGATCAATTTTTCAGTTCATTACCTCAGTATGAATTAAACAACCTTGTTGGCTGGTTTTGCCATGATTTTTTTAATCATTGCTGTGGAGAAAGGGATAAGTATGTTATTTTTAAATTTCCTATAGATAAGTGACTTCTCATACTGATGGTGACTAAACTAAATGTGGTTTTAATGAAACTGAGTGAAAATTACCCATAAAAGTGAAACAACTGGTCATTACTTAAACATTCATGCATCATGTCTGCTTATCTTTGCTTGGTGATAGCATGTGCCTTGGTTTTTGGTGTCGAATCAGAAGTTATTCAAAATCCGATAACATCCAAATGCAGGCGCAGATTTGACTCTATTACACTTTTTGTTTGCCTGAAAGCACAAGGTTACCCAGACAGCAACATAGGGCCCTATCATACACCCGGCACAATGCGACACCAGGTGCAACGCAAGTGTTTTTTGCTAGTTTCAGTCTGACTCAGTTATCATTTTCACATTCAGCACCACGTTGTTTAAATAGCAAATGCACTCGCGCCCATCTGTTCACCCATGGGCGTGCTGGTCTGAAAACAAGGTGTGTTCAGGGGCATTGTTGTGCATTGGGCGTCACAGTATTGTGTTATTTAAAGGGTGCGTTAGTAATATGCGCCTATATGCGGGTGCACAATGCACGTACACTCTGCTTATTACACACACAGGGATGTGCAGCAGCACACAAACATTTTTAAATATTAAAAATAAAACGATTTCTCTCTGGAGAAGCGTTCAGTCTTTCCGCTCGCAAATTCCACCATGTAAAAAGTTAATCCGCCATGGTGCAAGCGCAACTCGCTTTTAAAGGGAATGGAAGATGAGACTCTGATTGGTTTATTGCACTTTATGCCCAAAAAAACACCCATGACTCATTAAGAGACTAGGTACAACCCTTTTGGACATGGCCTAAGTGCACCTGCGCCATGCGCTTCAGACCATGAGCTCAGATCGTTAAAATAGGTGTATAGGCCTTTAGTGTCGGCCCAAATCCGGCCCACATCTGGCATGCTTAGAATCCACATCTAGCAGATGTGGCCCGGATCCGGGCCGGCACTATGTTGCTGTCTGGGTAGCATACTATGTTTGTTCGTTTTAGTCTGTCACTCTAAACCACTCTTTAAGATCTTTTTTTTCTCTTTTTTACAGTTGAAGTTTTCAAATGTTAATGTAAGGCCACAAAACATCAGGAGTGTGGTAATTTCCACACACACACACTTAGGTTTCACTCTTTATTGTCAAAATGTCATCATGCAGTTGTATGTGCTATGCACCTTTATGTTGTATTGTTTTACTGGCTTTTTTTTTTGGCTTAAATGCTCTCAAATTTCAGCCTGCATACATTATTCTCTCTTTTTCTTTGTTCTAAGAGCAAATTCTTGATTGGATTTATCTTTCCTTTGCAGTAACATCCTACTCTGTTTGTTGGGCAGGACTTTAGGAGATGCTCGCACACAGAGCCCGATGTATGATGCAAGGGAAGCCAACAGTGAACACAGAGGTGTTAATGTGGTCAAAAACAAGTGTTATACGCTCACCTTTCTCTCTCCCACACACATGTACAGTCAACCGTAAACACAGCTTTAGCATTTACAGTATATATGTTGCATTGATATAAGTGATGAAGAGGCAGTAAGGTGAAATGTTTTTTAAAAATGTGTATTTTCATAAATTATTCTAGAAATAATATATTCGAAATATTTGTAATAAAATAAATGATATACATTTACATAAAAATGGGTATATACATAATATACAGGGTAATAAATTGGCCATTCAGTATTTACAGTATTGCCAAAGTGTATATTGCAGGGGTTTTCAAACTTTATGATGCCAAGGACCCCCAAATATGATGAACCTTTTATGAGGGACCCTAAAATCCTAAAATCCATCTATATATTTTTATGTATGAAAAACATTTAAACTGTTAGATAAATAGTAAGTGTGACATTATAAATACAACATATTGCTTCCAAACTTAAATTGGCTATACTTAATGTTGGATGCATGAATCTGAATTGAACATTTTCAATTAAAAATGTAATAAATCACAATAAATGTATATACTGCCCTTTAGCCCCATTGTACCCTATTATTATTATTTCAAAAATCTAATACATTTTTCATTAAAAAAAAAATCTATATATTCATGTAAATAAAATAAAATTGGGTACATACAAACTTGTCTGACACTTGTCAGAGCAATAAATTGTCCATTAAAGTACATGTTAAAAACTGGTCCTTATTGACATGGTGTCGTGCTATCACTCTTCTCCCACACACACACATACACAGATTTTCTTTTTCTCTCTCCATCTTCAGTGAAGCTCATTACAGTGGAGATGCAGCTGGGTTAGGGGGCACACACACTCTCACACACTCACACAGAGGAACATGTGATGGTGTAAATGCGCTGAAAGGATAATTTGACACCCACTTGGCTATGATAGCCTGTAATTCTCTGACTCTTCCTGAACTCCTCCTCGGCACGCACACATAGAGTGCACTCTCAGTGGAAACTACTGCAGAAATGTGCCGGTCTTCTCTTCATTTTTTCCGGATGCAAAAATCCATCCCACTCCTGGATTTATGGCATGTATCAAAGCAATTCACAGCCGCAGCTCAGTCAAAGGTTTAGTGGAGGAAACCTGTGATTTCTGTCCACTCAATTCATTCAGAGCGACAGTGCAATTTGTTTCTCATCGTGATATGGGTGTTTTTTTTTTCTCAGACATCCAAGCAGGCAGCATCATCGCTCAAGGACAATAGGCCTGACAAGCCAATGACAGAGACACACATTTTTCTGTGGAAAATTATTTACCTGCTGAAATGATCAAGAATCAGGATGTCACTTCTTCCCTACAAGGTGCTTTATTCTTTTCTCCTATCGCTGTTTTAGTTTCTGTCTCTATTTATAGATGAGGAATGATAAAATAAAGCATCTAGTTGGCTACCGTTAGAAAATGAAAAAAATAATTGAATACTGTCTTTGTCCAGCACACATTAAAGCTGTTGTCAATTTCAGGTAGGAAATTGATACAGAAAGTCCACTTTCTACTTAAATATAGAAAATCTACAATATGTCATCCAAACCATAGATACACCGATCAAGCATAACATTATGACAGGTGAAGTGAACAACACTGATTATCTCTTCATCACGGCACCTGTTAGTGGGTGGGATATATTAGGTAGCAAGTGAACATTTTGTTCTCAAAGTTGATGTGTTAGAAGCAGGAAAAATGGGCAAGCGTAAGGATTTGAGCGAGTTTGACAAGGGCCAAATTGTGATGGCTAGAAGACTGGGTCAGAGCATCTCCAAAACTGCAGCTCTTGTGGGTTGTTCCCGGTCTGCAGTGGTCAGTATCTATCAAAACTGGTCCAAGGAAGGAACAGTGGTGAACTGGCGACAGGGTCATGGCTCATTGATGCACGTGGGGAGCGAAGGCTGGCCCATGTGGTCCAATCAAACAGACGAGCTACTGTAGCTCAAATTGCCCACAAAGTTAATGCTGGTTCTGATAGAAAAGTGTCAGAATACACAGTGCAACGCAGTTTGTTGCGTATGGGGCTGACTAGCCGCAGACCAGTCAGGGTGCCCATGCTGACCACTGTCCACCGCCGAAAGCGTAACAGTGGGCACGTGAGCATCAGATTGAGTGTAAATTGACTGAGCGTCTACAACTGTAGTTAAACACATGTATGACTTTGCTAAACTAACAATACAAGACGAAGGCGTCAGCTAACACGACATTAAAACGTAAAAAAACCCCATTAAAGTACCATAGTAAAATGTAATATTGAGTTTATACATACTGTATAAAAACAGACCAACACATTCTCAACTGTGAAAGGTTATCCTATTTTTTCGTGAATTTAAATTTTGGTGGTTTTACAAAGAAGCTGTGTGATATTGTGGCATAGTTGATTCTTAGTGAGTGACGACATGCTGACTGTTGCAAGATCGGTCGAACGTGGATCTATGTATACATATCTATGATCCAAACCCTGTGATTTACTGCACTGCAATTTTCTTAATTATTTCCCCACCCCCTGTTTTCCAGGAAAACTATATTTACAATTTTTTTTTTTTTACACTGTTTTTATTGATTTTGAAACATTACTAACAGAGACAAACAATACACGCACAAAAAAAAAAAATAATAATAATAAAATAAAATATAAATATAAAAAAATATATATATTTTTATATATATACAATGGTACATTAATATTATAACACCCAATGTTATAATATTATAACATTACACAGGAAACAGACTATTAGGATCGGTTTCCTTCAAAAATTCCATAAAAGGATTCCATACTTTGAAAAACTTTTCAGGTTTTCCCTTAATAATATATGTAAGTTTTTCCAAAGCCAAACAGTTAGACAATTCCTGTAACCATTGTTTAAAACTAGGGCTTTCTATATTTTTCCAATGGCGTGCTAGTATTCACATATTTTTAGATAAATATACAGTATACACTCACCTAAAGGATTATTAGGAACACCTGTTCAATTTCTCATTAATGCAATTATCTAATCAACCAATCACATGGCAGTTGCTTCAATGCATTTAGGGGTGTGGTCCTGGTCAAGACAATCTCCTGAACTCCAAACTGAATGTCAGAATGGGAAAGAAAGGTGATTTAAGCAATTTTGAGCGTGGCATGGTTGTTGGTGCCAGACGGGCCGGTCTGAGTATTTCACAATCTGCTAAGTTACTGGGATTTTCACGCACAACCATTTCTAGAGTTTACAAAGAATGGTGTAAAAAAAGGGAAAAACATCCAGTATGCGGCAGTCCTGTGGGCGAAAATGCCTTGTTGATGCTAGAGGTCAGAGGAGAATGGGCCGACTGATTCAAGCTGATAGAAGAGCAACTTTGACTGAAATAACCACTTGTTACAACCGAGGTATGCATCAAAGCATTTGTGAAGCCACAACACGCACAACCTTGAGGCGGATGGGCTACAACAGCAGAAGACCCCACCGGGTACCACTCATCTCCACTACAAATAGGAAAAAGAGGCTACAATTTGCACGAGCTCACCAAAATTGGACAGTTGAAGACTGGAAATATGTTGCCTGGTCTGATGAGTCTCGATTTCTGTTGAGACATTCAGATGGTAGAGTCAGAATTTGGCATAAACAGAATGAGAACATGGATCCATCATGCCTTGTTACCACTGTGCAGGCTGGTGGTGGTGGTGGTGTAATAGTGTGGGGGATGTTTTCTTGGCACACTTTAGGCCCCTTAGTGCCAATTGGGCATCGTTTAAATGCCACGGCCTACCTGAGCATTGTTTCTGACCATGTCCATCCCTTTATGACCACCATGTACCCATCCTCTGATGGCTACTTCCAGCAAGATAATGCACCATGTCACAAAGCTCGAATCATTTCAAATTGGTTTCTTGAACATGACAATGAGTTCACTGTACTAAAATGGCCCCCACAGTCACCAGATCTCAACCCAATAGAGCATCTTTGGGATGTGGTGGAACGGGAGCTTCGTGCCCTGGATGTGCATCCCACAAATCTCCATCAACTGCAAGATGCTATCCTATCAATATGGGCCAACATTTCTAAAGAATTCTTTCAGCACCTTGTTGAATCAATGCCACGTAGAATTAAGGCAGTTCTGAAGGCGAAAGGGGGTCAAACACAGTATTAGTATGGTGTTCCTAATAATCCTTTAGGTGAGTGTATATAGGTATTAAAGTCTCTTGAATGAAGCATAATTTTAACAAAATGTACCAATGTTAATTTATTGTAAAAAAAGTACCAGTGTAATGAGAAAGATAAACTTAAGGGACTAGTTCACCCAAAGATGCAAAATCTATTTTTCAAAAGGAGTATGTGAATGGATGGATGGATGGATGGATGGATGGATTGTCCACATTCACTGTGGGTTTTCGAAGTAAGACATGTTCCTGGATCAACATATTTTATTGATCCTGGAACAACATTCCTGTCCGAAAATTTAGTCCTAACCCTATCCATAACTTATCCCTAAAACCAGAGGAAAATGATAGGTGAGTAACACTGATGTAGAAGCACCTAACCCTGGTTGTAAGCTTAAATTTGACATAAACTGTAAACTTGTCCCTCAAATCTGATTGGTTGATTGGGTAACACTTTACAATAAGGTCTCATTTGTTAAAGTATTAACTAACATGAATTAACAATGAGCAATACATTTGTTACAGTATTTAATAATCTTTGTTAATGTTAGTTAATAAAAATCCAGCTGTTCATTGTTTGTTTATGTTAGTTCACAGTGCATTAACTAATGTTAACAAATATAACATTTGATTTTAATAATGTATTAGTAAATGTTGAAATTAACATGTACTAAGATTAATAAATGCTGTAGAAGTGTTGTTATTTCTTAGTTCATGTTATCTAAAGTAGTTAATTAATGAAACCTTATTGTAAAGTGTTACCGTTGATTGGAGTGTTGATCCAGGAACGTGTTTGTCCACACAGGTAGACAGACTGACTGACGAAAATCAAGGAAGAGGTCTGTGAGCTGCAGGTCTGGTGAGACGCGTGGAGGTTTGATGTATGGCTCTGTACAGCAGCCGCTGGAGTCATTGAGGTAATGTAATAACCTACATCACAGTAATACCAGCATGCAGTACTAGAGAAGGCACTGAGTATAGTCAGACGAGTCCATACAGGGCACAGACCACCTCTCAGAGGAGAGTAGGCAGACATAGCAGTCATACATCCTACACAGTTGTGAGATGAACATGCATTTTACGTCATACCCATAATAACTACAGTATATTGTATTTATCAGCATGGTCCATTTTATAATAAATGTTTAACATTCTTATGCAGATATCGTTTTTACTTTTCTTTCATGTGTGAAGGATTAATTCCTATTCATTACTGTTATTTTTAAATGCTTGTTATTGGACACATTGAAAGCACCACTGAATGCAACAGCTTTCCAAGAAGCACTAATAAGGATGACGGGATGAATGGATAAACGGAAAACAAAGTGTGAATGGCAGCGGCATGTTGTATACTTTTTGTGTTCGCTAATCTGAGTGTGAACAGTGTGTCTTCGGTATTCAGGCAGCTGGCTGCAAGCACGAGTGCTAATGCTACACAGCAATAAGCAGGTCACACGTTGCCAAATCACAAATAACAGCGCCATAGCTTTGAGTTTGAGTTTGAGTTTGATTGTCACTGTATCTCTCTCTGTATAAACAGTGACTCCAAACAGTATTTGGAAACTTACACCACTTAAAAATGTATGCATTTCATTGTATAAATATCAAACCAAGTGGCATCTGCAACTAACTTTACATTTCTGAGCTATTTTTGTAAAGATATGATTATTGAACTGAATTGAATCAACATTGAACTGACTCAAAATGAATAGATATTGTCTTCTGTATAGCTGCTTAGCTGAATTCAACTCATTTCATAATTGATGAACTTTACACAGTTATTGAACAGAACTGAATCAACACTGATCTGTCTGTCTATACACTATTATCATTTTAGAGCTGCTTTACAGCAGAATTTGAGTTTGTCTCATATTTGATGAAGTTTGGAAACTTGGTTTGTATCATTGAATCATTATTTTCCTGTTTGTCCCTATAAAGCTGCTTTGAAACAATCTGTACTGTACAAAGGTGACTTGACTTGTCTTTCTTTCAAATAAATGCCTCTTGGTTTGCTTTTATTATCTAAAGAAATGGCGTTTATACCTAGCCCTCCACTAAAACTGACAGATTCTTCAGATTCCCAGCTCCATGTTGGTGCATCTCGTCTTCAGTTCAGCCACTCATTTTCTATAGGGTTCAGGTCAGGGAACTTGGGACGGCCATGGCAGAAGCTTCATTTTGTGCTCAGTGACACACTGATTTTGAAACGATGATTGGGTACTTTTTTATACCTGTTTGCATCAAACCCATCTGGTGCCAAATAGCTTTTTAGTTTCATCTGACCACAGAACCAGGTCCCTTTTGAATTTCTAGTTGCGTCTGACAACTGAATATACTGGAGTTTGTTTCTGGATGAGTGAGCAGGATTTTTCTTGAATCCCTCCCAAACAACACGTGTTGATGTAGGTGTTGTTTGACAAATTTTTTTAGGCTTTCTGACCACAAGACTTAACTAATCTCTGCGATTCTCCATCTGAGAGTCTTTGTCCATTCAAATGCTCCTCCTAACTGTGCATTAAGACGATATAGACACACGTCCTCTTCCAAGCAGATTCCTAGCATCTTTAGTTGATTGGAACTTTTTAATTATTGCCCTGATGGTGGAAATGGGAATTTTTAATGCTTTAGCTATTTCCCTACAGCCACTTTATATTGTGTGAAGCTCATCAATCTTTTGCTGCACATCAGAACTATATTCTGTGGTTTTACTCATTGTGATGAATGATTAAGGGAATTTGGCCTTTGTGTTTCCTCATATTGATACTATTGAAGACATCATAGCTGGACAAGTTTATGCTCATAGTCACCCTAGTGTGCTAAAAAATTTAAAAATGAATGGGAATATACTTCAGAGATATTTTACTCATAAAACATTCTAGGGGTGCCAATAATTGTCACATTTCATAATGTGATTTTCCCCCCACTTTCAATTGTTTTACTTCAATGAAAGGTTAGATTTTTGTGATTTTTTTTTTAATGAAAGAGCAAAATGTTAAACAATGCAGATTTATTTTTACAGCTATATTTGATCATAATGTACCAAGGGAAAATAAGAATGTAATAATTCTGACCTTAACTGTAAGTACCCAAATACGTTTTGAAGACCAAAGCACCTCTTTGGTTTTCTTAATTCCGCTAATGTCCTTCTATTTCACTTTGCCACCCTGTAAGTTTTGTATGTTTTTCTGTGTGTGTGTGTTGGACAACGGGCCTGGGAGGAAAAACAGAAGAGGCCCCTAATACTAATAAACGAGTGCTACTTTCTCTTTGCCTCTCTCGCGCTCCAGAGCTTGCCCTCTGGGATAGCAGAGAAAGGCTGAATAATTGGAAAATATCCCTGCCTCCTATTCCGGAGAGATCCCTCTCTCTCTCTCTCTCTCTCTCTCTCTCTCTCTCTCTCTCCCCCTCCATCGTCTGTCTGCACAATGAGATACTGTTCTCATTTTGCCTCTTAAAAGGAACAATTAGCCTGGTTCGGGTACGTGTGTGCGCATGCTTTCAATATGGGGGCTGAGAGAATATGCTGTATTTACATATCTCTATGTAAATTGTGTATTCAGATGGCTGAATGTCGCAGTGCCAAGAAGAAGAAATAGTTTTGGGCGGCTCATCTGTGTCTCTTTCAACTCGCCTGCGTGCACACCCCCCTGACACATGCTTTGAGCTAATGGCCCTTCTGTTATTGGACATTCAGCAGGCCCAGTGCAGCATGTACGACAGGAAGCAGAGTGTTGCGAACTTCTTTTCATGCCGTAAAACGGTGAAAGAAAAACATAGCACTTCTACCTCTCTTCCATCCTCTACTCTCCCACTCCTCCCCCCTCCATTTATTCCTCCCAAAGCCCTGTGCAGAAAACCCTTAAACATGCTTTTGAAGTAAAAGCTTTTTTGTAATCTTGACAAGAGGGTGCAGAAGGTAATGGAGCAGTGTTGATTCACTGAATGACAGCCTCACTGTAGGGTCACGGAATGTTTCACATTCACCCTTGACACTGTTTTAGGGAAGCTGTTTTACCCATTTAACTTTTCCTCTTTTACTCACTGAAAATGAAACAAAGGCAGGCTTTTATAGATCACCCATCAACTCAAATTTCTAGACAAGACATGTTGGAGATCTTTGCTGAAATAAAACAGCCCGATTCAGACTAAATATGAGCATCAAACATGTAGTGCCAGAATTTTATTTTATTTTTATTTTAACACTTTATTTCGATAATCCGTCCGTCCATCCATCCATCCATCCATCCGTCCATCCATCCATGTCTGTCTGTCTGTCTGTCTGTCTGTCTGTCTATCTATCTATCTATCTATCTG
Organism: Rhinogobio ventralis; assembly: GCA_039654625.1. NCBI lineage: Eukaryota > Metazoa > Chordata > Actinopteri > Cypriniformes > Gobionidae > Rhinogobio > Rhinogobio ventralis. The sequence continues at coordinate 5,512,450 of CM077215.1, forward strand.
TCTGTCCATCCGTCCATGTCTGTCTGTCTGACTATCTATCTATCCGTCAGCCCGTCCGCCTGTCCATCCATGTCTATCTATCTATCTATCTATCTATCTATCTATCTATCTATCTATCTATCTATCTATCTATCTGTCTATCTGTCTGACTATCTATCTGTCTGAATATCTGTCCGTCCATGTCTGTCTGTCTGTCCGTCCGTCCGTCCATCCATCTGTCCATCCATCCATCCATCCATCCATGTATATCTATCTATCTATCTATCTATCTATCTCTCTCTCTCTCTCTGGATATATGTGTGTACTGGTATTCCACAGAATATACAGACAGTCAACTCCAGGCATAGTGATAATGGATTGTAGTTATTTGTAGGAATAACATAAGCAAATGATATGAGAGAGGTAGTTTTACAATCTTTTTTTGATTTCATACAAACACGTTTGCCGTCAGGGGATTTTACACCTTTGTGCCACCTGTCACTATAGTGAACATAAAAGGGTGGTGTGATCCACATAAATAGCAATTTGTTGTCGGCATGCTGAAAACTGTTTTTGAAAACTGTAAGAATAAATATTGCAGTTTTGATATGAATGCTACAATGATAGATTTTATCCTCATACTTATCTACAGTACATATATACATGTATTTGTCACGGTGGAGAGAATGACAAGGAATGACAGGGGAGTTATCAAAACCTCATCCCCTGAGTCAGAGACACAGATGGCTGTTAAAGTTGGTAATAATATGCTGGCAGAGGTCCATGTGTTACAGTGTGACTGTCAGCACATGCAGAGAGCAGAATAAGAGGAATGAGTGGCATTTAAACCATAATGACAGATTTTAAAGGGTTAGTTCAGGTTTTGAACGACATGAGGGTGAGTAAATGATGACATTTTTTAAATAAGGTTTTACAAGAGATAGATCTTAAAATTGCTTTTGAATGTTGCTGGTGTGTGTATTGTAAACCTTTAATTGTCTGCAGTGTGATGTTTTCCTCTGGCATAGAGAGACTTCAGCTGCACTGACAGTGTGTTTTATAGGTGTCTGGAAGATTCTGAGCCGAGGGACCACAGGGGAGTCACTACTTCTTGAGGAATTTTATTTAGCTGCAGCTGCTTGAGGAGTTTTTTCTTTAGAGGCTTAACATTTGTTTGCTCTCTTTTATGGCTTTCGTTTCAGTTTTATCAGTCTTTCCTGATCAATACTTCCTTGATTTACAGATGATCCCTTTAGTAGCTCTTGTTATAGTAGCCTTTGCTGTAAGTCCATGTTTAAAAAGTTCTGTAAATGTCCTCCAGTATTCTAGTAAGTAAGTAATTTCTACATTTAAGGTCATTTGAGTGTTTATCTGGCTGTTTGGATTAAATGTTTTTAAGTCTGAAAGTAGACAGTTCTTTGGGTAGAGAGCAGGTGGCCTTGGATGTTGTATCTGAGTGCAAATGGTCCATCATTATTGTGTATTGTGAACTGCACTCAGCTTCCTGCTGCATATAAATATGAGGAAATGCTAACATTGCTTAAACATCATTGTTGCTTTGGTAATCATTTTGTCCATAGGGGCTGGTGAATAAATTACTTCACTTTCACATACACTTGTAATGCTCTGCAGTTAAGACTGCATTAGGGCTAAAAATAAACAAGCTTTCCAAAGGCAAGCACATGCACCACTATATATAAACATACGTCAATGCAGTGTGTGTGTGTGTGTATATACTGTATATGTGATCTTTTATGCTGAGTTCTGAGTGTGTTATCAGTGCAGAAATATAAGCCTGCATGTGTGTTTCCAATATGACATCTCAAAAAGGATAAAAAAAAAAAAAAAAAAAAAATAGTAGCTGATATTGATCCAGACATGCCAAAAAGTGAAAGGTCGACATTTTTGAGAGGACATATTTGCTTTGCTTTCTGAAGTGATATACACCCAGGGATTTTTTTGTGAATACTGTAAAAGGAAAACATAGACATTTAGATGACAACTGTATTGCATATGTATATTTGTATGTGTATTTGTACGATAACGTGTTGCATTCTGGCTGAAAATGACCTAGTCTACGGAATTTGTGTAAAATATTGTAAAATGACAAGAGCTATACTAGAGATGCAAATTTATTTGTTAAAAGATTGCGATCTCAATTCAAAAATCCTCATTCCTAAATGACAGTGATTCAGCTGTCTATTAGACATTTGACAACTACGATCACATTGGAACATTCAGATCTGCGTTGGTGCTACTGCTGAGCCAGAGAGAGTACTTGTCATACAAGGTATGAAACAGCTTCACAAACAGTCTTTTCAAACACACAGTATCGTTATTTCTGTGTTATAGTAATTCAATGGAAATGGTCTGAAATGGTCCAGAATTCAGCTCTACAATATACCTTTTTCCCCTGTTTTTTAAAATAGTGATGCCACTCCACGTCATATAATGAATATTTGCTGATAGAATTAAAATACTAAATGATTAGAAATGGATAAATATCTGAATATTTCATCATTTTCATCATCTGCTTTTTTTCATCAGCCTATTTAGAGTGTTTTACTGACTAATTAAAAACCCACAAATGGATGACAAAATCAGTCCCGCCCATCTGGTGTCAAGGAGACAGCTGTTACATCCCTTCTCTCCCGGGGAGCAGATAGAAGAGCTCGCTCTGTTATTTCAGACAACATCGATAAAAACACTATGGATACACAGCATGCAAATCGTTACAGTGACTCTCCAACTGGTGCCAGAAAGAATGAAAAATCTTTATAGCTAATGAAAGTGCAAATGAGGCATTTGGTTAATGATGGGTTGAGGACAATATTGGCCTGATTGCACGAGAATGAATTAAGCAATGCGTGTTATGCTCTGACACAATTGTTGCTTTAAAAATCAATTTAATAGAGGTGCGGAATGCTGCGATTTTAAGTAGAAACGTTCTTTTTCCTCCCTTCTCGCACACATATTTACTTGATACATTCGCATTATTATGCTTGAGTGTATTGGTCTATTAATCACAGGCAGAGGAGCGTAGACTCATAGATCTATACGCTATATAAATATGCCCGGTATTGTACGGTCCCACTCTTTAGAACACACTGTATTAGCTGAATAAATTTCCAGGACTGCAGGACCTCTAGTAGAAAATCCATATCTTGATGCTTGACAGTTTACATGGTGGAAAGTGTTGCAGAGTCATACTTGCTTGAAGCGTTGCATTGTACTCTTTTTAAAAAGGCATGAATGTGGCATGAGTAAATGATTGTGTGTTTTCTATCAGGGTGTGTAAAAGATGGATTAAACAGATCAAGTGGGTAAACTAACTCATAAGCTGAGTAGCTCGTTCTACACAGATCATTTTATATTGTTTGTTTCTTTAAAAATAACTAAATCTGATATCATGATTGCTTTTTCCGGCAGTTTTCCTCTCGGGTCCCCTAACCTTATAAAATGTCTGCATTGATTTTACAGTATAGAATGCAGTGTTTTATTGTATGAAATCAATGTAAAACATTATAAAATCATGGCAAATTTTTTACAGCATACCTTTTTTTCTGTAGTTTCTTTTAAGTGTGATTCCAATTCACACCTATAATGAATAACTGCTGATGCAATTAAAATATAAAACCATTAGAAATTGATAAATATCTGAATATAACACAGAATGGTTTGCCTTGAGTATCATAAAGTCTCTCAGGGAGCATTTTACTCCATCTAGCACCAGCTGTACCTCTCTTGACCGCACAAACATTTTGAATAAGTAAAGTTAGGCTCCGGTTTCAGTGCGGTTTGATACGGTAGCAGGGGTGCGTTAGGTCACCCCTGGGTTGGCCTAAAGGGAAAACCTGTTCATGTTACATAATGAAAGCAATATTAATAGTATAAAGGAATGAGAAACATCTTACTTATTCAAAATGTGTAAGTGTAAATGATGAGTTTGAAGGCTTAATTGATTGTGAATTTTGCCTAATAGAAGTTACAAATTCCCAAATAACTGCATAGTGTTAGAGGCATAGAAAGTCATGCACAGCCTGAGGGTAATACAGTAGTAGATGCACAAATTGAACAAGTGTTTGATTATGCAGTGACTTTTTTTTTAATGTTTCATAGTATGATAAAACACTTTGAAATGCATTGTGCATTGATCAGATGCCATGGCTCAAAAGAAACGTATGCCGCTGGATCAGAGTTCTGGTTGAAAACCTATGCATTGCCAGATGAAGATTTAATAGCCTGTGCAATTACTAAGTCTGATTAGCAGCCAGTAAGTTTAGGTGCTGTAAATTTCAGGATTGTTTTCACTGATTCATGGGCGCCAATAAGGCCTGAGTCATCACACTGTGGTTGGACAGATGGAAGAACATAAAGAGACAATGTGCCTTATAAACTACTGATAGGTTTCTCTGTATGGCATTTTTTTGTCTTGAACTTGTCTTTAAAGAAACCGGCTTGGTTTGCCTATGTAGTGATTCAGTTTTTTTTCAAAATTTTTGTCATGTCAGTGTATTGTAAGGATAGAAGCAAATGTTCTTTGGAAATTACAGGGAGAAAATTCCCTGCTGCAAGTTTTAAAGCATCAACTCAAATGCATTTAATTGATCCACAATCAGTCAATCAATCAGTGCAAGTCAATATACAATGGTTTTCATTGTCATAATATGTGCAAAAGGCAGTGAAATGGGAATGTTGAAAGACTTTAAAGCCACAATATGTAATTTTTCGCCGCTAGAGGTCGCTTATTCAAAACAAAGGCGTAGCTTGATGAAGCCTGGATTTCGCGGAGCTTTTATTATGCCGCAGACGAACGCTTCCGCTTCTTCCACTCATGTGTATGTGGGGTTTTATCATATTAGGTACATTTGAGTGTGTTAAAAGTTGTTATAATGCTACTCGGTGCGTTCGCTCAGCGGCGACTAAGAGACAATTGTTGCAGACTGCAGTAAGCTAGATCGATATTAGGTACTCGTGGTAAATCAAGAAAATGAGATTTAAACAATTAGACATAACAGAATAACTGTGTTGAGCTATATAACAATGATTCATTTTCTGTGGATGAATGTATCCAAACAGTTGTTCACCTGTCTAATAAAACACATAATATTAAAACGTCTTTGGCGTTTTCATGGTTTCTACAAAAAATAAATCCGGAAATCGAGGGTAACGCGGGTATGATAGGCGACACACAGTCCGTGTCCTGGTTAAAATTGCTTATTTCTCTGGATTTAAACATTCTTGGAAATGTTTAGGATAATGCAAGTACACAAGTCAACAAAATATATAACATTGTTCTAGAGGTTTTTGGAAATTTTAATCCTAAAATCGTACATATTATGCCTTTAAGAAAGGAACAATATATACACGCCTATATATAACTTGTAATCTAACTTGGATGGTCTCTTAAACTTTTAGAAACACTACTGAACGTTCTTTATAGTATGAATACTGCATTAAAACATACTTCTGCTTCGTTTAAGCCTTTAAATAGCCGAGTCAAACACCCTAATTTGCACCCTAATTTAAGGCATCAATCAAGTAATCAGCGCCATACAGAATACCATTATTTTTATTATTTTGATAATCAGCGCAGATGGCAATATAATGGAAACGGATGGTATGTTAAATTACATTTAGAGTGTTTGCTATGATATAATGTCTGAAAGTAATGTATCGTGCATTTAAACCCAGTGCTCCCCTCTGTGAGAGCGCAGCACTATTATGCGCTGAGGAAGCGGATCGCCTGTAAAGCGGCACTGCGGCAGTACTGTATCAATCCGCCCGGTCCCCGCTCGCTCTGGGATCCTGAAGCACGGACTCGCGGAGAGGAGCAGCTTCGCTTCCTTGCAGGATTTATTTGTTTGTGGAAAAATTCTCTTTTGTTTTCCGTTCTAGAGCAGCGCGCTTTCCGAATGTCGACGACTCGCTCGGACGGCCCTTCTCCACTCGCCAGGCTTTGCATGTGTTGCTTTTGTCCTGCAGGAGAGAAGGCAGGCTTTGTGTTTTGGTGGATCTAGAGCTGAAGGAGGCAGTGCCAGGCGCTGCTGCTGCTGCTGTGGGCTGGACCTGCTACGGTGCGTGAGATTTACTGACGGGGAGAGAAAAAGAGAGAGACAAAAAGGACTCATGGAAGACAGCGAGAGTGAAGGGAGGGCTGGCAGGGAGTGTAAATACATTAAAACCATTTATATATTTGGCGTGTGTGCGCGCGTGCGCGCGCGTCTGACAGGAGTGCCAGCACAGGGCATCATCAGGTTCAAGGGATATGTGATTGGGAAATATCTTTGTAATAATAGCCGACCGGGACTATTGATCAGTGCTGTTGGTAAAATGTTACTGGAATGCATAAACAATTGGGAAAAAGTCAGATTGCAATGCTGACATACAGTGGTTTGTTAGTGGTTTATTTTTGAGGCAGATGAAGGTTGGTGGCCAGTGAAGTTTAAGTTGATGGATGTCTATGATGTCATAACGTAGCTGCTGTAGATTTTCATGTCATCTTGTGAAGTTAACACTGATGCTCGATTATGATGTCAGTATAGCTGTTGTAAGTCTTTGTCTAGTATAGTTTACATTTCTATTTGTGATTTAACAGATGATGATTTTTTGAGTTTATGCTTGATTATGATGTCATAATGTAGCTGGTGCTTTGGTGAAGATAATTGATTATGATGTCAATGTTGCTACTTTAAGTGTTTATGCTATCTAGTAAAGTTTTTTTTTTTGGCTGATTACCAAAATGTAGGTGATAATGTTTAAGTTGATGCTTGATTATGATGTTAGTGTAGCTGCAGATTTAGTGAAGTTGATAGGTGATTATAATGTCATAATGTACAGTAGATGCTGTATGTGTTCTGTCATTTGTTGAAGTTTATAATGTCATAATGTAGCTACTGAAGGTGTTAATGTCATCTTGTGAATTTGAAGATGGATGATTATGGTCATATATGACATCATGTATTATATAATACATTTTAGCCACAGCCTTCTGGTAGAAAAAGATGATTATGCTAAAAAGCTTCATTAGTTTAAAAAACAAACGACTTAAGCAACTTTATAATGACAGAACATTATACATGAACACTGCAATTATTTATTATGTTGAGCAAAGCCTTGTCTCTTTTTGAGATTAATGGAAAATAATGCTTAGAAAGAATAATTTCAGCTGCCGTGCAGACCTTGGTTTGTTAGTATTTGTTATTTATATAATCTGAGAAGAACCCAACTTCTGTTTGACAACCCTGAATGTGGGAGATTAAGTTGTATTGAAAGTTTTTCGTGCTTTATCTACAGTTTGGTGACATTGAGGAACTTTTAGTAGAGATTATCAGTAAAGTGCAGAATGATTGTTTGTGGCTGTTGGTGTTTTAAGTACATAAATGTAACTCTATAGAAGAGATGACTAGAAGTAAGCCATAAATGTTCTGTCAGTGTACTCAGTTGAACTAAAATTTGCTGTGAGAAAATGACAATTTTTTTCTCTTGATCTACAGCTCCGTTAAGAAAAATGAATAATTTTACTCCGCCTGTCTCCGGTTATAGCGGTCTCAGAATAATGACTGTGCAGGAGGAGAAATATAAGCTCTTGAATATGTAATACAGGAGATCTACACTCAGCTCTGTAAATGGCTCATTATATGATGTATTTCATCTGCAAGAACACATTCTGAATAATTTCCTACACTAGATTTTGTTTTCTTTCAAAAAAACTGTAAGATCTAGGAAGATAGGAATGTGAAAGTGACTGTATTCATTGTGGAATTAGATCAAAAGGAAAGCATCTTAAGATGATCTCTAAATGTATTGTGAAAATTGCTGTATACATATGCCTGCATGATGTATTCCTATGTATAGCTAAGGGTGGGGATTCTGGGAAGGCTCTTATAGAGAACATCTCAAACATCTGCTCTCTATCTCTTTGACTTGTAGGATGGGAAGGTGTCAGACTGCACTTAAACAGAGTGTTGGGTCCGTGAGGACAGCCATGTGGAGACCTGTTACAGCTCCGTTGGAAGACACTTCAAGTGATCTGCCCGTTTGCTTCCCTTAAACGTGGGCTGAATTTGGAAGTTTGGATACTTTGCAGTTTGGCAACCCTTAACAGGATTCTATTTTGGATTTCTGTGCTTGTGGATATATGCATTTATCCTTCTGGAATCTCATGTGTGTATTGCATTTCAAGCAAAGTCACATAACATCAGCCGGTTGTGGAATTTGGATAATAGCACATCTCTCGCTGGAGTTCGGTTATTAGGCTTTAAATTACAGGTGTTTGTTGGGAATCGTGCGAGTTCGGCATCCACAACTGAGCTTGAGCCGAGAACCTCCTTCTAGGAAGTGTTCGGTTGAGTGTGTGTCATCTGGTGAAATGGATGGCCCGCGGTGCAGCGGGATCCGGAAAAAGCGGAAGTCTCGGTCGGTGCGAGACCGGGAGCGGATGTCTAACGGGATCAGGAATAACCATGTCCGGGGCTCCGTGCTTCGATTATCTTCGGATTCTGAGAGGGAAAACAGCACCAAGCCCTCCTCCTCCTCACGACCCAGGCCACCGAGGAGGAAGAGGAAGGAGTCTACCTCTGCTGAGGAGGACATCATTGACGGATTCTCAATATCGGGATTTATGACGTTGGAAGCTCTTGAGGTAAGAGACCAGGGTAGTCTTGTATGGCGGCCTTCGCGTGAATGTGTTTTTGACTGCTGCTTTTGGAAGTGCTTGTTTGGTTTGGTTGTGAAAAGCTCAGTGACCGTATAATGACTGCTTTATTATTGTCTGTAGACTGCTTCTTTCTGGACTCTAATTGCCTGGGTCTGTTTGCACAGTATTGGATTTTCTGTTGTTCCTCTGTGAGTGTGTTTGTGATTCAAGCAGATGTGGCTTTATATGTCATTTTCCTGCCAAAGACATAAGGCTCATCCGAATTTGTGTACTTATGCACTATTCTGTGCCATTTTGTATTATAAATACTGTGTGTGTAGAGTGTTCACACTGGAAATTCCAACAAGAAGTGCACTTCAAATACCTGGATGATGCACTTATTTAACTGAAAAAACAAAGTGCGGAATGTGAGACACTTCATGCACTCAACTATTGCAGCTTTCCTTATGTAGAAGACGAGGGCCTATCAGACTCTGACACTGGATGACACAAAATAACCATATAAAATTCATACACATGACAGTTTGAGTATATAGTGCATAGAGTGTCATTTGGACACAACTGTAGTTGAGTATATCCCTGCTTTAAGATGCTGTTTTGAGAATGTTGACGACCTAGTTTTAGATCAAACTTAATGCTTGAATACTAAGAATCTAATATAAATGTTCTTATTATATATCATCACTAATAGAAATTATGTTATGTTAGCAAAAGGTGTTCATGTCTTCTGGTGAAGTTGAAGCTGCAGATGTAGCTATTGTAGATGTTCAGGTCACAGATTTCAGTCATATATTTAGATTTTAGTCACAGACTTTTGGTAAGAAAGATGATTCTGCTAAAAAGAAAACAGACATGCACAACTTAAACACACAACTTGGGCAAAGCCTTGTCTCATTTGAGATGATTAATGAAAAATAATACATAGAAAGAATAATTTCAGTTGATCTAGGTTTTGAACTACAACTGTACTTCTAGAAATCACTCCGATTTTGCAATAGTCTCATTTTGACTACAGAATTATATGCAAGTATATATTACAGAGGACTGACTTGATATGTAATTATATAGAAATGTATTCGTCCTGCATGGCTTGAAGTGAAATTCAAACTTCATATGTTTGAAATAAGGGTTGGATGCACAAGCCAAGTTAGCTACAGCTTAGGCATCTATATCTCTAACTCGTTTTGACAGCATTCATACTCAAACTAAACAAGCTGCTTTGGTCTGTTACACATATTCTAGGCTGATTGATCAAATGGGTACTGTGTGGATGTTTATTATTATTCTGTTTATTGGTAAAACTGCCATATGAGTTTAAGACTTTATACAGCCATCAAGTGATGTTGGAAATATATTACATGCACGGAAATGGCCAAGTGAAATCAGTTTTACCATTGGTAAACTGAAGTTTTGATGCTGGAAAGTAAAGGCTGGAATACACTACATGACTTTTAACATCTGAACAGATTTTAAAACACTTGGCATCATACACTGTTACAGAGAAAAACTGTGCATCATACACTAAACGACACTACCAGACATTCAAATTGTCAGTCCTGCTAACAAATAGCTTTTTCCATTTATAAAAACTTCTTGGCAGGAAGCAGTAAATGGTAAATTAAAATTACCCTGCTGTCTTTCAATAATATTATTTTAATTAGCCTATTTAATATTTGTATTTATATTATTATTCATTAAATATGATTGTCATATTATAGTTAACTAGTATAAAGCTAATAACTCACCCTTTGCTACCAAGTTTCATGATTTTTTTTAGATGCTATGAATAAAGAAAACATAGTTTGGGTATAATGATGCAGGTGTATTCACTTATGTTTTTTTTCTGCCATTCACTGTTACTTCCATATTTTGTTCCTGACTTTTGATGTGTCATATTGTAGGTGCTTCCAGGAGCACTTGAAGGCAGCATTGGCCCTCGCCATTGTTTTATTTTGTCAGTCTTGACAGGACATCTGTAGAGTGTCATCCTGACTTTCAGCGTCGCTCTTGCTGTTAAAAGCCCAACAGTCTGACACGACAAAGCTTTACCCTCACATCCCCTACAGATGCTGTTGCATTGTGCTGGATGTTCACTACAGTAATCTGTGAAAGGAGCCCGTCAGCAGCTTACACTGTCACGCTAGCGCTGTGAACCACAGGCGCAGTTCTCCAGGGGTGACATCTCATTCACCGCTCTTCACTGTTTTGGGATCTGTGACTTATTGCCATCCCCTGCATGCTCTCTCATCTTGCTTCATTTAGAAGCTCACAGTCTAGATCCTGCATGTTAGTGATCAGCTTTATTCTCGTTCATGCTGCTCAGATGACCATGAGACTAAATGAGCCAGTGCAGCTAGCCAAATCTAATGTATTCGGCCTATTCCAAGTGTAATTCTTGTGGGGTTTGTTTGCCATTATTATTGATAGTATAGAAAAAGGATTGTAAAACTGGATAGGGAAATGACACGACCAGGACTCACATTTTCCACATGAGCACCAGAGCTCAATGCATCAGTGCAAACTGCTATGTCACAGCACCAACTTTATTGTATTTTTTTTTTCATATGAAATTATAGCAGTAGGGGGATGTTAATATCAGTTTTGCACTGATTGCTTGCAGTTGTGATTTTGGCCCGTAGATGTAGTAGCAGTTTTTTGTCCATATGAATCGATGTTTACATTACGTCAGATCCATCTTACTTTTATCCAATACTAGGGGTGTAACGGTACACAAATCTAATGGTTCAGTACGTACCTTGGTTTTCAAGTCGGTATAGCAGGGGGCAGAAAACTAAACATAAACAGTGGTTTACTGAACAAAGTGTGTCTCTGTCTTTAAATAAATTCAATTATAATTAAAAGTTTAAGGATAATTTTTTTTTAAAATCTCTGCTAATGCTGTAAACTATATAGGGAGCCCTTACTTGCACATTACTATAATATTAAAGGTTAACAACAGAGCCCAAAGTATTAGCCTAAATTCAGTTTTTAGATATCATAATCAACACTCAAATAACAAATTGTATGCAAACATGTACATTGCACATACATTTTTTACATTAACTTCAAAATCTCTTTATAAAATGTTTTCGTTGTTAAAAATATAATAATTTACATGTCTGTCATTCACTGTCGGTGCCGCTTGAACTGAGGTGCCTATACAGTGATCTGTCATGTCACATAAAAGAGCATCAAAACCTGTTTGCATTTCGTGATAAAATGGACAGAATTTAAAAGATGACACTTTGTTTCTCATCGAAAGTAACAAGATGCAGAGCTTATTTTGTTTATTGGTGGCTAATGGTGGTTAGGCTATACCGCTGTATTCGTTGTGTACACATAAGACATGTACCAAAAATTTGTGGGATGAATATGTGTACCGTTACACCCCTAATTACTATTAAATCAAATGTAAAGGAAGAAAAATTTGTTTTGTGACATAAGGTAAGGTGAGGTCAACCTCAATAATGGGGCAGCAGTACGTACCGTAGGTGGTGTATTGCGGTTTTTCGGGTCAGTTTGAATATTGTTATACCCCTATCCAATACACCTATTCTCTCTTTATCCCATTTCATTTAAATGGTCCCCCCTCTTTCTCTCTTCCTCTACATACTCTTACAACAATCCCTTGATGGCTTCAATTTGAGCAGGAATTTGTCCTCAATTTGCCAGGAGGTTCTTGAAGAATTCGTACAGGTGTTCCCAAATGACACAATGAAATCAAACTCGTTCCACTCCAGTGGACAGACTCGCTCATATAGGAGTGAGCCATCAGCGCCGGGTGTTTATTAATGCTGCTTAGTGCTGGAACGACAGGCCTGAGAGGCAGTGTGTTACACCACTTTGAGAAATTACTAAATCATCAGGCCCGGGCCGCCTCAACAAACCTCCTCCCCCTTGGTCCCTGAGCACAAAGTTGCCACGTAATCGCTTCAACCTCCTCCCCCTTACCCGCCTCTGCATCCCCAATTCAATATTACTTAATGCCTGCACCACTGGTGCCCTTAAACCACTTTATGTGATCATTGTGTTGTAAAGCTCCGAGCTCATTTGATTGAGAACAGCAGTCACGCTGCCTGCGTTCCCCACTCCATTGATCCAATCGTAAGAAAATGGTTAAGTCAATGTAAATAATGCTAATGTTCTAGCACGTGCCTGACGCAAAACAAAGCGTTTTTTCTTCACAGTGGCTTTTCTCTTTCAGTTGGCGATCAAAATGGCTTTTCTTATCTTAATGCGAAAGCATCTACTGTTTCTTTTTTGTGTTTTCGACTCCATTGTGTTCTCCTCTTTAGCTAAATTAATGAGTGGCACGTTAATGATTTCAGACTGAGCTTTTATTATTTATAAATATTTACACAGCCTGCAATAACTTAAATGCAGCTCTAGAAATAAAAGATAAGCATTTCAGAGAGAGACAGGGAAAAGACAGAGCGTGGAACCATCGTGCCAGGCAGTGGAAATTAGGTCATGGCCGGAGGAGGGGTTGGCATGAGGCCCAGAGGGGCACATCTTTTGCCTGTATTCGCCTAATGCCACAGCAAGACAAAAAGCATACTGGCAACTTGTTATTCATTTGATATGTGGATTAACTAAGTTATGCATTCATGAAGGGTTACGGTCAGGTAAATCTGTTGCATTAAGTGTAAATCGTCTTCATAATGTCAATTGTTTTGGATAAAAGGCATTAAAGGAAAAGGTGAACCAAAAATGATTCCATAATTTACTACTCACCCTCAAGCCATCCTAGGTGACTTTCTTCTTTCAGCCAAACACAATCAGAGTTATATTAAAGACCCCCTGTGACTAGAAGTTTTTAATGTTGTTTATATGTCTGTGTGGTGTTTTTAATATGCTTTTAGACAAACCATGTGCAAATTCATGCCAACACCATTGCTGAGGATTTTCTCCTTAAAAGTCCAGTGAACCAAAAACAGTCTCAAAAACACGGTTTGAAATCGTGTGTTTCTGACGTCACAATCTACCTTGTAACCAATCACGTTAACGTGCGGGCGGGCGGGCGGGCTTTAGCGTATCATCATTACTATGCTGCTATGAGTCTTAAGAGAAGCCAGATTATCCCGGTATATTTTTCTGTTGATATGAAAAATCATATTTTTACGTTTAGCAATTTAGCGGGTGAATTATGTATATAATGTAGGGATGTCACAAGTACCGGTACTTCGATACCAAGTCGGTACTGAAATAAAAAAAAATGTGGCGATGCCAGCATTTCTGTAGTATCGGTAGTACCGACTCCCGAGTATATTCGGTACCCGCAGCTGCGTTCAATCGCTTCCATGTTAATCTAAGCGCAGGTCTCCAGACTGTAGCCGAATATATACTTGTGTCTGTGAATATTAAACTGCAAAATACTATTTAAATATTACTCCTGCAAATTCTGCGTCTCTGTGTGGATGACGCTGTCTCGCTGTCTTTGTCGTCTCTGCCGTGCGTCACTATAGGAGGACACGAATGCATAAACCGTCACTTCATGAAAATTTACCGTTTCACTTGAGAAAACTGTCATATCATGAACACAGACACTCAAATATCTTCACGGCAACCCGTCAAAATAAAAGTTCGGTTTAACATGAAGAAATTGACAATATATTGGGCTACTGTTGTAGTCTACAGTAGATTTAACTACGTCTCAATGTAATATTACGTCTCTACTAATAATAATAATTATGCCTAGATCGTTGCTTATTTTTCACTTGATCTTTTTTTATAAACAATGTTTACTTTTAAACAGCATACAGCCTTTTAAATGTTTATGTATTATTTACTTATAATGATTATCATCATAAATAATAAACTCATTGAATTTAATTAAATAAATAAAAAAAAGAAGTTAAATCAAATAAAAATAAAAACATTTTTGAGGTACCGAAATTGGTACCGAGTACTATAAAAATGTTATGGTATTGGTACCGACTACTGGAATTTTGGTATCGCGACATCGATGTTATGATGAACTATATGCCTTTCTGTACTGACGTTGTATGATGTTCAAAGCATTTCTAAGGATGCTGATTTTTAGAAGGTAGACCAAGATGGCGAACGGGAACATGGTTTGTGTAACATTAGCAACACATTATTAGCTATTTGATAACGTAGTCAAGCAAAGGGCTAATCATACTATTTACCATTATGTGTCCGACGTTGTGAAGAGCGATGTCATTGTGCAGCGTTTACTACAGTAACTTGAGTAAACGTTAAGCGAGTGGATCTCTGAGCTGGTGTGAGTGGGTGGAGGCTGGGCTAATTAACATTACATTCAAGTTAATTTAAAGCATGAATTTTTTTATTTATTTTTTTTTTCCAAATAGTAAACTTTTAAATAGGTCATTTTGTTGATCAAAGATGAGTTTTAAGGGATAAAATGATTGACTACAGGGGTACTTCAAATAATATCTGGGCTCATTCGAGCTTTGTAATGGCATTGAATAGTGGAGCTTCAAAAACTCGGGCAGTATTCAGTGCCATTACAGAGCTGAGAATAGCCCCTATATATTTTTTAATATAACTCTGATTGTGTTCGAAAGTCATATACACCTAGGATGGCTTGAAGGTGAGTCAATTTTAATTTTTGGATGAACTATTCCTTTAAATGATTATTTAGGGTTCAATACAATTGGTTACCAAAAAAATACAAGACTCTTACAATGGAAGTAAATGGGGCAAATTTTGTAGGGTTTGAAAGCAGTGAGCAAATGTGAAGCTTAGAATGGTTTAAAAACCGATTATTTTTTCCATTAAAACAACTTGTGTTATTTGAGCTGTGAAATTGTTCTCCTCATTGTTCAGTCGTTTTAGGGTTTTAAGTATTACACTGTCATGACATACGTGACATGATTGTGATGTAATCGTGTCAAAAGCACTGTGACAGAAATGTCTTCTTAGCAGAATTGCGAGACAGGCTATAGATTTTCTGAGCTGTAGATGTCTCTTTGCTGTTTGAAACAGACAAATCGAAAGATGGAGAGAGAGAGACGGATAGAGAAATTGATTACACTCTTCATTGAGAAGAATATTGTTTCACTGAATTTATTGATGTTGCATCTGTGCCTAGTTAAAATACACACACATACAAAGTCTGTCAATAAGTATATTGGAATAAAGAAAGAACACTCTGCATGTAAAATACATAAAACACTAATTTCTTTATAGTCAGAAATTGCTGCAAAAAATTGCTGCAAAAATGTTCTTCAAGAATAGCCCTAGATATTTCTATGGATGATATGTGTAACTTTTTTTAAGCCTTCAATTAATTTCCTCCATAACAGTGCTTATATCTACTAATGGCAGTGACATCCGATATTCATTTAGACCTCATTTGAAACTGTCAGAATATGATGTGTGATATGCATTAATACATTGCTGCAGGAGCCATGACGGACACATCAAATATACTGTCCTGTCACTCCAGGGCATGCTAAATGCAGCCGATGGATCAAGCTGTAGTTACACTTCTGCATTCCTTTAGACTCCTACGTAGACAGCGTCCCTTTTGGATCACAAGTCAAATGTGTTTGCAGTTGTAGGGTTATTAATGCATGATATGGGATTGCAAGTGAAGCTACAGTGCAAAAAATTATTTATTTAAGATACAAAACATGCTGAGAGCAATTGAAGATCAGCAATATGTGGAATTACTGTAAGGCTGAGTCCTGATTATACTGTGCTGATGATTATAAAATGTAATGTTATATATATTTTCTTTATATATTAGTATCTACCTTTTTTGCAACACAGAAGAAAACTGTTTTCTGTGAATGTGCGAGACTTTTGATTCATTAGCTGATATACTGCAAGGCAAGTTTATTTATATAGCACATTTCATACACAATGGTAATTATGAGTGCATTACATAGAAAAGGTATTAAAATAATGATAACATAATCACAACATATGCATAAGAAAAAGACAAATCGAGTCTGTAGGTAAATAAGTGGTCGAATAACAAAGTGCTGTAAACAGTAAAACTGTTGGCACTACAAACCAATGTGTTCATTATTACGATAATAAATTAAAATAATATGATGATAAATGGCAATATCAATTTGCAATAAATTTGTAATATCAAGCAGCATAACAGACTTTTTTTTACAGCTAAAAATAACTGAAAGCGGATGATCCCGGAAGCCTTGCTTGTTCAAGTGAAAAATGTCCGCACCCTCTCTTATGTTAAAATAAGGTGTATAATATGCATAGTGTTACGTTGTAGTATTACTAGCATGGTGTAAAATTGCGTCTTGGCGGTACACTACGTTGTGTACTGCATTTGTATATAAGCATTAGCAATCAGCCAAATTCCTAACCTTAATGATTAATTGTCTTTAAAATGAATTATTGATTGTTAACTTTTAGGTTTAAAAAGTGCTGTGGTAGTTTGTGAAAAGACAATCATCTCAAATAGCATAAAGGGATGCGCACTTTAAAAATGCATGTTATTTAGTAGTGCAGGGTGGTAAACCGGTTCATCCGGTAAACCGGTTTCAATTTTGTGACCGATATGAATTTTTCTGGTGCGTTGTTGAAACAGCGGCTGTATCTAATCGGAGGCCATGAAGAGCGCTATGAGTGTTGAGAGCAGTCCTCTATTAACTGCATGTCCTTACACTAATGGTAATAACTTTATAACACAACAATAAATAACTCACACAACTAACTCTTTAATACTGCAAATACCACTTCGCGATGCGGAAAACACGGATGAAATCACAGATTGTTCTGCCGTGTCTGTGTGAATGAGCGCAGCGGTTTCGTCTACTACTACACAAACTGAAGCGCGCGTGACATTCACGATGATTTCAGCGTCTGCTGCCGCCCTATACGAGGGCACATGAACTTCATCTGTGGAGTTACAGTCACTTAATGAACATTTCACCGTTCAATTTGATAAAATTATCGACATTTGTTGTTTCATATACACAGGAAATCAAAGGTCTTTATGACAACCCATCAAAATAAAAGTTCGGTATAACATGAAAGAACAAACAATTGTACATTAGAGTGTACTTCGAATAATAAATAAATAATATACCATTTGTTAAAACACACACAAACTCAAATGTCTTCATTCCAAGCCGGCAAAATAAAAGCTCTGTCTACCTTGAAATTATTATTACAGAAATTGCACAGTAAAGCATACTTATTATCATTATTATTAATTTCTAATAATATTTCTAATAATTAATTACATTTTCATTTCTAGATTGTTAGGTTTATGAACTGAATTGATTTTTAAATGAATTTGTCTTAGTGTTTATTTTTTTTTGTCTTACAATGTTTATATATATATTTAACATTTAAACTAGTGCTGGAGATTAATCGCATCCAAAATAAAAGTTTGTGTTTATATAATATATGTGTGTGTACTGTGTGTAATTATTATGTGTATATATATATATAAATACACACACATGCATATATATATTTAAGAAATATTTGCATGTATATACTGTACATATAATTTATCATATATGTGTGTATATATATATATATATACATGCGTGTGTGTGTATTTATATATACATAATAATTATATACAGTACAAACACATATATTATGTAAACACAAACTTTTATTTTCGATTAATCACGATTAATTTCCCCCCGGCTCTGATTTATACTTCTGCGTCGAACCTGCGCCGTAGCCTCTACGCAGTGGGCTCCATGTCGAATTTCATTTATACTTCTGCATCCTTGTCCGCGTCAATGTGCAGTTACACATGCAGAGGGAGCATGTGTACCCCTGAGGGAGGGGTTTTGAAAGACCAATCATAGCGCTTGCGATCCGCGTAGAATTGACACGTTGTTACATTTTTGGAGAGGTGCACGTCAGGGTACGTTCTAGGCTATGTGTGCAACACACAGGCTACGACATAGCTACGGCGTACACTCGACGCAGAAGTATAAATTGGGCTTTATTTTTAACATAATATGATATAGAGCATGCTACGTCTAATCTCTAATTCTATTC
This sequence comes from Rhinogobio ventralis, assembly GCA_039654625.1. NCBI lineage: Eukaryota > Metazoa > Chordata > Actinopteri > Cypriniformes > Gobionidae > Rhinogobio > Rhinogobio ventralis. The sequence goes on from CM077215.1 coordinate 5,531,075, forward strand.
ACAATAAATAGTATGCAAATTTGGACTTGGCATGCATTTCAATTTTTGAATCAAATTCAAGGTCATCTCATCACCATGTGGCATTGATGTGAAAAAGTCTCAAATTTTAAAATAGATGAGTGTTGTTTGTAGATCCAGAACTCAGTATATTGTCTAAAACTAACGCACAGGTGTCTACAATTAAACTAAATATCAAGCTGTCATCAATACTGAATAATCTTTAGGTGCCCAGCAGGAATTGTCTGCTTACTGCATGATTAAAATAGTTTGAAATGGCTCATTAATTAGCAGTGTCGTTCAAATGTGTTTTCTCTCATTTGGGCTCCATTAAAAGCAATCATCCAATCACTGACGATATTAGCCATGACCTGACATTTATTTGATCTTTAGAGGCATTTCGAAAAGAAAATAACGCTCTGTACTTGTTAATGGAAAAACGAAAAACAAAGATGTGCTTGGTTGTGACAGGTAATTTGCTAAATGCCGCAACAAGTACAGGTGTGATGAAGGTTAATTGTTGTAAGAGCTTTAATCCAGTGCTGGCGCAGGTAGCGGTGCAACAGCTGCACATGTTATTTTGCCATCGACACATCCAGGTGTGATGTCCGACACACGCATGCATATTGACTTGTACATAGAGACAAACATATGTAAATCATTGTTTTATGGTTATTTCCAGGTGCCATGATACACACACACACACACACTTTAAAGCAGCAGCAGCTGTGGTAATAGCTGGGGTGTTGCAAGAGGGCTGTTAACCACAGTAAATGTTTGCTCTCATGTTTAAATGGTGTGGCAAGAATATCATTAATGACCCTGTGAGGGTGTGCAGAGGGGATAGTGCACTGTGTGTGTGTGTGCGTGCGTGTGTGTGTGTGTGTGTGAGAGAGAGAAGTCAGCACTCAGCATTCCTCCGAACTCTCCTAACATCTGTTCATTGATATGCACTGATGCCTTTGTAGCTTTTAATTAAAAACGACAAAAACGTTTTAAGATGTTAACAGTTTTCAAATTAAACGGTGTCTATTGGTCTCGCTGGCTGCTGTAGTGTCTGTTAACAACCTGTCCTTCTGAAAAGAAAACTCACCTCCACCACCACAATGTAGGAGTGGACCAAACATTTTTTCTTTATCCATGTTTCCAACACAGGGTTGCTGCATACTGAATACTTAAAGAGTTAATACAACACTGTAAAAAATTGCTGTACTTTTTACAGAAAACATTTACAGAATATTACTGTTTAAGCATTTTACAAGATGTAGCTGTAGTTCGCAATGCATTATGTAATTAATTTACAAAAATGAGGTGTAGCTTATGCGTTTTCACAATAACTTATTGTGGTGTGGCATTATGGGATTGCGCAGGCTTCGTTCAAATTTGAAATCTAGTTGACTGGAGCAGCGCGAGAATGATTGAAGATCAGAGACATTATTCATAATTTCTGCTAAGTTCTTTAGAAATATATACTTTTTTACTTATTTCATTGAATGTATAAGCGATATCATGTCACAGTAGCACGTTCTAACAGTTTAACAAAATGTTTTAATGCCTTGCAATGCCTTGCTGCCAGTTTTAATAGTATTTACTTGCAACACCCTTGACTTGGTTTTTATTCATTTGTAAATATATTCAGATAGTGTTTATCCTAATGCATTTAAATCAGTATATTACAGTTTAGTTTTAAAATGATTATTTTCAGCATTTTCAATGTTAAACTATTACAACATCATCTTGGATTTTGGGGGTATTTACAGGATTTCATTGGTAACTTTAGTTGCCAGGTAAATGCTGTACTTTAGTGAAATTACAAAATATTGCTGTAAAATAAACAAATGTTTAATTCAATATTACTGTAAAAAAAACACTACAAATTAGTGTATTTCACATACAACAATTAACTGTAAATTGCTTTGCAATATTATACTGTAATCAATTTTACAGCAATTAACACATTTTTTTACAGGATTTTATTGGCACCTTTTTTTTTTTTTTGCCAGTAAATTCTCTGGTACATTTTTTACAGTGAAGTTAAGCTCATTTGACAGCATTAGTGATATAAGGTTGATCATTTTTTTTCTTTAACAAAAACAGAAATCAAGGTTACGGAGAGGCATTAAGTAAGTGAGGCCAATTTTTTTGAGGATTTAAAAGCAGAAATATAAAGCTTAAAATTAAAGGACTTGAATGAATTCTTATGTTAAAACATGTTATTTGAGCTTTAAATCTCTTTAAATTAATCTTACAGTCCTTTTAGTTTAAGGGTTGTGTTGTCATGGTGACAGAGTTGTAAAATTATTCAGACACTTTGACCTGACCATGTTGAAGTGTTTTTTCTTTAATTGCTAATGCAATCTTTTACACCACAGACGGAACAAAATAAAGCATTGCTTGGTCATTGGTTGAGCTAAATTGGTATCATCTAATTGTGTACTTAAATTTAACAGCTGATTGGTTGATTGTAATCCATTACATACCTTTTTATTGAAGTTATCTGACATTATCAAGATGAATTTGTTCTGACAGTTTAACTCCGAGTTCTACACTATAGCGAATAAACTGATAATGTGAGAAAATGTTGAAGGTATCTGAATATATATACAAAATGTATATATAATGTAATGTATAATTTTTTTTTATGCCACAAATGTTGGTTGTGCTTAAAGGTGTGGTCACATTAGCAGAATTTCAGCAAAATGATGCAGGCAAAAAAAGGCCCATTGTCCATTTTCAATAGTGCGGCAATGCAATGCACCCCTCAAACAGAAGTCACTTTCAAACCAAGCAACTTTCTGTGGGTCAAGGCAGCAAATTTATGTGACCAATTTGAATGCAAGAAAAATCTGCAAGGGGAAATTTTTCGTCTTCACACAAAGCTTCTGATTGCACAGATTCCTTTTGAAATGACTGGATTTTGCCCACGAAAATTTGCAGAACAATGGTAAATGTGCTCAAACATGAACTTGCATACTGAACCCCAAACTGTTCCTTTAAGGTTAGCATTTTCCCCCCAAAATGAGCTATAGTACTAGTAATGCTTTCCTTTGCGGAGACACACTCAGAGAGCATGCGCTCCGCGCTTTGCTTTTGTGTAGACGTAAATAATGTATCATAATGGTGTTAAATGTAGCCTGAAGTCTATCCCATATGCTTCTAGCTGTAAAAACGCTAGTCTGCAAAGAGTAGATATGCTGCTCAAACTCACACAGCTAATGCTTAGGCAAATTACATTTTTATTCAAATATAACTGGCTTGCCTGAGTTGGTTTATAATACATCTGGCACGTCTGTGAGTTAGTATCTGGTGGGACACCACTCATTCATTATCTCTGTTCTCTTGTGTGGAGGAATTGAACAAAAGTAAAATGTTTGGAAAGCTGAATTGAAAATGGCATCAGTGAAGAGCAAACACTAAGAACAGCCCTCTGTTCATTTGTTTGTGCTTGTCTTTGTTTGTGAACAGCAGGGTTGTGAGGGGTTGAAGGCTTACAGAGACCTGGATGAAGTTAAAACTTCTGGCTCTCTGCCTGCCAACATCTGGCAGCAAGTGATCTCATTGCATTTCCAAAGCAGGTTTGTGTTAGAGACTGTGTCAGAGCTCTCTTCCTCTTCTCGAACCCTTCCTCGCACATTTCATCCACTGATTCATACGCACACACCCAAAAGCAACTTGATCTTTTTTTATGCGAGACAAAGTCAGGTTGAGACAGGACAAGTGGAGGTTAGGCGAGCTTGCTCTTTCTTTCTCACTCCTTTTCTCTTCTCCAACAGGCTTAAATGTCCTTTAGTGGTTCATTCTACAAAACAGGCACCCATGAGACAATTGATTTATAAAGTACTAAATATTATAAATAGTTGACTTTAGTCATTCTATTAGACAAAAAAATGTGTGTAATGAATATTAATATTTCTTGGGACTTCAGAAAGGTAATAGGGTTGACAGTTTAATTTGGCATTACAAAGCCTTGTGCTCATGACTGTGCCTTTTAGATAATTTATTACTGAAATTTCTATAGACTTTCAATTTCAATAATCAGTTGTTTACTGTACAAAATCATGGTAACACGGTTGACATTTTAATATTGTCCCCTACTGACAAAATGAGACTTTTGCTGCATCCGAATATGCCTACTTCCTTACTATATAGTAGGCGATGACTTGCTACTTTCGGTGAGATTCTGAAGTGTGCATTCAATGGACATTTTACTATATCATGAGGCCATGGGAGAGGATTTATGAATGAAAATTAAGTGATGCAACTGACGCTATTGGTTACATGACAATGACAACATGGCAGATGTAATATGTCCGAATTTCATTCATATTACACACATTTATACTATATAAAACATACTTTTTAACGGTGGCGAAGTTAGTTTCAAAACAAATGTAGTACCTACTAGACAGTATGCAATTTCAGGCACATCATTTGACTTATCCTTGAAAAGTTCACTTCTTCAATAGATGATGTCATAATGACATGTTCTTTTTTTATTTATGGACTTGTTTATTGCTTGAAAAAGAAAAAAATATTCTTTATAATGCTCAATAGTAACAACATGGAATTTTTAATAATACATGGTCAACAAAAATCTAAAATCTAAATATGGATTAATGATAAAATTATATTACTTGCATATGACAGAATGATTTTACTTGCATATTTTGTTTTCAAATTGTGCATATTTGCTAATACAGAAAGGTAAAGTTGTAGAAAAAGAAAAAAGGCAACCTCGTAAGAAGGAAAGGTAAAAAAAACATTTTTGTTGATGTGTTTAGACAAATGTCTACGTAGTACTAAAAGTTGGCATTGGTTATTCATTTATAAAGTTATTTTTACAGTTATTTATATGAGGGTCACAGATTACACCCTGTTTTGTATAATGAATGGCCCATATTGTAATTTCCTTCTTTTGAGTTGTATATTGTTTTTGGCCAGATAGAGCCCCCCCACGCCGTATGCAGGGACGCCGTTTGGCTTGACTTTATATCCTGTTGCTATTCATCAAGATCTTCAAACCTTTTTGCATTACTCAAAGCGGTGTTAAACCGTGAATCTCATTTCTGTGTGTGTCAATCTAAATTCATAAAAGCCTAAAGAAAAAAAAAAAGACATGGACTTTTTCCATCAGTTCACCTGCCTCCAATAAATTATGGTTATAGATATCCCAGAATGTATCATTTTAATGTTATCATTTTAATTACGTTGCAGATTTAGATGTACAGACCCAGACTGTATTTATTTTCTATTTGTGTTGGCTGCATTGACTGGGAAAATGCATGATTGGGATCAAGGAGCCCAGACGTTAGATTTACATTTGCAGCCTGTTGGTAGTTCTGTACTTTATATGATGCATGAAATGGTGAGGGAAGAGTTACATGCTTAAGATTAATACTTACAGGGCTCGTTTGGAATTCATATCTCTAAAATGAGGAACAGTAGTTCCCTAAGAATCAAAACCTGTAGATGCAGATTGTTCTCTTTGCTCAGTGTAAACACATTTGAATCTGAAGTGAATTCAGTTTATAAGCAGAATTTGTGGCCAAGGACTTAAAATCTCTTCGCCTCCCACTTCAGAAGCCACCTTCATTGTAACTAAACTTTAGCCTGTAAATGTTGTTAACTCGTACACATGCCAAGTAATTGTTTAGGTTGTCGCTGTTGGCACATGAGGCGAATGTGTAATTCCATTCCAAGTCTCTTTTGTTTTCCTTGAAGTGACTGATTAGGTGTGTGTGGAACAGCTTGCTGGTCAGCGGAAGTGTTTGGGGTCAAGAGCGAGTCCAGCCCCGATGTCTGCAGACACAGGAGGACAATACAAGGGCATGTATTCACAGACAGGGCTCTCGTAGTTCATTTGCACACTTAACATGGCATTGTAGGATTACACTTTTGTAGTCAACCATTATTAATCTATTCTAGTCCGTGAGGGAAAGTGCTCAATAATATAGACAAAGATGAGTAGTAGTCATGTGATCTCAACATGGCGCTCTTTGTAAAATAAAACCGCTTTAATTGGGCTACTGATACTGGAGTGTTAATCTCATGTAAATGTACATGATTTTAATAAGGACAAAATTACTGATTGCAAGTTTTAAAATCTTAAATTGACTTGCGCTGGTATTTTCTTCAAGAAATGCAAATCTAATCAAGATTCTACTTGGCAAAGGCATCACCGTAGCTTATTTTGAACAGAAAAAACCCTTCCACCAAAACCACTGCTGTGAACATGTTAGCTGCTGTTTCTGTGTCTATTTTCTCTGACTCATTTCTGAATTAGCGTTTCGCATTTAGCCTCCTGTTTGTACCCGACCCTTGCTGTTCGATGCATAACAGCCATCCTGCCTAAATGCCATATTTGTGGCTGCTGAATTATGCATGAGGAGCAGTTTAGAGGCCCAGTGAGTTTGTGCTTGGTGGGAGAGTAATGAGGAAGCCTTGTTTCTAATGGCAGGATTTGGCTTGGCAAGATGTTTTATGTGCTAATTGAATCGCAAAACTGAAGAACATTTTGGAGTCATTTGAGATGACAGAAGTGATGCAGTGTTGTGACTAGAGATATGCGGATGTGCGAGTGTGTTTTTGTGTGTGACTGAGAGCATAAAAGGGGCCTGAAACGTAATAGGATGCATTACGGGGTTTTCATACATACAGCGTTCATCTACCTTTTATATTACCAGCTCCTTCATCACACTAGTTTACACCATGTATATTGCAGTTACTTATTAACAGTAATTAATTGTATGCATTTTTTCCCACTCTCTTATCAACAAACAATACCTATGGTTTGTCTATTTCCAACTACTGTAGATCTACAATAGATTGTTCAAATCTATTGATTAACTCGTGTGAATATGAATATGCAACTGTTTTATTTTGTTGTTCTCCTTGATCATCCTAATCAAGCTTTGTGCAAATAGCTTGTCACAGTTTTCTTCCATATTTGCTTATTTTGGCACACACCAATTCCCCACTCCAATGTTTGGGTGTTTGCTCCACTGAAATCTCTTAAGTGATTTTTTTTCTACCATGTCACAACATGCCACGCTTGCCTTCAGGCTGTCTGTCAGCAGAACCGCCGCTTTGGAGCTCTGGAACTCATCCCTGACCTCCTTTTGGCTCTCACTGGTGTTTTCAGTCCAGAATGATGTGGATCAAATGGGATATGCACTTAATTTTTTTCCTGACATGCAGAAAGAAAGAAAAAATATAACAATATTGTAATTTAACTTTATTTAATTTAAATTTACATTTTAATATAGATTAAACTACTACTGGTTTAATTTAAATAATACAAACTTCATGGACAGATGTTAGATTTAATAAAAACAATTGCTATGATGGATTTACATCATGGGCCATATTTACTAACAGCTTGCACTAGGGCATTTACTGACATGCTGTCAGGATTTACTAGAGGCACAGTGAAGAATGAGTGTTGAAAAGATGTGGGCACAGTTATTTTTGTGGCTGACCTTGCATATGCATTTGTAGGAGTTTCTTTTTCAGATGCAATATTTATGGGAGGAGAGTATTTAACCCTTAAACACATACCTCGGGTCTTTAGTGACCCGGGACGTCATTCACTACCCTCCTCCTCATTCATTCAACTTTTCTTAGTATCTTAGTATTAGGAGTCTTAGTATTCCTCAATCAATTCATTATAAACGATATAACAAGAGAAATATTATAAAATTATAAAAGAATACCCGTTTCCCATGATTTTTTTTGTAAAAATTGTATAGGGTCGCTAACGACCCGATGTGTGTAACGGTGTAAGTCTATTTTTTTCTGTACAACAATAATTGAATCTTTGATGACTGAATAAGTGCAATTCACCTTTATTCTACAAGGTGGCAATGTCTGATACTCAATGATGAAGTGACGGTTCACTCAGTTACCGCAGGCAGAAAACAAAAGAATAGGAAGTATCATCAGCAAAACTTAAAATTTACTGCAGAGCAACTACTGAACACAATCAAATATTAGTGTCGCTGTCACTTGATGGTGGATCTGGTGAAGAAGCTGTCAGCAAACAAAATACTGATTTTGAAGATGTTGAAAATGATAGTTTTGAGAATATGTTTGAGATGGCGAATATGATCCAGATGCTGAATCTGAACCCTCTCAAGCTCCAAAAGGCAACAAAATATTCTTTATTTGATCTTTTTTCTTTAATTGTTACTCTAATATCAGGAGAGCAGAAGAGACGTTATATTATTGCGACCGGTAGAGATCCATCTGTGTTAGATATAGATCCGGGTTGCTGAAGACCTGAATATGTAATAATGATTGGTGAAACATTCATGCATTTAAGTGTTAAATGAATCATGCAAGGTGATTTACTAAGGTTTGTGCTAGTCAATTTACTGGTATTTGCACCATTATTAAAAAAGCACATCTTAAACCAGACTCTATTTGCGCTGCTTCTGGTAGATTGTGTTAGTCATTATGGAAATGATCCAGCTGTGTCTGTGTTCTTTTTAATTTGCGTATTATCATTAGATCACGCACAGAACTTTACACTCCAATCAACGCTTTTTTGGAATTGCACTCTCACGCTAACTTGCCCTGTTTAGTAAATCTGGCCCAATGTCTTTGTCTGATCTGGTATTCTGTGCATCAAATTATGGACACTAAAACTATTCATGTATTCCAAGTTACAAATTTTAATTGATTGCACCGATTCTAGATATTGAAGGGCTTGTTTCTAGGGGATCTTTGTGCATTTATGTGCTTTGCCTAACGGTTGGTACAGGGTGATATGCTACAAGAGGAGTGCTTGTGCTTTTGAATGGCTGGTGAATGCAGGTCATTAGTTTGTTGGTAAGAGGGCTATAGAAGAGACATTTAAAACTACTGCAATCAGAGTTTAAGAGATGAGGTCCACTGTCATTCAGAGACACACAAACTCTGTCTCTGCTGTATGGCTCCCTGCAGACAGCCTTATTTGTTCCATCAGATCTGTTTTTTCCTCTTCGGCTTGAGTTCAGCGCTCTGTAGGAGGAAGAGTTCGCAGTGTGAGGTCAGATGTATCTAGCTGAGGTTAAGGCCTGCACTGATCATAAGGAGTTTTTTTTCAGCTGTCTCTGTTACAGCAATCTACACTGAATTCACAAGCTATTATGTGCCTGATGTGGCTAGATGCCATACAATTGTTGCTTTTAGACCAAAGCTTGACTCTCATGAACAAATCAACTCATTTCAGTTTAATCTTTACAATGAATCAGTCTATTGGTTAGGTTACTAAAATGTAAGTATTGCAGCAATCCTAATAATTAATTAACATTTATGTCTGGTTTATTGTAAGTTCTGCCTTTTTCATTTCAGTTTTCATCCATGAGCCTGTGTCTAATACACTAGGGTTGTGTACTACTTTGTCGACAACAATATGTGCTGTGACTGACACCCGCACATTAAATGAATCTGTTTTTCTAACTCTCAAGTGTGCTGGCAGAGGCCTGGGAGCATTTACTAAACACACTTATGCAATGTTTTCACGCGAGGCCATAATGAAGTTTACTCACATTATAAAACACACCCGCTCCATCTCCAGTTTGACAGTGATGGATTCAGTGGGAAGTGTTAACACACTCATACTTAATGTAGGAGGACACATGGAGGAGGCCTCTAGGGAAGACGAGTAGAAATATAAACAACAGACCAACATGAGCAGACCAAATCAACTGATGAGAGGAAAACAAACCAAAAGTGGCCCAAACAGTATCATGGTTTATTATGACATATTATAGAGCCATTTATCCCATGAACCATGGGGTTATGATGGGGTAAAGCCCTCTGTTTTTAGGTTAGATTTGTGTGTGTACCACATAAATAGACTCCAAGTTTGATGGAGAATTGAATTTCAGTAGGAAAACACATTATCCTCCCCACTCACCGTGCTGCATTCACAATGCTTTCAATATTTGCCTCCATCACATGTAAACACACACACATTTTGGTCACTCTGAAGATGGCATGTTCTCTCTTTTAATGTTTATTTAATAAAGGTCTGACCGTCTCCAGCGCCCTCCCTGTTTTGATTTATCTGTAGTTGGTATGGGATTGTGAGCATGATTCATGATAATGAATCAGAGTTGCTTGGCAGGCTGCCTATCCGAGCGGACACCTGCAAACATTTCCCAGATCATTTTAAGCTTGTTTGTATCATTAATCAATATACTTTTATGTGACTCATGAATAGACTGAAATGATCTGAACTTGCATAATTGCTGAAATGATTCAGACTACTGTCTGTTCTTTTTGCAATGAAAAACACATTTGTTAAATATCTTAAAAGAGCTGTTTTGTTGTGTGAAAACAGTTTTATTATTCATAGTTGTGTAATGAAGGCCCTGCCATCACTGTAATTATCGAATGCAAATTCAACCTTGCTGAATTCATAGTGTTGCTTTCAGTCATCAGTCTCTAGGTTAGACTGTCATGATGTAAGACTGTGAAAGTCTTATCCCTCTATTCATTTGAGATTTTTCTTTGGGCAAAGCGCAGATAAGACCTCTTTATGGCTCTCTCTTTCTTCCTGTGTGTTTTTGTCATGCTGTGCGTTTAACACGACTTTGGTATGTCATATTGATTTCTCTGAGGCGGCAGCAGGTTGGATTTTGTTCAAGCTTGCTCTTAAATGAGGTGTTATTTACTTGAGCTGTCTTAGTATTCTTTTCCCCCCGATTCTTTTCACACCTTTCCTCCCCTGTAGGCCTTTCAGAATAGAAGTTATAGCTACTTTTATACATCAACATTTTCCAGTGTTAAAAAGGTATTATGATTGGTTAAAGCGTTTGTTTGATTTTTGTTTGAAGCTTTATTCGCACACCTCACATCAATTTATTCCCATGTTATTGCGTAACATACTTCTACAGTTCGGCTAATGAACTTCACACAGTCAATTTAATTGACCATCGGTTATCTGCCAATATTAGAAATTTTGTTTTTATTTTTTTGCTTTAGCCAAAAATAAATTATTTAATTGTGCATGCTTATTTTCCCCATTTTTACGTTTAGATTACGTTAGCTGCCATGGAACACTCTCCAGTTAATCTTTAAAAACAAGTTAATTTAAAAACATTAATTATTTAATACTGTGAAATGTAATCTTTAGCAGCTCTCATAATTAATATCCATTTTCATTCTGTAAAAATATACAGTTGATATTAGAGGTCCACCCTTTTTTTAATCCCGTTAATGCAAGATTCTGTCCCGCTCCTGCAAAAAATATATTTTATTCCGCTTCTGCCCAAAACTTTTGTTTTGTCCTATTCCCGCCTGCAAAAGACCGTAGGAAGAGGTCTACACAGATGTTCCACTGTCCATAGGCTATTTTTTTCCAATTTCCACACACACACACACACACACACACAATGCTTCAGATTTCCATTGACAGACTTGTGCGTGCTGTTGTTATTATTAGATAATTATTAGGGCTGCATGATATCTATAGTTTTAGCATCGATATCTCGATGTGCGCATCCGTCGCAGGATGTGTGATGTCAAGTATAGGGATCGTAGTTGATCTGTGATCCGTACAGGCCAGCCACACCCCGGTTCAGAACGCATTTGATTTGCGGATTAATTGCAAAGTTGAAGCATCATAGAGTGAAAGTTTATCATTTGCATGTGTTTAAGTCGAGTCAGGCATCAAGCACAAGAGGACTCGCACGCTGTTTTCTGTGCGCACACACAGAGCCACGCAGGCAGCACATGAACGCCGAATTCAGTTCTCTTTCTCTTTCTTTTGAGCTTAAACTGACACATGCACGCAAAATGAAGTCAAAATTCCTGTCTCGGTGAGTATCCTCATAAACACAGTGGGTTATATGTTGTAAACAATTGAGTAAAAAACAGATGCGTGTCATTTATATTAGGTCCATGCATTCATCTTAAAGGGACAGCAGCCTAATACACCCGCAGCTGTTTGTGTCGCCAGTGGTGATCAAACAACAGAAGAGAAAGAGAAAATGACTTTTGTAGCTTTAACAAAGATAAATTGTATTAATTATATTTCATTTACAGTGAAGACTGTTATTTTACATTTGGTTATTCAATTTCTGCACCTGAATATTGTTAGATTTACTTGAAAAACAAAGCACTGCTTATTTCAATATTATCTTTCTTCTATTGTATTTATCTATGCTTGTAATTTGTTTATTATTTTCAATGCAGATTCACTCCCCTACAAAATCACCCCAATCATTCTAGAATGATTTTTTTTTTCAAATAGAGCTATTCAATTAATCTGGTGAAGTTGTTTTTGTATCTCAAAATATCGCAATGTAAGTTTTTTTTTTTTTTTTTTTTTTTTTTTTTTTTTTACACAATATCGTGCAGCCCTAATAAATATATTTGGGGGAGCCCACAAGTCATTTCTTTCTCCCATATTCCGCGCACATATCAGTATCTTCACTCCCACACCTTCACTTTGCAATTTTCATATTCTTGTATCATTTAAAACAGTGGTCTTCGCTATTTATTTCAGGAGAGCCGCACTGATAGGAATCATCAATAGGAGAGCCACTTTTATCGCAAAGTATCAAAAGTTACATCCAGTCATAAATAGCATGTCTGCTAATCAGTCTGTAATCCCTGAACATAGGCTACACTATACAATGCAATAAATACAAAAGGTGGGTATGCATAATATTTTAATGTAAAATTTTTTAGTGCTGTCAATCGATTAAAATTAACAGTAAATCACCAAATTAATGTAGAAAAATATTTTAAATATTTGTTCAATGGCATCTTTTAATGAATGAAGGCCAGTTTTGAAAGCTTTTTAACATTTATTAGGCTTCAAACTTATTATGAATTAAATATAGATTAATCCTTATTAAAGCTACAAAAGTCCTTTAGTCAAGAGCAGTGAGTGATTAACATTAATAACAGACAGCATTAGTGGCTGCTGTTCCTTTAAGATCTGCCGCTACCGAACCTGACGCGGATCTGACGTGCTGTCACACGCGTCCCATTTCCTCACAACTATTTAAGTTCATTAGACGTTATTTAACTAATTTAAAAGTGTTCTTATGAGGATACTCGACAAAACGGACATTTAGGCATAATTTTTCTGTGTGTTATAGTTTGTTATAGATTCTGGCGCGCTGTCTGTGTTCATGATGCTGGCGCGTAACCCACACCACTAATCCTAGTTGACAATGCGTATCATTTGCACATATAAAGTCATTTTTCCGTATAAATCGCAAGATAAATACAATTCGTGTTATAGATGCGCATTTCATGAGAACGTGTTGATCTATAAGAGCACATTCGGCGTTAAAAGCTGGAAATACAGCCAAAACTGGCAACTCCGCAGTGAGTCAATTATTTGTAATAGAGCAGACACTTTGAGTTTTTAATGGGTTATGTTATAGCCCTGCTTGTTTTTGTGAAATATATGTATTTACTGCATGATCGTTTCACCGTATTATTTACTGCCATGCGAGCCGCAAATTAAGCTGAATGAGCCGCGCAATGAGTAACACTGATTTAAAACAAATTATTTTTTATTCAATTACGCAAAATAGTGTTGAATTTTTGTATCGGACATTTATTGGTTATCAGCGTTATCGGTTTATCGAAAAATGCAAAAAAACTTGAATATCCATTTTTTTATGTTGTGCAATGATGCCTAAATTCAATGATTGATTTTAGTGTTTTATTTTTACAATATCGGCCATTTATCGGTTAACCCTTATATTGCTGTAAAATCATGCTGTTTCAGTGATTTTACCACATTGAAGTGGGGTTTCCTTTATACCACATCTCTTCTTTTTGCTTATTGCTTTAGTTAAACACTATTGAAGTGAGTTCAGCGTACATATATCACAACCTTGCACTTTCAGAGAGGCATGACGTGAGGATGGAGCCGGTGAGGTGTCAGCAAGCGGAGAGAGAGCCCGCAGCTGTGCTGAGATCAGATGCTAACTGTGGAGATGACAGCACAAGCTGTTATTAAGTATTGAGCATAAAAGTCTTTACCGCAGTGAGAGGAGGATCAGCAGCCGCTGACAAACATGTTCAGGAGAACCCGAGAGTCTCACACAAACCACATTAACCAACACCTAAAATCCATTCTGACAGGATTCAAAAGAGAACTTCTGTGGATTTCGAGCATCAGCTGCGGCTTTGCTATTCATGAAAAATGAACTGTTTTAGAAACCTCAGATGAAGGCTGGAACTAAACTCAATAGGGATCAGGTGAGGAATTCTTATTACAGATGACCAAAAATATGCCCTAAAATTTGAAAGAGATTTGAAAGAACCATAAATCATTTAAGACAACTTAAGTCATACAGTTCAGCCTTTTCAGTTTTGCAGAAGAATATCCCATATAATCTTTTCTGTCATAGTGGCCCCAAAAATATGTGCCACACTTAAAAATGTATTAATGTCACTGTATTAATGTTAGACAGCAAAATATCAAGTTGAATGGCATTTATTTTAAAGAAAGTCATGGGATAGAAAAGTATACGCTTCAGAAACTTGCAAGTCAGATTCAAGTAATCCAGCCATATTTTTGCCTAGTGTTTTATGAATATTGCATGTTTGGATAGCTATAGCACTCAATACAACGTTTTGCTTAGGAAATCGCTATGTTCAGACATGGGATTTTAAGTGTGCTGTAAATATTTAAATACTTTTCGGGACCACTGTACATAGTTAGAAACAGAGAGGGATTGATGGCTTAGTCTCTGTTTCACGCTGAAAGATAAGAAAAACAGTCTGTGTAGATGTGTTCAATTCATGTTTAAATGAGCGAAATAATGATTTAGCATCATTTTCCTGTAGTATAATGTGTGACAAGCCAAATAACAGTGAACCATGGGTTGGATTTATATTTAAGACCTTCTTTGGCATTCATGCATTTATCAGAGCCAAGAGATACACCCACACTGTTTTGTTTGACTGGAGTGAGTGTTGAAGGACTGTACGTGTGTAGGTTTGCATTTCTAATTTAATGGTTTGTGTTTAGAACGATAACACAAAAACATTTCTCTTTCCCTCTCTCTTTCTCTCTGCAACAAATGCAATCAATCTGAGGTCTATCCCATGACATCTTTATGACACGTGCTAATAGAAATAGTATATTTTCTGCCAGGGATCTCCGTAGGCCTTCCCACAACCAAACGTTGTTGTAAATGTGAGCCAACTGAAGTAGTGAATCGCAGAGACGGCCTGTGCATGAAAGACTGTTCAGCCTCTGGCATCTGTGTTCTGGGAATAGCTTTGCTCATCACGCTGGTCTGCCGTAAATGAGAGTGGCACTGCGGTTTACAGGGCAGATCCTAAAGCTGAGATCTCTTGGGGCATGTGATATGATAAGACAGTTCTCTTTTCTTTTGTCTTTCTCGTGCTATTGTTCAAATGCTTTTTTTGACTTGTTAGTTAGCGTGTGTGTGCGCTTATCTTTGCACCCGAGTTAATGACTTATTCACACCTGAGTTAACATTCACTCCTCATTGTGACTTCCTGATCTAGGATCAGGTTTCTGCCAGTCATTTTTTTTTTTGACATCGGACTGATTTCGATTGAAGTTATCAGGCTTACTGTATATGTAATATGTACACTTAGTTTTTTTGTGAAAGAGGGATAAATTCTACACAATGGATTCATTAAGATCTACAGAATGGATTAAATATGTAAAATACACTTTTATTGGTGGCAAAAAAATGGCTAAATTAGCGTAAATATAAAAAAAATGAACATGTAGAATTTTGTGAATGAATTTGCAAATATTTGCTGTGGGTTCTGATGGGATATAGCTGATAATGATTAGAGATGCACTGATCGACTGGCCAGGGAGTTCTCGCTCTCTGCTCTCCAAGGGCCAAGTGACACACACCCGCCTCCTCTCACTCACTCTCTCATTTGCTCCTGTTAAATAGTGCTTGTATTGCACATCATTTTACTAATTCCCGCAGGTTTCGTGCACGCACCTCTGATCTATATAAGTGGCCCTCAAATAAAGCCGCCTCTCAAACAGCTTGTGAGTCACAAGTACCAAAATGAGTGGCTTACTGCGCTTAAACAGTCAAATACATGTTTAAAATTCCCATCTTGACGAGTATTCAGATAAATACATTTAGTTTTGGAACGTAAATAGTTGAGAAAAATAACACGTTGTGTAACAGTGTATTGGATAAGTGCATAAACTCTTAAAGTGACAGCAGTCTAATTTTTCTGCTGGTGTCTGTAATGTTAATCACAGAACAAAAGAGAAAATCATTCACTGCTCTTGACTGAATAAGTTTAATTGTAAGCATTATTTAATCTGTATTTAATTCTTACAATGATGAATATCCAGTGTTATTTTACATTTGATTATTTTCGTTTCTGTAGTATTTCTTACCTGAATACTAACCTACTGTTAACATTAAGGCGTGTTTATTTCATAGCGCTCTTTATTTTATTGCATTTATTTGTGCTGTTGTTTGCAATTTGTTTATTTGTTCTTATTTTATTACTGACTTTTTACTTGTGTTTTTTTGTAATTCAAATAAAGTTTTGCATTGAAGAAAATTAGATTTTTGTTTGTATATGCTAGAAAGAAAATCTGAATCTGCAAAAATCTGTATGGGCAGGTCACACTTACAAAAAAAGAAAAAAAGAAAAAAAAAGAAATAGAAATTGGCCAAGAAAATTGCAATCGGTGCATCTCTAATAATTGAGTTGAGTTGATTTTTGGTTAAAATGTACATACTTAATTTATACATATATAAATTACATATATTTTGTATAGTTGAAATTGATAGTTCATCCAAAAATGAAAATTGTCATCATTCCAAACCTGCATATATTTTTTAAAATTTAAACGTGTTAATATATTTGTATATAAATAATAAGATGTATACATTTTGTAATTTTTAAAAATGTATTTTAATTAAATGTTTATTTTTTCACATCAGATCAGATCAAACATGGCACAGGT
This sequence comes from Rhinogobio ventralis, assembly GCA_039654625.1. Taxonomy (NCBI): domain Eukaryota; kingdom Metazoa; phylum Chordata; class Actinopteri; order Cypriniformes; family Gobionidae; genus Rhinogobio; species Rhinogobio ventralis. The sequence goes on from CM077215.1 coordinate 5,548,017, forward strand.
CTGACATCAGGATTTTGGCTTACAAAACATTCAAGAGCCAGTGAAGTCATTATACTATCCAGCCTTTATCATAGGCACCATTTTAGGCAAATTTTTGGGTGAACTAGTTTTTTGTCGTATTTTGCAGTTCACCTACATTTTATGTGGTGTGACCGCTTTTTAAATGTAAAGGTAATATTGCAATTAAACATAGTAATAAAAATACTATATTATTACTAAACTATAGAATACTAAACAATATAGTAATTCAAATATTAGAACAGTTTTGTTTAGGATGGTTTTAGATAAAGTATCCTGCTTTCAATGTGAACTGCAGAATCTGTGTGGGCCTGGAGACTGTCTAATAGGTGTTGGTTGCATTTCCTACCACACCATCCTGATTTTACACTGGGAAGTGTTGTTTCTTGTTCTCTTTAGCTATAAAATGTGCTGTAATTAAAAGATCAGTATGTAGAATGTTCCCAGATCAGCTAGTGGCTTTTTATGGCAGTGCACAGTGTGGTTTTATAGCACAGTGCTTTGGCAGCTTGTGTAAACAGAGTGGGAAAATGCCTTGCTGTCAGCGGCCCATCAGCTGCAGGCCTGCACCGTTCTGCTCCCACGGGCCCGTGGCCACAGCACCGAGATTCACTGCGTGGAGAAATACTGCTGGCTCAGTCGTGTTCTCCTCATCTGTGGATCTTTCTCTCTGTTTTACTTGCCGTCTCTCCCTCCCCCATCGTTTCTCACCCAGGGGGATTCATATGAAATAGAACATTGATTGCATCAGCGTCTGCATGGAGCAATGCATAATATTACTGCACTATTTTAATGCCTCTCTCCTGAATGTGAGCAGAGTATGAGAGGAGGAGGAGGTGGAGGAGAGGAAATGACAGCCTCTGTGTGCTGGGTAGGGCCTGCTTCACCGGTTTAGGCCCAGTTCTGATTAGAGAGCTGAAAGCTGTCCCTGCCACTTCTGAATAATTGAACATCTCCATTTCCAGGTGTAATTTTAACCTCTGTGAAAATGGGAAACCTAGGGAAGGATTTGACGTGACTTTGATGTATTGTTGCGAATTGGATAAAAGGCGAACAATTTGCTTCTTTTGGGTGGTACAAAATTCAATTTAATGCATGACAGTTTTTTTTTTTTTATTAATTTCCTAAGATAATTTGAAAGACCGCATTAGATGAAGATGCTACGATAAGAGAATACAAAGTAGCGTAAATCCTAGTTGATAAAGCATTTAGCATCTGAGATGTTCTCTACGCCCTGTTGGATGTTGGATGCTTAGTGGGTAGTTTGAATAAAAACTCATCCCTCGTTTTATCCTAAACCTCAGAGTAATCCCTGAGTGTATCCTTACATTTGAGAAGAACGTAGAGCTGCACAATTAATCGTTAAAAGATCGCAATCTTGATTCAAACACCCAGGCGATGTTATTCATAAATGAAAATGATTTGGCTATGTCTGACCTTTGACAAAAGCATTCAAATCTGCGTTGGCACTGCCGCTGACCCAAAGAGAGCAGTTGTCATAGGAAACAGCTTCACTAACAGTCTTTTCAACCACACAGTATAATTATTTCTGTTACAATAATAATTATTATGGAAGTTCTGGGATAAAAGTTTATATAAACACTGTCTACAGTAGTGATCAAAATAGAGTAAATCACCTTTTGAAAGTAAATGGACGCTTCAAATAAAGTTTGTACCAGTTACATTGTAATGCCAGTAGGTGGCGACAAGTGACTGTTAAAAAATGTATTTGCCATTGAATCATTCATTCAGGAGATTCATTCAAAAATGCGGATTCATCCAGTAATGAAACAAGTGAAATATTTATGAGTTTGTTTGTTGTCTGTTTTCTCTTTTAATATATTTTAAAATATTATTTATTCCTGTGATCGCAAAGCTGAGTTTTCAGCAGTCACATGATCCTTCAGAAATCATTCTAATATGCTGATTTGCTGCTCATGAAGTATAATTTCTATGGACACCTTGATGCAGTTCAAAAGAAAGTTGAATAGAACAGCATTTATTTAACATAGAAATCTTTTGTAACATTATAAATGTCTTTACCTTTAAAGACTGACTTTTTTCTCACAATTGCGACTTTATCTCTCACAATTATGACGTTATATCTTACAATTCTGACTTTTCTGAGAAAAAAAGTCACAATTATCTTTTAAAATGTTTTATTCTGTGGCGGAAACAAGCTTCCATAAAATATTCCTGTGGTTTTAAAGGCTAAAGATTCCATGTATTCTCTCAATTTACATACAAATTGATATTTTCGATAAAGCATTGACGTGTCATACTTACCAGTGAGTAATACTTTTGATTGTACTTATTTAGTCTCTGCTTGTCTATGTTTGATGTGTGAGAGAGATAATCCAGCATGTGTGAGTGTAGTAGTAGTTATAGGGGGGAAGCCCCTCACTGTGTGTTGTCTTCTGGCACTCAGCCACACTGGAGATGCAGCCTGTCACATCATCTCATCGCCCTGTCGCTGGATCATTTATTGCTACTAATTAACAATATTCATTGCTGCTGGAAGCGTCCACATGCTATGAAAATATTTACTGCAGGAGAATTAAGAGATTGTGGAACACAGTCTTTGTTGTTTGTGTACTTCTGTAATGTGTGTGTGTGTGTGTGTGTGATTTAAATTTTTTTTTTTTTATGAGCATTTATTTGAAAATTGAAACGGCAACAACAAAATAGAAATACATCTGATAGCAAATAAATGGTAAAAGCAGTAAAACAAGGCAGGGACAAAGATAATGTGAATTATGGAAAGCTGAAATGCTGTCATTGAGTCATTTGGAAAACGCAGATGTTCAGTATTCAGAAATAAACTGCTAATCCCAGCTCTCAACTTTAATTAGGTTAAAGATTTCACTTAGGTGTCCCGCAGGCAATTAGCTCTCAGCTAAGCTCAGGTAATTGATTTGGAGTAAGTAAGAAACTCTTTCATGAACTAAATGATTTGGGCATACATTTTCCTCTTTATGGGTTTTTTGCTGTAATTGTTTGTTTTGAGTTATATGTGACTAAACTGCACTAAGTTAAACTGTAATAGTACTCTCGAAAAGTCAGACTTTTGGAAAAGATCAACACAACACCAAGTGCCCACCTGACCTGACCCTCATTGTAGGTTATAATTATTATGTGTATATATATACATACACACATAAAAAAAAAAAAATAATCTATTTATATATAAAATAAATTGTATATACAGTATATACATGCAAATATTTCTTAAATATATACATTCATATGTGTGTATTTATATATACATAATTATACACAGTACACACACATACACTCACCTAAAGGATTATTAGGAACACCTGTTCAATTTCTCATTAATGCAATTATCTAATCAACCAATCACATGGCAGTTGCTTCAATGCATTTAGGGGTGTGGTCCTGGTCAAGACAATCTCCTGAACTCCAAACTGAATGTCAGAATGGGAAAGAAAGGTGATTTAAGCAATTTTGAGCGTGGCATGGTTGTTGGTGCCAGACGGGCCGGTCTGAGTATTTCACAATCTGCTCAGTTACTGGGATTTTCACGCACAACCATTTCTAGAGTTTACAAAGAATGGTGTGAAAAGGGAAAAACATCCAGTATGCGGCAGTCCTGTGGGCGAAAATGCCTTGTTGATGCTAGAGGTCAGAGGAGAATGGGCCGACTGATTCAAGCTGATAGAAGAGCAACTTTGACTGAAATAACCACTCGTTACAACCGAGGTATGCAGCAAAGCATTTGTGAAGCCACAACACGCACAACCTTGAGGCGGATGGGCTACAACAGCAGAAGACCCCACCGGGTACCACTCATCTCCACTACAAATAGGAAAAAGAGGCTACAATTTGCACGAGCTCACCAAAATTGGACAGTTGAAGACTGGAAAAATGTTGCCTGTCTGATGAGTCTCGATTTCTGTTGAGACATTCAGATGGTAGAGTCAGAATTTGGTGTAAACAGAATGAGAACATGGATCCATCATGCCTTGTTACCACTGTGCAGGCTGGTGGTGGTGGTGTAATGGTGTAATGGTGTGGGGGATGTTTTCTTGGCACACTTTAGGCCCCTTAGTGCCAAATGGGCATCGTTTAAATGCCACGGCCTACCTGAGCATTGTTTCTGACCATGTCCATCCCTTTATTACCACCATGCACCCATCCTCTGATGGCTACTTCCAGCAGGATAATGCACCATGTCACAAAGCTCGAATCATTTCAAATTGGTTTCTTGAACATGACAATGAGTTCACTGTACTAAAATGGCCCCCACAGTCACCAGATCTCAACCCAATAGAGCATCTTTGGGATGTGGTGGAACGGGAGCTTCGTGCCCTGGATGTGCATCCCACAAATCTCCATCAACTGCAAGATGCTATCCTATCAATATGGGCCAACATTTCTAAAGAATGCTTTCAGCACCTTGTTGAATCAATGCCACGTAGAATTAAGGCAGCTCTGAAGGCGAAAGGGGGTCAAACACAGTATTAGTATGGTGTTCCTAATAATCCTTTAGGTGAGTGTATATTATATAAACACAACCCTTTATTTTGGATGCGATTAATCATGATTAATTTTTCCCCAGCACTAATAAATATATATTCTTCATATGGTATGTTATGTTGTGGTGCCTAAATTTGCTTGTAGCATTTAAAAAAGGGTTGATTTTATTTTTGCTTTGTATTTTATTTTTATTTTTTATTAATTTGTAGATGTGAGTCATTGAAATTGGAAGGGGTGATTTCATCCACGATGTTGGCACTCTATGGAGTGCCTTAGGAATGGGTTTATAACAAAAAAGGTCCTCTTTGTACATCTCTGTTGTAAAATGCTTAATTGTATATGCTTACACTACGCGCTGTCTTTCAAGTATGTATTGCTCTGTTTTCTGCCTCTTGTGCGTCTTTAAAGTTGACATTGTGAATGTCAAACCTACCAAAGCAGGAGCCTGAAAGCAAGAGATGTTGAATGTGTTTCTTGTCATCCTTCGCTCTTTCATCTGGCCTGCGGAGAGCTGCTTTGCAAGGGAAATGCAGTTGTCTTGGCAAGCAGATCTGTACTGCCTAATCAGGGCGCTGGCTGCCGGGGCTCGTTAGATTGCCTGCAGCCCGGATGGGCACTGTCACTACCATAAATATTTCTGCATCGCACCATAAAGCAGTGTTTCTTCATGGTGTGCCATAGAGGTCCATCAGAACATATATGTGACAGTAGCCATGATGATTTGAAGATAATCAATTTAAACATAAGGTATTACAATGTTCTGTAGCAGGTTTTTTACGCTGTCAGAATGATAATTAATCCACTAGACCACTAGAAATCTAAACTTGTGCATCCCATACATGGATGCATTCATGTTTGTGTATGTCGGTGTGACTCAGGGTGAGGAGGTAATGGTAAATGATCCACAGAAATACTTGCGCGCACACACCAGAAGAATATTTTCTAGGAGCCTGATTACGCCGTCACCCCGCAGGCACTGAATTGCCCACTCATGGCTCTATGCCTGCAATTGATTTATGAGTTTTACTGAAGTGCATTTAGTTGAGGCATCTTAAAAAAGATTGAGTGCATCTAACAGATTGACTTGTCTTGCAGTTTACTCTCACAGAAATGGCTCTGTGCCGCTGTGCTGAGAATTCTGATTATGGCCCCCTCCCCCCCTCCCCTTCTCTGAGAAAATGTACTTTCAGCAGTGTTTCCTGAGAATGAGACACCAGAATAGGTTTATCTATGAGGAGTGAGGGTTTCTACAAGGTTAGGGAATGGAGAATAGATTACACGGATACAAATGCCAGGAATTCCAGCATCCCTATGTTTGATCAGTAGAGAGCTGTTGTGTGCTTTGTGTTGCTGTTTGTGTGTATGTGTATTCTTTGCCTTTGGCCAATGGCTCTGATTTTGCTTCAGGACTTATAATTGACATTGGATGTTAAAGTGTGCATGAAATGAAAATTCACCCTCTCTTTTTCAAATGCGTGTTATAGATCTTATTTTGAAGTGATTCATTCATGTTTGTTTCATTTTTACTTTTTATAGACCTTGTTATGTTTAATCAAAATGTCATAACTAGGCTTGCTGTGATAGTCGGTGTTCAGTGTTCGAATACATCACTTGCCCACTGCGGCATCGCCCCCCCACTGTCGTTTTTAAAAAAAAAAACAATTTTTAATAGTAATACAAATCATTTAGTTCAGTTAGAGAACAGACACTACAATTACAAACTGAACACGTCTGTTCATTTCAGATCAGCAGCAGGAGACAGATTTCAGCAGTCAGGCGAGCTGACTGACAAGACGATGGCGGGAAATTTGGTTTCATAGCGAAATGTAAAAGTGCCTATTTGGAAATATTTTGGATTTAAACCCAATGCTAACAGGGAACCTGCAAACATTGAAGCAATCTGTAAACTTTGCCTGATGAAGGTGGCAGCATCCGGAGGTAACACTTCTAATTTACACACACACCTTAAAGCTTGCCACAAGAATAAGGCTGCCGTGCTTATTTGTTTTGTTGATAAAAGTTATATGTTTAATATAAGCAAGTTTGTCATTGTACTGTTTTGTTGTTGTGTTTTTCATTTAAGAATATTAATGAACAGATTTTTCAAGCAATTGCCACCCCCGAATTGCTGCTAATCAGCCACATGGGCATTCATAAGTGATGCATTCATAAAAACGAGGTGGAAAACGTACCTAAAAAAAAAACGTACCCCCCCACCCTATATTTTTTTAGTTTTTGATAATCAGTTAAACGGGGATGCACGTCACAATACGAAACTGTCACTAATTAAAGTTTAAGTGGCATCTCAATGAAGTACTTTTGTGCAAAAGTACATAAAAATGTCCTAAAAATCAAACACTGAAATTAATTACTATTACCATGAACTGAATGAGCCTCATTAATTTATTACTACCCATCAAGTTCAATTGTGTAAGTTCTTGTAAATGTAAAATAGCAAAAGTGTGATTTGGCAGCCCAACACATAACAAACTCTTGGCCAAATACTTGTTTAGTATTAGCCATATTTTGAGGTGAATGGTGAATTTTTGCCCAAAAAGTTGATGTAGTTTTGCTATACGTAGCTAGGTTTGTTCGTTTAGAATAGAAACATAATAATGCAATTAGGCTTCTCTAGGTGGCCAAGCTAAGTCGCTTCTAGTCTCAGCCTCAGACGTCATGTGACCAGTGGCTGATAGTCTGATGCATATGGCACACATAACTGGAAACACTTCAGGTCGTCATCTGATTGGTTGAATTTTACAGGATGTCCAGGAGACGAGTTTTGCGTTCTTTAACGGTCCACCTGGAAACAAAGACGTGAAGCCAAACCCTCTCATGGAAGAAGAAAGCTGTCGTGTTTACAGCTGTGTCAATGAGCGCTTATCAGGATCAACTAAAAGCTGGATTTTCAAAAGTATGTGAAGTATGTAAAGTTCTCAGCATAGACTCTTTAAAATACGTCCAAGAGTTTTACACAAGAGTCTGTTATTGTACGGACATCGACGTTACATTTTCACTCCAATAAACATTATGCGGAACACAAAACTAATTGTGATTGGTTGCTTTACATGTCAGTCAGATGTTCTCTGGTCCGTGGCCAATGAAAGCTGCTATGGAGTCCAGACCTTCTGCCATCAGTCTGAAGGTCTGGCTACGTGAGACTAGGTAGTGATTTGTTGTATTTTTCACTTTCAAGCTTTGTCTTACCCGCTAAGTTGTATATTTTTGTAGCTAATGCTAACTGACAGGGTCTGTCATGCAAATAGCTATTTTTTCCAGTTTAAAATGTTTAATTAACAAGATTTTTTTCTTATTTCATATGTACATTTAATGTAAATAAATGAAATGTACAACCTCTCTAGATTCGTCAGCTCTACCGAGTGGCACTCTGTTAGCTTTCACCATTATAAAGTACTCACACAATTACTCTGCCTTCACCCGGTGTACCTCAGGGCTCCCCTAAACACACCTTTTAGCATCTGTAATTGATATTGATGTGTGGATTCAGCAGCTCCTAAATCACTGTTTGTGAGGCGGGAGGCGCTATGCTAGGCTAACGGCTGAGTTATGTATGAGTTAGCAGCTGTCGGCTTTAATGACGTGCTGTTTGCGAAGCACACAGTGCTAGCCTGCACGACAGCCTTGATGAATGGAGCCATCCTGAGCGTGTGAAGTTCAGCCACGGCTCGCCACGAGCATTCCGGCTCGTGCCTCTAATCTATGCGTAATCAGAAGCATGGCGTGCCCTCAGGGGGTTGAAGAGGCGGTCTTTTGGTTCTGTAAGCTTAGCGTCAAGGTGAATGTCCTTCAACAGCTAGTTTTGCGGTCTCAAGTAATATTTCAAACTGTTCTGAGCACATTTCAGGCTTGTCATTTTGTTGGGCCAGATTCACACATTCCTTTTTTGGGTGAATGTACAGTAAATGCAAAATGTTTTAGCCTTGGATTCAAATGTCTTTGAAAGGTATTCGCTCATTCTTGGAAGTTCCTCTGAATGTAGAATCATGTTTGGGTTTTTGAATCCAGGAAAACAGCCAAAACCACACTCCCCATTGTCAATGCACTGTTTGGTTGTTTATATTTCCTGAAAATTGTTCAAGCCTACACCTCCTGGTGCGGTTGCAGTGATGCATCCGTGTTCTTGCGGTTTTTCGCAAACGCTTGCCAGAAGCAATTGTTTAACAATATGCTCCTTCTCAACAACTCATCCAAATACCTCCAGTGGAAATGGATGGAAAGGCAAATTAATTCATGCGCTCAGTGGTAGTTGATATCAACTTCCCCTGTTTTTCTCCTTCATTAGTGTTTAATCATTTCAACTCGGACTGGAAAACTGTAATTGTGCCAAATTCATATTAGGCACTGTGCTGTGGAGTTTTAGCCTGCTGAAATGACAAATCATGGCGATTATTTTGTAAGAATGTGCTTGATTGTCGAGTGTGTGTAATTAAATCAGGATCTTGGAGGCTGCTACACCCAATCCATCGTGTCACAAATCACAGATGACTTCTGGTTATTTATGGGTCAATGACGTGACTCCTACATTTTCTGTCCGATTGCATTTTTTTCAGTTAAAAACTGGTTTAAATGCATAAAAAGATACCATATATATGTAGTACCTCTCCCATGTATGTACTCACTGTAATTTTTCAAAAAACATTAGTTATTTGTAATTTTTCTGTTATTTAAAGTGTCAAAATATCATGTGGTGCGACCGTCCGGCCATAACTTCTGTTTTGGAAACATCTTTGAAATGACTCTAAATTTATTCAAATTTATTTTCTATACTATTTGGCATGATTTCCAAAGTGTTTTATAATCCTGCACAAAATTGCAAAGCATTTGTTTTTTTATTTCTTTCATTTTATGAAATATCATGTGGTGCGACCATCAAGAAACTACCAATTTTTGGACTTTATGTTGAAATCCATTCAGAGACAGGAAGTTGCATCATATACCAATTTGCCAAGGACCCATTAAAGCAGCAAGCAGGTTTGTAACTCTCTTTCAAATTTGGAAAAAATAACCTTTTTAATGGCTGTTATGTAGTTACCACATTTGGATATCATGTGGTGCGACCTCAAAAAAACAATGAATATTAAGTTATTTATACAAATATATATTTTTATTATAAATTTCATAGTGACCTTTTGTGGGAATCTAGCTTGTTTTGTTTAGGTGGCCAATTCTATGCCTGTATAAATAAAGCAACATGGAGTTGCTCTTGTGTGTTTTCCATTACCTGGTGGAAATGTATTTTTTCATTAACATGATCATCTGCTGTCATCTATCATTGGTCCAAAGTAAACCTGAGCCAACCTCTCGCTACTGTAAATTGAGCAGCCAAGATTGGGCAAAATTCAGAATTAACTGGGTTTAAAGAAATGCCTGCAGTTAACACCAAGTACTTTTGACCCATACAATGTATTGTTGGCTATTGCCACAAATATACCCGTGAGACTTATGACTGGTTTTGTGCTCCAGGGTAACAAATGTGCATTTACTTAAAACTCTTCATTACAAGGCATTATTCCATGATTATACATGGTTCTGATCAAAATGAAATCAAAATAATTTTTTTCCATTGTCAAGTTAAATGAAATGTTGCACTTGATTGCAATTAGATTTTTTTATTTAAAATAAATAAATAAATAAAATGTTTGTTTATGTTCATAAAAACAATCCTGTGAAATTAATAAAATGTGGTTTAAATCTATTTTTTGTATGAAATTGTTTATTGATCTCTTTAAATAGATTTTTAATAATATTCGAGATGTTCATGTCATTTGGAGCGACCACTTATCATGTGGTGCGACCAATAATAGCAATAACTGTATTAAATTTAAAAATAAAATATCAAATTTTTGTGGCTGAAATGGGAATCACTGATACAGAATACTTAAGTGAATGGTATTTTTAAAACATTTTTATCAGGTTTATGCAATTTGCAAGAAAAATAAGTCTGTTAACTACATTTAAGAAGGCAACTCTGAAATTAAAAACAAAATGTGAGATCATCTTTTGCAAAAACTCAAAAGAAATGCAAATACTTTGTTTATAAACACTTTAATTACTGAGAACTTGTAAAAAAAATGTCAAGCATGTTAAGGAAATAAATTAATTTTAAGATAAATCATGTTCGCACCACATGACATTTTTTAAGGCTACGGCTAATTCATCTAGGTGAAAAAACAGTAAAATCACTCAATTTAAAATTTTAATATGAATTTATGTGTACATTCTTAATGTTTGAACAATTGCAATAGATATTATTATTTTTTGTATTTTAAAATTGGCCTGTTGAAAATCCTTATACGTCATTGACCCTTATATGAATACACATAGTACATTACACATTACATTTTATGCTCACCAAGGCTAATTTTATTTGATTAAAAATACAGTAAAAAGAGTAATATTGCGAAATATTATTACAATTTAAATAACTTGGTGCTGTCAATCGATTAAAAAATAACTCATCAATCACACATTTTTCTGTAATTAATTGCGATTAATCGCTCCTAACATTAAAGTTTACCTACCCCCCCCCACCCTATATTTTTTTAGTTTTTGATAATCAATTAAACTGGGATGCATGTCACAATACAAAAGACAAAAACTGTCACTAATTCAAGTTTAAGTGGCAACTCAACAAAGTACTTTTGTGCAAAAGTACATAAAAATGTCCTAAAAATCAAACACTGAAATGATATACAGCTAAACTCGTCTCCGTGTGGACGGGGCCTAACATTAATGACAGTATCATAGCAGCGGGTTTATTAGGCTGCTGTCACTTTTTAAGATCTTGCAGATCTGACAGATATCCGATGTCCTCACAACTCTTTACAGTCATTTAAGGCTTTATTTAACTCAATAAAGACTCTGCTTACGAGGATACTTGACAAAGCGGGCATTTTTGCATTATTTTGTGTGTTTTTGTCCGTTCAAGTGTGGAAGAGAACTCAATGCGGCCGACGCGCTGTCTGAGCAAGCTAGTACATATTTAAGTTAATTAAGTTATCGCGCTTGAATGGTTTAATAATACTTAAAATGATAGTGTGATCATATAATGGATGACGGAAAAAACGGATGCTGCGTTAATTGCGTTAAATATTTTTGTTGTGTTAAACTGAAAAAATTATTTGCATGTGTTAATTTTGACAGCCTTATTTTAATATATTTTAAAATTCCTGTGATGCAAAGCTGAGTTTTCAGCATCATTACTCCAGTCTTCAGTGTCACATGATCCTTAGAAATCATTCTAATATGCTGATTTGGTGTGTAAGAAGCATTTCTTATTATTATCAATGTTGAAAACAGTTGTGCTGTTTTTGTGGTTTCTTTGATGAATAGAAAGTTAAAAACAGCATTTATTTGAATCAGTTGTAATATTATATGACTTTACTTCAGTAATAAAAGTAATGACCCCAAACTTTTGAATTATTTAGTTTCACACACTCAAATGTACAGTCATACTATTCAAAGTTTCATGATTGCAGATGCACTAATCTGGCAGACTATATTGCCAGCATGCATACTGACATTCAGTTTTAGATTTATATTGATGGACCATTGAGAATATGTTGTACATAAGCATATAGATGGAATAATTTAGATATGACCCCTCAATAAGTGGATGGATCTCATGTGCATCATTTAGTACAAATAAACAATCTCACATGCAGTCCTGGGCAGGATGGGAACCGCACTCAGGGCACACCCCTCAACCTCAATTAATGGGGGCTGGGTTAATCGAATCACCTTTTAATCACCTCCAGGTAATAATCTCCACTTAATTGAAAGGATTGCTATAAAACGCTAAGGAAATGCTTCCCTGGAGGTCTGTGCTTATTCCAGACTGGCCCAAGACTGATTGGATTTTGGAAATTAATTGAATCACTGCCTGGAGTGACATGTGACGGGTGCAGGGGAGGAAGTGCTGATATATATATTTTTTCCAAGTTGTTTGCATTGTGATGGTCTTTAAGGTTGTGATTTGATATAAAGTTTCTGTAATGTGATGAAGAAAATTGAATGTGTGTGTAAGTGACTATAAGAAAAACAGAGCAAAGAAAGACAATGACTTTATTCGCCTTGTCAGATGAGCCCTTAGGGACAGACTGAGTAGAGAGGAGAACACTGCTGTTTGTCTCCATTACCCGCTCTGTGTGTGTGGCCTCTGTGTTTTTTTTTTGTTTTTTTTGCAGTGGTTGACACAGGATTATGATGTCATAACGTGTCAGTGAGCCCCTGCTGAATTACTTACAATGCTGAGAGCTTGTGCTCCTCAGCTTGAAACAATTTCCTGCTATTTCAAACAAATTGGTGGCCGTCAGCGTAAATGACATTTCGTCTAAGTGTTTGTAATTATGTCTAAATTGGCATGATGGCATCATGGTTTACCAATTAGTGCACAATCCGCACATGCTTTTGAGACACGTCAATTTTTTTAGTATATCATTGATATATTAGGGCTTAACAGCTAAATTATTACAATGGGTTTATGTGAAGATTTTAAGTTCACTTAAATTAAAGTTGTTATATTTTTAAAGTCTATTAAATGTTACAATTTATAGATTTCAATTATACTGTAATGTTGAATGTCTGTACTTAATGGCTAAAATTTAGGGGGGGAAATCCATTTAATAGAGACATCAGTATCAGTGGTATCAGGGATACTTCATTAATAGTGTTTAGTAAAAAGATACCATTGAACAATATTTAAAATATACCATCTTTATGAAGTTTCTAATTATTTTGGAGATTTAATGTAAAGTATCACAATAATAATACAATTGTAAAAACTTTAATATTAGGTGTGATTAATTGTGATTTTTTTTTTCAATAGAAATTAGTGTGATTTGAATTTTTTTTTTTTAAAGCACTATACGCTGATCAGGCATAACATTATGACCACCTTCATAATATTGTGTCCCCCTTTTGCTGCCAAAACAGCCTTGACCCGTTGAGGCCTGGACTCCACTAGACCCCTGAAGGTGTGCTGTGGCACCAAGATGTTAGCAGCAGATCTTTTAAGTCCTGTAAGTTGTGAGGTGGGGCCTCCATGGATCAGACTTGTTTGTTCAGCACATCCCACAGATGCTCAATTGGATTGAGATCTGGAGAATTTGGAGGCCAAGTCAACGCCTCAAACTCATTGTTGTGCTCCTCAAACCATTCCTGAACCATTTTTGCTTTGTAGCAGGGCGCATTATCCTGCTGAAAGAGGCCACAGCCCCCAGGGAATACCGTTTCCATGAAAGGGTGTACATGGTCTGCAACAATACTTCGGTAGGTGGTAAGTGTCAAAGTAACATCCACATGGATGGCAGGACCCAAGGTTTCCCAGCAGAACATTGCCCAAAGCATCTCTGCCGGCATGCCTTCTTCCCATAGTGCAACCTGGTGCCATGTGTACCCCAGGTAAGCGACGCACCCGGCCATCCACGCGGTGTAAAAGAAAACGTGATTCATCAGACCAGGCCACCTTCTTCCATTGCTCTGTGGTCCAGTTCTGATGCTCACATGCCCACTGTTGGCGCTTTCGCCGTTGCACTGTGTATTCTGACACCTTTCTATCAGAACCAGCATTAACTTCTTGAGCAATTTGAGCTACAGTAGCTCGTCTGTTTGATCAGACCACACAGGCCAGCCTTCGCTCCCCACGTGCATCAATGAGCCTTGGCCGCCCATGACCCTGTCGCCGGTTCACCACTGTTCCTTCCTTGGAGCACTTTTGATAGATACTGACCACTGCAGACCGGGAACACCCCACAAGAGCTGCAGTTTTGGAGATGCTCTGACAGTCGTCTAGCCATCACAATTTGGCCCTTGTCAAACTCACTCAAATCCTTACGCTTGCCCATTTTTCCTGCTTCTAACATCAGCTTTGAGGACAAAATGTTCACTTGCTACCTAATATATCCCACCCACTAACAAGTACCGTGATGAAGAGAGATCAGTGTTATTCACTTCACCTGTCAGTGGTTATAATGTTATGCATGATCGGTGTATATAATAACTGTTAAATTATTGCTGTGCATATTATGACACATTTAGAACAGAGGGAAATTACGTTTTGAGTTCTATATATATCCTTGTTTATGCCAAGCTGATTTAGTTATTTGTTTCTCAGAGTTAATTTTTCAGTTATTACCAATGTTGCTTTGATGCCTTAAAACCATTTTTGCACTTTCTCTTCTGATCCCTTGTTAAGGTCAAGATTTTCAAATGAGAATGTGATCTCAGAAAGGGCACCCTTTGCCCAGAGTCACTCTCACAGATGGAGCTCTGTTTCTCTGCCTCTGTATGCATGCTGCTCATGTTTCATCCCTGGCTGCTTTAGCCTGAGAGGCAAACGATATGGTTTACAGTCACTGAGGGCTTTTATTGTGCTGGGTTCAGCTGACTGGGCTTGCTGGAGGGAGAGCGTGGAGGGTAACCGAGAGATGAGGTGAAGGTTTTTTTTCTTTTTTTTTTTCCGTGCAGCACCAGTCAGTTCAAGCGCCACACAAGAGGACACAAGGGCATTTGGGTCGACACTCTAGAACAGATTGTTGTTTGAAATGTAAAACAGTGTCTTTCATAGTCAGTGATTTGATATCTCTTGAGTTTCAATGGGAATAGAAAAAGACAAGGCAAGTCACTGAATGTGGCTGAGGACACATGTCCTTGTCAGCTACTTCTTGTTCTTAGTCACAACCCTTTAAATATATGTAAAGTAATGCTGTCAGTAGCCTTTGTATTGCTAAATGGTATCAGCTGGCTCAAATTCATTTGGCGCAAGTGAGTATATTGGCATAAGTCCACTAACTGAGTATATTGTACATTTAAAAAGCTTATTACATCAGTAATGCATTTTTGATTTCAAGAACTGTTAGGTGTCTCGAGACATGTCCATGCTTGTTGCTATGTTTGCTTCACTTAATAGTCACTTAATAGACTGATATAGTAATGCAGGGCTCGACATTGACGCTTGTCCGGGACAAGTGGAGTTTTTGAATGGGACAAGTGAAAGATCATTTTACTTGCACAACCGGACAAGTAGCCTGAATAAAACGGCAAATAACTAGGGAATTACCAAAACGCGAGAATTATTCTGCATTAATTTAGTGTAAGTGATTGATAGTGGATAAAAATATGTAATGTAGGCTATAATGTACTGATGGTAACATTGCACTGTTGAGGCTCGCACAGCCTCTCAAAGAGAAATTGAAACAAATGAGCGCAGCACACAAATATTTCATTAATATGGAGAAATGTGGAGTTTTTATATTTATAACATATGATACAGTTAATCAACATCACACGACTAAGAGTGCTGTTTTCCTGAATACTATCATGATTGATAATAATTGATAATAAGTCACTTACATTTTAGATGCAATATTGACTGTTTCAGCAGCAAAAATAGTTCCAAACAAAGATCACAGCAGAAACATAGCGCATCTCACAGCAACATTGAACTGTGTTTTCATTACTGAATGATTCAGCGTTTTGAAGGAATCGATTGAGTCAAAGATTCAATGACCTATTCATAAACAACTGCCTTATTCCTGAATGAATCAGCCGCTTGAATGAATGACTCATTAAGACGGTCACTTGCCGCTACCTACCTACCTACATTCTTTCGAACATTTCTTATTTGTATATTTTTAAATATTTAAAACAATCTCATAACATTATTTAATGCAGTTGTAATTTTTCATTGTAAATTATTTAATTTAATTGGTAACAGCCCTATAGTGTCTTATTACTTTAATTTATTGATCGAATTTAAGAATTTAAAATGAAAGATGAAGCATATATTTAATAAAATTAGGGGGGAAATGCCCTTTTATAAAGGTAAAAATATCACAAATATGCAGATGTACACGTCAAAGCTAACGGAACACTGATGAGAATATTGCTTCAGAATAAATTATATTTACAATTATTTTTTTCTGGACAAGCAATTTTTTCACTTGTACAAGTGCATGACCGACAAGCACATGAAAAGGCTTAATGTCGAGCCCTGTAATGGATAATACATTTTATTTATACATTTTGGGTTGGGGTGGACAATATAGCAAAAATATATCATTTTTTAAAGGCAGGATCATGATCCACATTCTTATCAAGATTCTTTGTCATGCTGGTATTTTGCAAGTTACTGAGAACTGAAACTAATTTCCCTATTTAAAAATATAGTCATACAAGGTAACAAAAGATAGAAGAGAAAATAAAGACCAATTTGAATGAATATTTTGTGGAAACAAACCTGTCCATTTCAGTAATTTTGTATAATCTCGTTTATTCAGATTAAATTCTTGGCCAATAATTTAGCCAATGCAAGGTCATTTAAAAAACATATCAGTTGAACATTCTTATGATTTAATATTGTAGAACTGACGAAAATTTTTAACAAAAGATGAACTATATATGACTTGTCACACCGTGTAAAAAATGCATGGCAAGAAACAGTCTATAAATTGGCTAAATATGTCTATGACATTGTTCATGACGGAATCCTAGAATGTGTTCCTTGTGAATTCTTTGGGTCTAGACTAGTTAAGGGCACAGTTCGCAAACTAAGTGAAAAAGCTGGTAGTGGTAATTGTTAGTATTTTGGCTCATCTACTGTATTTGTACAGTGCTCCATGTCCAAGGTCATCTGTTTTTGTTGAGTTTACCAGCAATTGGCTAGATGAGTACAATATGCTGCTGCTGAATAAAGCTTTTGAAAAGGCCCATACAGTGAAAACTCAGTAGGACAGTATGTATTTGTGCAGTACATTTTACAGTAGAATATAGTTTATTATACTGTATGCTCACTGACGGATAGTCTATGAGTTGCAGTTCAACTGTGATTTGCAGTAGAATTTTCACAGATATACAGGCATGCTTCTTTGAGAAGCCCATTGTTCCTCTCAGATGATGAAGTATGTTGTGTTTCCTGGCTGTTGTAGTTTTCTAGTTTAGATCATGAGGGACAGTAGAATATGATGCTACCATATATGGTATATACTGACTGCTTTTGGCCAATCAAACATGTTATGTTTAGCAGTTTAGCAATTAAAATGTTAAGCAGCAAAAGCTGTTTCAACATTAATAGTAGTAGTAGTAGTAGTAATAATAATAATAATAATAGTTTCTTGAGCAGCAAAACAGCAAATTAGAATGATTTCTGAAGGATCATGTGACTCTGAGGACTGGAGTAATGCTGCTGAAAAAACAGCTTTGCATCACAGGAATAAATTAAATGTTTAAATGTATTAAAATAAAAACAATTATTTTAAATGCTAATAATAGCTCACAATATTACGTTTTTGTACTGTATTTTTAATTAAATAAATGCAGCCTGGTTGAGCACAAGAGACTTCTTTCAAAAACATTAAAACATAATTTTCCAAACTTTTGACATTATATATGGAAATAATAAAAACTATTATTATTATATATGGAAGAGTCTAGAAATCTGGTCATCTAGTCAACTTTCATGAAATCCCTAGTGATGTTCTCTCAAAATGCTGGTAATTCAGTTGAGCCTCCTCGTATCAACATTTCATTACATCCCACTTCCTTCATCCTCAACATGTTTATTATTCTCTCTTTTTATTGTTTTTCTCCAATTTTAGATGTTCCTTTGCACAAAATGTGCACCACAGAGGAAACAGGCTCAGCAGGGCAGCCATTCATCATAAGATAAATGAAACTCTGTCAGAAGTAAAAGAGTGGTTCTTTTTTATCACCTCTCTCCTCTCCCTAATATTACCCAAAAGAGAGAGCGAGTGAGAGAGACTCAGAGAATGACAAGGAAATGGGAAAAAAAATGGATTGGATGAGGGGGCTGTATTTATGTTGGAATCAAACTTGTAGGATTTGTAGGTTTTTAGGCTGGAGCTTGTAAAAACCCTCTTGTAAGGCTGTATCTTTAAATTCATCCCTGTTAAAGCACCGCTCTTGATTTTTGAAAGTGTGCCGTTTTCAAGTGTGCCTAGTGTGAGGTGAAAGAAGTGTAGAGAGTAAATTCTAAACTGATCCTTATGGCATCATAATTGTGGCACACTATCAGCATATAATGAACTGATAATGACTGTGGATGATGATTGTGTTTGCAGTTCTAAACCTCACAGTCTGATGTGCTTTCTTACATGGCCTTTATTGCTTATGAGAATATTCACTTAAATGCTGTAAGTGTCCTCTTGATAGGGGGCACAATCTTATTTAAACCGTAATTGCAGTTTATTTACATTCTTATTCATTTTTTTTGCCTTATTAACTTAATTTACTGTATATTGCTGTGTACTGCAGAATTTTCTCATACAGACATATGACACCAATATGACATACATTTTATGATACAGTGTGGCCATGCCTAATAATTTTATTATTTTCCCATACTTGGAAAAAGAACGTGGTTATATTCACTGATCGGGCGGGCCAAGTAATAAAAAATAACATTCCAATCAATTGCGGGTGGATGAGATAAATCATTGTGTTTGTTTGATAAAGACGTTTTGCGAGCCATGTGAGCGAATCATTCCGGTTGGTGTTTCCCCACACGCTTTCAAAACAATTCCCACATGCACTGACAGGGGAGCTGAAGCTCATTAAATATGCAAATCTTATCCAATCATAGCAGTGGGCATTTACTTCCAAGTCTTCAGTGCAGCACGCCCATTAAAACCGAGCGTTTCTTGAGAGAGCCTCAAAACCAGGGTAGAAATTAGCCTATTACTTATTCATTATGATGTTTTTGAATGTAAAAACCACGCAAACGTCATAAGTTGACATCAGACAACAGTATACAATTTTTTTTAAAGAATTGAATTTTTTTTGGGAATATTGCCATTTTCATTATATTATGCACATCATTATTTTTTTAAATGTATGTTCCCTAATCTTTAATCAAAATAACTTCCGTGAGAGCGGGACAACCTGTCACTCACATGAGATCACAGCAATAGCAAACCACAACCATCCAATCAATTCCTGATGGACAAAATCAATTGCCGTCCTACATTTTTTTTCTTGTTCAAGAAGCTGTGAAGAAAATACTATTGTCAAATTAGAGTCACATAAAGAAACTGATATTATTTTATTTTATTATTGTTTTTAAATATTAATTTTTTTAAATTTAATTTTATTGAACAGTGTGGAAATGGTTGGGAGAAAAGTGACAAAATAAACTGTTGATATGCAAGTCTACTTTCACCAGCAGGGTAAATAAATGACAGTGTCAGCCATACAGATCTGGGTCATAAACCCATTGAAACCATCTTGTTGCTGTCAGCGTTTACGCTCGCTCTCTTTTGGCTTCCATCAGAACTCATTGGCGAATGACTGACACTGAGGGCTTCGGCCTTTGCCAAGATGGAGAGCACCCAAAATTCTCATAATGAATGGCTGCTTTGCATCGATATCCATCACCACGCCAGTCGATCTGTCATTGCAGTGTGTCACTTAGGAATAAAGAACATGCTGTCTGATTAGAGGGCTGCTGTAGTGCCTGTGACAGTGATTTAAGTCCCTGGATCTTGATCAGAATGCAAACCTGTACTGGAGACAGAGAAAGTTATACATTAAATATGTTTGGGAAGGTATAAGAAGAGTAGATATAAGGTGGGACCCTTTGACAACTAAGGTGATTCAATCTCAAGAAGTGCTTAATACGGTAGGAACTAGGAACAGTGTCATTTTGGAAACGCATTCGAGGTGGTCAAAAGATACAGGAATTTTCACCAGATGACTTCAAAAACTATATCCTTCTGTTTACTTTTCCCAAGAACCAACTCAAACCTCTTTCAGTAATCATAGTTTAAAAAAGAGTTTTCATATGCCACATTCCCACTGTTTTTTATACAAAATAAGAAATATATTGTAATAATACCACTACTGTACCAGTACTGTAAAAAAGAGTAATAAAATAATTGTATACTAATAAAGTTCTAATATTTACATTTGTATTACTTAATTTTCAAACGGTAAACTGTTAAAGTTTTATTTTGATGGGTTGCTGGCAAATAAAATGATGTGCTGTGTTCATTTACACAAATGCAGTCCGCTTTACTCTGAAACCTGTAGCACACACACACACACACGCATATATATGAGCAACCTAGGCAACTGACTTGTTGCCTCGCTGCCTTAACAGGAAATGAGGCAGCGTAAGTGCACAAAGGTACCTCACGAAACTGATTTCGGACAGACTTCTGAAACAGCGTAACAGTTTAATGATCTACAGTAAAATAAAGTGAGCTTTGGTGAGAACTAAACAAATATTTAATTACTACAGAAGTCATTTCTTGCTAGAAATTACTTTAGAAGTGGAAAACGTTGGTCAAAAATGTGCATTTACACAGAAACTGACCAGTAAACGCAACTTTCAGACAGCATCTTTCTTTTTCTAGCTCAACTGTCACCGAATGGAACGCATAGGATTGTGGGATATCAAAGGCAGTGAAGGATATATCTATGCTGCCTTCAAAAATCGATCAGATGAAGGTCTCTCAGAAGGCAGGAAGTCAAGCTAACATTGGATTCGATTGTGCCTTGATGCCTTCCTACCTTGTGTGCTCCGAAGGCAGGATTTTCTAGTTTTTGGATGCAGCCTGGTACTGTCAAAAATGTATCTTCAAATAAATTATTCAAGCACGAAAGAGAACTCGATTCTGGTGCACTGTCTGTGCGCATGATACTGGCGCGTCTTTCTGTGCATTGTGTGTGTGTCAGGACATTCACAGCACATTCTCTTTTGTCTTGTTGTGCTTGAATGGTTTAAAAGCATTTGCATGAATAAGAGCATGATCATACACACAGAGAAAAAGGGTGTCAAAACTTTACCTTTAGGCGTACAACAGCTTGTTACTGGGGCAGTACCCTTAAAAGGACCTCTTTGTACCTTTTTTACTCCTAAAAGGTGCATATTAGTACCTTAGAGTACAAATACGTACCTTAAGGTACTACTATGAACCTTTTTGTAGTAAAAAAGGTACAAAGAGGTCCTTTTAAGGGTACTGCCCCAGTAACAAGCTGTTGTACGCCTAAAGGTACAATTTTAAGGTATAATTTTAATACTTTTTCTCTGTGTATAATGTAACGCTAACCGGAGGAAAAACAGATGCTGCGTTAATTGCGTTAAATATTTTTAACGTGTTTATGTGTTCATTTTTACAGCACTTTTTTTTTTACAGTATATACATCCTGTGACACACAATGTAAAATTGATGTATGTTGTCACATCTGATCACAAGGGGTCACAGGATATGCATGTTAATACCAGGTGCGAACAGCAATCGGTCTCGGCCTACTGCTTGTGATCGAATCACCTGAGACGAGTGTTAATACCGGCTGAAAAAACAGCCAGATTGAGGCGAGACATTTGAAGATAAGACCAGTCACAGATATATCAAACCCTGCTTTACTCCAAGCTATTGTCAGCAAATCTGATTTGCTTGCTGCTTGACTGCTAAGTGGTGCAGCAAACACTCCGAGTTCCCAGAGGCCTCTGGGAGATGTGGCACATCTGCTGTGTGCGCTGTGGCCCTTTGATTGTGTTCCTCAGATATGTGTTTTTTTTATGATTCAATCACCTTTTAACTATGCCAGAAATAGTCACTTTGTTCGTATGAAGTGTTTTCACTTTATCTTTCTTTACAAAGAGAGTGAGAGAAAAGCTAGTCGTCCGCTGGCGGTGCCTCCTCAGTATTCACTTCACACACTCTCAAGGACAGAGTTTTCTTGTCTCGTCACCAGCCGTCTGGACACACACACTTTATCTCTTTCTTTCCCTGTTTCTGACAGTAAGCCAGAAGTATGCAATAATTGCTGCTTTGATCGTTAAAAGCTCATAAACCTGCTCAGCTTTTGCATTTGTGAGTGTGTGTGTGTGTGTGTGTGTGCGCGCGCAGTGTTTATATGATTTTTATTGAATTTTTTTCAATGTGTGGTTGCATGTTTGTGTATGTGTGTGGAAGGTGAATAGATGTGGTTATGTTTTCACAAACCTGTCATTAACTTTATTGCCCTCAATGTCTTGATAATTAATTTTGAGGTGGAAAAGTTAATTCATGAGAACATTTCTAATCTAGAACGTCTCACAGTCCACTCATTGAAGTCACTATAAACAGTAAATCTTCCCCAGTGCTTAAATCTCATCTGCACTTTTGCTCAATTCAAATGTAGTGTGTTTTTGTGCCAAGTTTTCATTTTACAGGTAAATAATTCCTTGAACAAACTGTAAAACTCAAGCAGAAGAGCTGAGATGGTGTAAGAAATAATGTGTAATTTATAGTTGTGAAATCTCTCTCATATTTATGCTTGTATTTATTTTAATTCATTTATTTGCAGTCTTACTGATTTTGTCCAATGAATTTCAGCCAAATATTTCAACAAATATTCTCTTCTCTAACTTGATGACACTATATATATATACACTCACCTAAAGGATTATTAGGAACACCTGTTCAATTTCTCAATAATGCAATTATCTAATCAACCAATCACATGGCAGTTGCTTCAATGCATTTAGGGGTGTGGTCCTGGTCAAGACAATCTCCTGAACTCCAAACTGAATGTCAGAATGGGAAAGAAAGGTGATTTAAGCAATTTTGAGCGTGGCATGGTTGTTGGTGCCAGACGGGCCGGTCTGAGTATTTCACAATCTGCTCAGTTACTGGGATTTTCACGCACAACCATTTCTAGAGTTTACAAAGAATGGTGTGAAAAGGGAAAAACATCCATTATGCGGCAGTCCTGTGGGCGAAAATGCCTTGTTGATGCTAGAGGTCAGAGGAGAATGGGCCGACTGATTCAAGCTGATAGAAGAGCAACTTTGACTGAAATAACCACTCGTTACAACCGAGGTGTGCAGCAAAGCATTTGTGAAGCCACAACACGCACAACCTTGAGGCGGATGGGCTACAACAGCAGAAGACCCCACCGGGTACCACTCATCTCCACTACAAATAGGAAAAAGAGGCTACAATTTGCACGAGCTCACCAAAATTGGACAGTTGAAGACTGGAAAAATGTTGCCTGGTCTGATGAGTCTCGATTTCTGTTGAGACATTCAGATGGTAGAGTCAGAATTTGGCGTAAACAGAATGAGAACATGGATCCATCATGCCTTGTTACCACTGTGCAGGCTGGTGGTGGTGGTGTAATGGTGTGGGGGATGTTTTCTTGGCACACTTTAGGCCCCTTAGTGCCAATTGGGCATCGTTTAAATGCCACGGCCTACCTGAGCATTGTTTCTGACCATGTCCATCCCTTTATGACCACCATGTACCCATCCTCTGATGGCTACTTCCAGCAGGATAATGCACCATGTCACAAAGCTCGAATCATTTCAAATTGGTTTCTTGAACATGACAATGAGTTCACTGTACTAAAATGGCCCCCACAGTCACCAGATCTCAACCCAATAGAGCATCTTTGGGATGTGGTGGAACGGGAGCTTCGTGCCCTGGATGTGCATCCTACAAATCTCCATCAACTGCAAGATGCTATCCTATCAATATGGGCCAACATTTCTAAAGAATGCTTTCAGCACCTTGTTGAATCAATGGCACGTAGAATTAAGGCAGTTCTGAAGGCGAAAGGGGGTCAAACACAGTATTAGTATGGTGTTCCTAATAATCCTTTAGGTGAGTGTATATGTATATATATATATATATATATATACACACATACATACATCTAACCTAAGAATTAAAAGTGGGGGGTAAATCACATTATGAAATAAATGCTTTTCTCCAAAACACGTTGGCCACAATTATTGGCACCCTTTTGTTAAATACTTTTTGCAACTTCCTTTTGCCAAGATAACAGCTCTGAGTCTTCTTCTATAATGCCTGATGAGTTTGGGGAACACCTGACAAGAGATCAGAGACCATTCCTCCATACAGAATCTCTCCAGATCCTTCAGATTCCCAGATCCATGCTGGTGCTTCTTCTCTTCAGTTCACCTCACTCATTTTCTATAGGGTTCAGGTTAGGGGACTGGGATGGTCATTGCAGAAGCATCATTTTGTGCTCAGTGACACATGTGTGTGTTGATTTTGATGTTTGTTTTGGATCGATGTCCTGATAGAAGATCCAACCACGGCCCATTATAAGATTTCTAGCAGAGCCTGTCAGGTTTTGATTTTTTATCTTTTGGTATTTGCTAGAATCCATGATACCATGTATCTGAACAAGATGTCCAGGACCTCCAGCAAAAAAATAGGCCCACAACATTAAAGATCCAGTGGTATTTTTAACTGTGGGCATGGGGTACTTTTTGTCCCTGTTTGCACCAAACCCATCTGGTGGATTTGCTGCCAAAAAGCTCAATCTGACCACAGAACCAGGTCCCTTTTGAATTTCCAGTCGTGTCTGACAGTTGAATATGCTGGAGTTTGTTTTTGGATGAGCAAGAAGGTTTTTTCTTGAATCCCTCCCAAACAACATGTGGTGATGTAGGGGTTGTTTTATTTTTTTTTTTTTTTTTTAGCCTTTCTGACCCCAAGACTCAACTAATCTCTGCGATTCTCCATCTGTGATCTTTGGAGAGTCTTTGTCCACTCAAACTCTCCTCCTCGCCGTGCATGAGGACGATATAGACACACGTCCTCTTTCAGGCAGATTCGTGACATCTTTAGTTGATTGGAACTTCTTAATTATTGCCCTGATGGTGAAAATGGGAATTTTCAATGCTTTAGCTATTTTCCTACAGCATTTATTTCATAATGAGATTTACCCCCACTTTCAATTCTTTTACTTTAATGAAAGGTTAGATTTTTGTGATTTTTTTTTTTTTTAAATAAAATATCAAAAGGATAAAAAAATGCATTTCTTTTTTACAACCATATTTGATCATATTTACCAGGGGTGCCAATAATTCTGACCACCACTGTATATACTGTATATACTTGCATACATATATATATGTATGTAAAATCAATTGTCTCTGTCAAGTAATACACAAGTATACATTAGGATCTGAAAACTATTTGAATATTCAAAGGAGGTCCGCAAAAGAGAAAGACTCCGCTCACCTTCATTTCATGAGTCATTCTCATCTCTTGTAAGAATGTAAATAACCTTATAAACAAACTTTACATACACAAATACACCCAGTCCCACACGCACCCTCTCAGTTTTCTGTACATCATATATGGCTCCTATTTGGAGTATATGTGGTTGTGCCATAAGATACATTTTCTCTATCTAGGGTGTCATACAAGTCATGTGCTGAGGGCGACACACTAGCACTCTGATGCATGTACAGTAATATTTTAGAGCTGTAGGGGTTTAGTATGACACTTAAGACCTTACATTAGTATGATCCTATTTTTGCTTTTTTAAAAGTGCATTTTGTTCATTTATTTTTCTGTTGCGCTAGACATATAGCAATCATCATGCACTATTGCTAGTTAGCCACGATTCATTTATTCAGCCAATGAAAGTGTTCAGATAGCAGGTTGGCTTTTAAGAAAAAGTGAGTATTCAGACGGTGATCTCAATTTGGCTGCCTCCATGAGGCCACCCACTCTATGTAAAATAAAACAGCATTAATTAAGCAAATGTGCGAAATGTATTATTCATTTTTATATATAAAACCCTTTTTCATGTGGACTGTGATAACAAATTGAGCTGAACTTGAATTGAAGCTTTAAAAAAATCTTTTCAGGGCAACTTGAGCTGGGATGGCCCGGTTCTTACAGACAAAACAGGTGGAGGCAGCAATCTGGGGCAGATAATCATGATAACCCTGTGAGAGATTGGACTGATCTCAGGGGATGGAGCAGAGACTCTCCCTCCCCATCCTTCTTTCTCCTCTATTTCACTCCAGGCCTCATCATTCTCTCTGCTTATGTCCTCTGTCATCCTTCTTTTCCATCTCCTCCTCTACAGAATGATCCCTCGCTCAACCAGAGCCTGATAACAGAAAGACGGAGGGGAAATATTCTGCTCTCTCCTTCTCTTTCCATCTTGTCTTTATTTTATCTCCCTCCTGCCTCTTGCATTCCTCTTTGCCTCATTCTTCCTCCCTTGCTCTGTTTCCCTCCTTGAATTTTTTTCAGTCCCTTACCTCTCCCATCTTCCTTCTCATCCTCCAGTTATTCTCTTTACCCTTTGGTCATCACTCTGCCTGCTTTCCCATCCTCCTCTCCCCTATTTCTTTTTTGTGACGGCCCAGCGGAACGCTATGTGATCAGCTTGTACAGCCACGGGCTGTTTATCATGTTTCACCTTTTCACATTACTGGCTTTGAGTAAAGACTATCACACATGCATTTTGAATCCACCTTTCTGTGATAAAATGGGACATATTTCTTTCTTTGTTTTTCCATTCTAAATATAAATCTAAAGTCAGTGCAGTGGACAGTGATTAAGGATTAATTTTGAATTATCAACAAATAATAATTTATTTAAAAAAAGTATATTATATGATCATAAACAATCATAATAATAATTAGCTGGAAAAGAGATTAATTACAGTGTTGTTCCATGTAAAACAAAGGATATTGATTCAGGTATATGTCCTACTTTTGTAAATCCATGTTCAACTATAGTTCAAATATACTTTCCAGACTCTGAATTCATGATAAATCCTTTGTCCTTTCAAATGATAATATTGATAACTATGTCATAGTGAAACTTGCTGTGAAATGAAATTATGACCTGCTTCTTTCCATCTGTCTGCATATTTCTTTAGAAGGAAGGAGGGGTTGTGGGCTTCCAAGCTTTGGGATGATTAATGAGCTGTTGGCTTGGTCATGGAAACGGAGCGGAACATACATTTGAACATACAGACATTGCTCTTTTATGTGCAGTACAGAGTACTACAAATACACACACAGACGATGGAATAGGTGGAGAAGCCTGGCATCAGGAACTCTGTGTATATGTTTCTATGTATTGTCTATGTAGGTATGTATGTATTTTCAGAAGAGGTAAATGCACTTATGGTGTTGAATGTAGATCACTCAATCAGTTGATCTGGATGTATTGCAGACAGAGCTGTTCTGAGCTGTGTGATTCAGCATGAAGGTACTTGTGGTTGCGAGCTCATAGATGATTTCTATATTAAAATTCAACATTTTGATTGGTTGTTCAGCTTCTGAATTTTGATGGTGCTCCGGAAGCTGTTACAGTCAAAGGATAAATGAAGACTGAAGTTGTGAGGTACAGACATTTAGAATGTGTACTATATTGCCAAAAGTATATGGACACCCCTCCAAATCACTGAATAGAATGAACACCTGAGTGGCCACAGTTGTATGAAATCAAGCACCTAGGGATGCAAACGCTTCTACAAACATTTGTGAAAGAATGGGTCGCTCTCAGGAGCTCAGTGAATTCAAGAGTGGTACCGTGATAGGTTGCCACCTGTGCAATAAGTCCATTCATGAAATTTCCTCACTACTAAATATTCCATGGTCAACTGTTAGTGGTATTATAACAAGTGGAAGCAATTGGAAACAACAGCAACTCAGCCACGAAGTGATAGGCCACGTAAAATCACAGAGCGGGGTCAGCGCATGCTGAGGTGTACAGTGCGCAGAAGTCACCAACTTTCTGCAGAGTCAATAGCTACAGACCTCTAAACTTCATGTGGCCTTCAGATTATCTCAAGAAGCTGCATCCAAGCCTTACATCACCAAGAGCAATGCAAAGCGTCGGATGCAGTGGTGTAAAGCACACCGCCACTGGACTCTAGAGCAGTGGAGACGTGTTCTCTGGAGTGACCAATCACGCTTCTCTGTCTGGTAATCCGATGGACGAGTCTGGGTTTGCCGGTTGCCAGGAGAACGGTACTTGCCTGACTGCATTGTGCCAAGTGTAATGTTTATTGGAAGGGGGGATTATGGTGTGGGGTTGTTTTTCAGGGGTTGGGCTTGGACCCTTAGTTCCAGTGAAAGGAACTCTTAATGCTTCAGCATACCAAGACATTTTGGACAATTTCATGCTCCCAACTTTGTGAGAACAGTTTGGGGATGGCCTCTTCCTGTTCCAACATGACTGCACACCAGTGCACAAAGCAAGGTCCATAAAGACATGGATGAGTGAGTTTGGTGTGGAGGAGCTTGACTGGCCTGCACAGAGTCCTGACCTCAACCCGATAGAACACCTTTGGGATGAATTAGAGCGGAGATTTGGAGCCAGGCCTTCTCGTCCAAAATCAGTGCCTGACCTCACAAATGCGCTTCTAGAAGAATCCATGTGAGATTTTTAAGTTATTGGATAATATTTTATGTTTGGAGGATTTTGGGATGTAATTTAGAACAGTGTTTCTGGTTGGTTTCAGGAGCTGATTTGAAGAACAAAATCTTGAATGAATCAATGTTGAATAATGTAGTTCTGCTTAATATAATTTGTGTAAATTGTGATAGATTTTTTTCCAGGACTTGAGTTCAGATGAACAGCATTTATATGAAATACAGATATGTTTTAACAATTTAAAACAATGTTAAAAACAAAGCATTGTCTGTCACTTTTGATCAATTTAACGCATCCTTCCTAAAAAAAAGTATTAATTCCACCCCCCCAAAAAAAATAAAAAAAATAAAGAAAAATAAAATAACATTAGTGTAGGTGCTAACATGGACATGTTGTATGGCATGCTCTCACAATTAATACAAATAATAGTAAATAAAATAATAAAAAAATTACACTATATTATACACTGTTAATAATTGTGCATATTGTTGTCCCTATGCAGTTCAAAGTAATATTGATACATTCCTATCTTTTATATCAAGATTTGTTTAGTTTTGTATATTTTTTGTTTTACATTGTTTGATCAGTTGGGATTATAAAGCCAGTTGAGACTGCATTGATGTTTAAGGGGTGTTCCATCTCTGGAGGTCACTAAGTCACGCATGATGCTTTAGATCAGCCACTCTCATTGGAAATTAGTAGTTTTCAGTCCCTCTATCACTTGAAACTTCAAAAGTGAAAGGTGTGATGTTTTAAGGATGAGAGGTGTATAGAATGAGGTAGGATATAGTGAGGCGTGGAGGACGATGATTGATGATAATGTGGAGAATGTTTTCATGCATCTGCCAAAGTACTTTTCTAACACTTATCGGCTGTCACATCATTTGATCAGATTTTGACAGTCGTCTGGCAGCTGTAGTACAGGTACCGTATCGTTTTCAGAGCTTTAACTCTCGCCCCTTTGTTCATCATCTCTTTATCTCCTAGTCACTTCAGGTTTTTTCTTGATTCTTATATTTCATCTCTCATGTTGTAGTTCTGTCTCTGGCGGTGTGCTTTCTCTGCTGTTCTTTCTCGTTCTGTGATATATTGTGAAGCTTCCAGCAGAGCAGATTGATTTCCTTCAGTGTTAAGCTTTCTATTTGCCTGTCAGTGGAGCTGAACGTGTCTCTCGTCAGTCCATAAATGTGTTAAATTCCCTTCAGAGGAGATTGAGCTCTTGACTGTGAGCGTTTGAGGGATTTACGAGCCATTCATAGAGAAGCGATAAGCTGCTATTAAACAACAGAGATACTGTGGGTATTTATTTTTGGACTGTTAAGCTTAATTAAAACATTGCTAACTTGGGGAAAATACCAGTAGTTGAAGCTGAGTTTATTAAAAGCGTGACTATTCAGATAGTGTTTATAATACATCTGAGTTTGCATGAGTAATATGAAGAATGTGAGGATTCTGGCTCTGTACCAGCGCTGTATGTGAGTAATGAGGGAGTAATGAGAGGCTTTGTGCATGTGTGTGTACAGTGTGTATGTTTTGTATTTTGTCAATCATTCACTCATTCAATCATTTACATATTCATTATTTTGGAGCTTGCTTGTTTTATTGAGTCTCATTTAGGGTTGGATTGCTACCAGTATGATTCCAGACAGTATGATTCCATAACTTGCACAACAAATCTGCATTTATTAGATATAACAACTTCCCCCACACTTTAAAGGTGCTGTATGTAAGAATGACAGCTAGTGGTTGAAATGGGTACTGCAGTCCAAATTCAACACGGAACACACATTTCAAAGTAGAGTAACTGGCGGCGTGCGTTAGAGTAACTGGCTGTAGCATTGTTTTTCAGAGAAATGAGTATGTGAACTTAGCATGTTTCATAAATATCTGCAAACATACTTTGGTATTTTTATGCTTTAGTACAGTCAAAAACTTACATACAGCACTTTTAAGCGCGTATTTAACATGTTTTTGCAGTTGTCTTTTGGTTTTCTAATTAAATGGTTGTACAAAAACATTTCATAGTTGAGTTTATAATTAAATTCCACCATGCAGAGTGCAAACTGAACTCTTTTGGACTGAATACAATAACATATTTACATTATTGTTGTATTTAAAATGTTTAATATTTAGATCAATCCGGCTTTTACTAATTACAGTATTTTATATTTGAGGTGTGTTTGTCCTTGCATTCGTATTGCTCTCATCAGCTGCTTGTGTTAGAACTGTGTGTTATACAGCAGAAATGAACACACACACACACACTTTGAAAGAGTGGCTCAGCTAAACTGCTGAGCTGGGACTAAGGGAGGTTTGAGGAGGGTAGTGAGACATTAAGAGCTGTTTAAAAGTAGAGAGAGAGCGAGAGAAAGAAAGGAGGAGAGTTGGAGCTGAGGGAATATGGAGTCAGTATGTGCTTCTGACAGTCAGAGTGGCTCTATTTGGGCTGTTCTGACTGCAGGCTTTGATCCTATTGAGCTGCTGTGCTTTGCCATTGTGAGAGACTGCAGATGAGAGCGGCTTACAAAGTCCCTGTTAAACACTGCGCACCATCTGTGTGTTGACAGCATCTGACACGGGCCTTCCATGAATACAATTGTTAGCTGTGATTTCTAGCACTATTCTCCTTTCATATTTATTTTTTACCTGTATGCCTCTTTTATTCATAGTTGCAGTAGTAGAGAGAGGACAGGAAATTTTGTGGGGAAGGATATTGGGAGATGATGTGAGCTGGATTTAACCTCTCACTGCCCATATGAGCACCACAATGTTCAAATTATCAGAGCATGTGTTTGATTGTTTATATATATATATATATATATATATTAGGGCTGTCAATTGATTACATTTTTTAATCGCGATTAATCGCACTCTTGTTGTGTGATTAATCGCACACTTATCATAAAATTAAGCATACACCATTTATCTCATTAAACACATTCCTTTTGTCATCATTTTCTATATCCAGCAAAGTAAACAATCAGAAAACTATATTTTCTGCACGCTTCAAGGATCATTGGAGACTCCAAAAGGACACCAATATAACCAAATATAAGGAGTCCATATAATTTTATTATATAATTTATACACAGCTAAGCACCCATGAAAAAAGAATATTACAGAAAAAAACGTTGCAGAACTCACAGTGTATAGTATGTGTAAAGAGCAACAACAACAAGATTGTTTTCATTTTAGACACCGAACAGGACCACAAGGAGACGCCAAAAAACTCCTAAAGCCCCCGCTTTGACTGCATAAACCTACGATTACTAAACACAACAACGTACACATGACAAATCAAACATTATCCTTCCAGAGTGTGTGTGGAAACAAAGCGAATGTACTGTGTGTCTGTACATGAATACAGTGTGCGATCAGTGATCTAGAGCGCGCACACACATGGTTTGAAATTGCAGTCATCAGAAACAATCGCAGAATACGACAGAGCTCATGTTTTAAAGCAAAGCACACACTGGAATGAATAATTCACTAAAAACGCAACGTCAGTCTCTATTCTCTCTGATATCTGATGTAATCAGCCTGGCCTTCTTTACATTAGCGCTGTTTTAGACTGTTTGAATGAATTTGATTACTGGATCACTGAAAACTTTCCCAGAGTTTAACGGCTTAAAATGGCCTGATCACAAACAGAGCAGAATCGGGTTAAAGAGTTAGAATGGAAATGTCCTCCTACCAGGGTTACGGGTGCTTGTAGATGCTCAGTGTGATTGTGATAAACTCCCGACTTCTAAGATCATCTAACAGTGTGACGAAAATTACGTTAATGACGCAGCTTCACATGCATAATTTTAATGCGTTAAGGAATTTAAATTAATCGCATGCATTAGTGCGTTAATGGTGACAGCCCTAATATATGTATATATATATTAGTGCTGTCAAAATTAGTGCAGGCATATTTTCTTTTTTTCAGTTTAACGCATTAAAAATATTTAACGCAATTAACAGAGCATACGTTTTTTTTCTGTCATCCTTTGGCTAGCGTTACATTATATGATCGCGCTCTTATTTATGCAAATTCTTTTAAACCATTTAAGCGTGACACGAATCGAGTTCTCTTTCACGCTTGAACAAACAATAACACACAGAATTATGCCAAAATGCACTTTTTGTCGAGTATTCTCATCTTAAATGAGTTAAATAACGTCTTAAATGAACTTAAAGAGTTGTGAGAAAATGAGATGCGTGTGACAGCGCGTCAGATCTGCGTCATGTTCGGCAGCGGCAGATCTTAAAGTGACAGCAGCCTAATAAACCAGGTGCTGTGATGTCTGTCATTAATGTTGATCAAAGAACAAAGGTAACAGAGAAAATTTTAGCTTTAATAAGGATTAATCTATATTAAATTTATAATTTATGTAGTTGAGAAAGGTGTTTGATAACTTTATTCAATTTCTGTACATGTCTAACTGGTAGGAAGGCCACAGGTAAATATGACATTTATTATAATGGCTTTATGTGAAGATTGTTTTTAAGTCTAATAAATGTTGAAATTAATAGCTTTCATAGAGACATCAGTATCAGTATCAGTGATACTGGCCTTCATTCATAAAAAGATGCCATTTTTAAAGTCACATTGTGGGACAAAGTCAATGTGAGAGAGAGGGTTTTTTTTTTAAATTCTGAGCAGAAACTGGCTTACTTACAAACTTATGACATATAAAATAATGACTTTAACACAAACATGTTCGCTAAAAAAGCAAAAGCATTGAAATACGAAATACGCTCATATTTTTCCATCACCATGTCCCTTTAGGGGCATTTATGATGCAATTACTATGGGGACTGGAGATTTCAAGTATGCAAAGTCACCATAAATGTATCATAAAAGCAACCCAAACAACATTTGTGTGATATAATGTATGTACGTTTTCTGAATCCTTGATAACTTTGTGTGATAAATAAACCAAAATGTTTCTTCTCAAAACTGCTGACTATGAAAAATTCCACTGCTGTCAGAATTTTAGACCACATGATTAACAAGCACAGCAAACCAATAAAAGCTGATATTTATTTACTGTGATTAAGTGTTTATTTTTACACCCCTGGGTTTGGTGTTGAACATATGCATGTTTGTGAGTTTAGCATGAATCAAAGTAATACTCAAACATGCCTTGAAGGGCCATATTTTCAGAGAGCTAACAGCCTAACGCAGGTGCCCATCTCACCCTCTGTTTATTTTGAGCAGTCTCCTAAGCTCTGAGCTCTTCAGTGCGGTGTGAACGGCCCCAGGCTCTTTTCCTCACACTGCTGCACACATAAACACATCCAGCAGAATTCTCTCTGATCATCTGCTGACAGACAACATCAGCTCCGGTTGCCGAGGAGCCGCACTGTACGTTGATCGCACCGAGTGTGGGTGGGACGTATTCCAGCAGAGAAGTTAAACAAGATTTCTGTATTGATTTCTGTCAAACTGAACATTTTTACAGCGTGTTAAAGTTCCTGATGCCCATTTCTCTCTATTCCATGAAAATGTTAGGATATGGTCGATGTGCATTGGTCTGTGTATTTGTGGTGTGTTGGAATAGGCAATTGTTCTGATAGATCAGTATTTATTGCTTTTTTGTTAGACAGTCATAGTAGAGGATGACGTCCTTGTAACTCACTGAGGTTTTTTATTGTTAAAACCTCAAATTAAAACCTTTGTTTCATTCTGATAAATAATGATCTCTGTGAGTTTTCAGGTGCATTAAAAATTAGTTTAAGCCTTTTTTTTTTTTTAAGATTTACACATTTCAGTTAACCCTTTGACAAGTTCAATCACACCAGTGTGATTATAACATTCAGTGCATGACATGATCAACTGCTAAATTCAAATGTGCGTTCATGCTTTGGCTGGTGCTGAGCCAGAGACAGACGCGCTCAGCGCTTGACATATATCACAAATATTCAGTGTTTTCAACTACATACATAAGGTTTATTTTAGGTTTCAGACATTTAAATACACATACGTACTAGCAAAACTATACATTTGTAGTTTGTAAAATACACACTGATGTCTATGAAAGCGGCAATAATAATCCTTGGTATTATAATTTGACAAAGTGTTTTATTCAGATCAGATACACATTGTATAGGTAAAATTATTGTTTACTCTATACTTTTTCCCACTTCACCGGTCACTTACTTTTATGTATTTCTGGAGAAATAGATTAATGTACGTGATGTAAATCTGACAGATCCGAATCTCTGAATTGCGGCACAAACTAACATGGCGGCGCCCATCGCACGTCATACATCAAATAACATGATCATTATAAAGGTTTTTAAACAACAAAACACACTCACGGTCACATATTTGAGAATCGGAATATCATATAGTTCATGATATAGTTAACATGTTTGTGAATATTTTGAGTAAAAAAAGGAAAAAGAAAATAAAAACAATACATTGGTCATACAGCACTATTGTGGCTGCGGTGTGTCACGTGACAAGCATGAAGTGTCGCCATGGAAATAAGGCAATAATTAACGGTCACCCTAAAAAACTTGCACTGGGGGCTCAGCCAGAATATTTTAAACTTACATGCAAAAGGGTTAATATCAAATTGAATTGAATAATCCTTACATATTTTAATTGAAAAGTTGATTAAGGATTAAGGATTATTCAACTATTAAAGTTTTAAAGTGGGGGAAAAAATCACAATAATGGACAACAAAACTCCTATGATGAGAAGAACCAGTTATGCTTACACATTCTGTCCCAGCAAGTTACTCTAAAAAAGTAATTAATTACTAGTAACTAATTACATCTTCAAT
This sequence comes from Rhinogobio ventralis, assembly GCA_039654625.1. Taxonomy (NCBI): domain Eukaryota; kingdom Metazoa; phylum Chordata; class Actinopteri; order Cypriniformes; family Gobionidae; genus Rhinogobio; species Rhinogobio ventralis. The sequence goes on from CM077215.1 coordinate 5,583,503, forward strand.
AGTGTACAAATTACTCTCTCCAAAAAGTATTTAATTACTTAATACTAATTACTTTCTAAATCCTATATCAAGCTCGACTAGTTAAGTGATTCTCAAGGATGAACATGAAACGGCTCTTTTAACTCATTCAAATAAATAATAGAAAACTACATAAATATTCTTATTAACTGACCAAAGTATTACAAATGTGAGAAGGATACATACAAACATGCATTTTAAAGTTATACTTTAAATTTTGATGTCAATTCCATTATTATATATAATTTTTCTACAGTCTATACACAGTATTTAGTGCAGTTACATCAGAAGTAATTTAAATTACCAAAAAAATAAGAATAATCCCTTACATTACTTTTTCAAGGGAAAAGTAATTAAATTACAGTAACTAATTACTTAGTAACTATTTACACCCAACACTGTTCTGTCCTTTTTAGGGTCACATCTTGTGACATCACGTCCTGTTTTTGGTTAATTTAGATGTCTTTAGATGTGTTAGTTGTCTGTGTTATGTTCGTATTCATCGAAGCACACCAGATTTTGTTTAGAAGCCTGATAAGGTGGGTTTCGGTCTGCTTGTTTGGTTCGCACGGATTCGGATGGCAGCATTCACACTTATTCAAGTGAGCCGCATTAACAGAGCAGTCACACCAGAGTTCATTTATATCGGACCAAACATGCCAAGTGTGAACGCACCCTGAGAGTGAGAAAAGTTTTTTAAAGGAGTTAGTTTCATATCTAAAACTTCACAGAGCTAAAAGTACCCATAGTTGAATAATCACTTGTACACATATTGAGCAAGCGATAGAGACTGAAACAATATCACACTGAAATGAACATTTGTGTTCTTGGCAAACAGAAATGAAATGAAAACCCTGTTGTTGTTGTGTTTTTTACTCTGAAAGCCAAATAACACTCTCTTTGTCTCCGTCTCTCTCTCACACTTTCCCTCTGTCTCGCTCTGTTTCAGTGTGATACATTAGCTTGACATGAAGTAACCATACATTTCTATTGCCAACTCAGTACCAGGTGAGACCGTAATGATATTAAAATACAAAATATGTGTGCAGAATATTCATTTAAATAATAAATGAATAAAATGATCAAGTAAGAACAGCAGTAAAATAAACATCTTTTGTTTGTCTGTCTGTCTGTCTCGCTCTCTTTCTCGCTCTGTCTCTCGTTTTCCTGTACATTCCTGGAATTCCTCCCAGCTTGGCTTGGATTTAGGTTTTGCAGTGTATGTGTGTGTGTGTGTGTGTGTTGTAGAGTGAGTGTGTGTAATCTGTCAGAATAATTGATTTAGTTTATTAACAGTCCTGAGAGAGGGAAAGTGTGTCATGTAATGAAGAATGAGATCGCTTGTGTCTGGCATTAATGATATTTTCCTCATCTGTAGTATTTCATTAGTGATGCTAATTGAAAAGGAACTCATTTACTGGGATTCAGAACTAAAACTTGTTTGAGTGCGTGTGCATGGTTGTGTGAATATAAAGTATGTTATATGTTTTTAAAAAGTTGCTTTTTCAAGTTGTGGACTGGCGTGAAATTGCTTACATTGGTAGTCAAATGTGTGTTAGTTTTTTGTCTGAATGCTGATGTCATGTGACTATCTACAAATGTTTTTCTGTTCACAACTGAAAACTAGGCTCCGTTTTATACAGTATATATAAATTATATGTTTTACAGGTTGTTCATCCTTCCCTCAGGTCATTTTGACCCGAAACTCATTTTTATTTGTTTAAATTGAGTGTTCATCTGAATGGTCCAAGACCCTAGGACATTTGTCGCATTTGAACCACGAATACACACAAAACAATTGACTGGATATGAGAAGTTTTGTGGTTGAAATTTAAAAACGTAACAAATCCTTCCCTCGCGGGTCAATTTGACCCCCATAGGAATGAATGGAATATGAGGATTGCTTCAGTACACATAGACAAACCTGCTCAAAATGCAAACTAAAAATGGTAAAACTTTACCAAAATTTGGTACATGTGTATCTGAATGCATACTGAGGAGAGCTGACTTTAGGACCCAGCGGAACAGCTCATTTGCTCTATAAGGCCACATGTTTCCACAAGAGGTTGGCAGAGACACTCAATGTAAGATATTTTGAGCTGAATTAAAAGAGTTATGCATGAAATTGTGAGTTACTTTGAATTTAAGTTGAAAGAATGTAAAGAATGTATTTATTTATTTATCTATTGATAAAATCTAGTAATTTAAAGGTAAATAAAATAAAAAAATAACAAATCTCCAAAAAATGAGCATTAAAAAATAGAAAAAAATATTATCAAAATGAAATGAAATAAGCTTTCTGGACAAAAAATTTTATAATTTTAGGGCTTCGGTTAATTTTGACCAGCGAGGGAAGGATGAAGGTTAAAGATAATTGTCATTAAAAACAATGAATTATTTTTCCATTACAATGATATACAATGTTATACTTTTTCAGTCTTTTTTAGTCACTGTTGTGCTGCTGTGTGGCAGGTAATACGACTTGAAATATATTGTGATTTCACTGTGTGACAATAAATCATAAGGAAGGTGGGAATGTATTTCGAATGACTCACTCCAACAATAATTAACAATATATCCACGCAATGACTGTGCTCAGAGTTGTTTAACACCAACCAACCAATTGGTTTCTGTACATTAAAGGGCGGTTCCCCGAAGAAAACTCTCAGACGCTTTTCAATTCAATCTCTTTGTTCAGTGTTGAGAGACAGACGCTATAAAGATGTCAAGTGCAGTGAGAACAGAGAGGAACAGTGAAAGCATTAACGCTGACCCTGCAAAGAGAGACAAAGTGCTCAGGGAAAAGACAAAGTGAAGAGATCATAGCCATTAATATATTGCAGAACACATTGCCAATAGTGTTTCTGAATGTTTCTATGTGCCATACCGTCTTCATATGAGAAGGTGAAAAAGAATTGTATGTGATTGTATAATTATAATAACTGTCAGTTTAGCAGTAGTTTTAGTTTCATTTTCATTTTTCTACCATACATTCACACTGTAATTAAATAAAATCAGTTCAGTTTAAGTGTTCTCCATCTGTCTGCTCTGGTTACATGAGGAAGGCTTCCATTACCCCCCTTTATCATTGTGCAAAGAGTTTGTCTCCTCTAATGACACCTCCTGCCATCCCATCCCCATCCTACTTAATTATCCTCTATTTTACTTAACAGCCGGAGAAAGAGGAGGGTGGCCGCAGAGAGACGGGGGTCGGTCCGGGATTTGAGGATCAGGCCTGGATAATCATTGTTCTAATTGCTTGTGTTGCATATAAAGGCCTTTAAAAAAAAATAACTCATTTAGAAAACAACTCAATTAGCATATTCAGATGTGAATCAAAACGATTGGCTTGTAGACAGCTGGTGTTTTAAAAACTGATTAAGTCCTGTAATGTTGGCAATTATAGATTTTTTTTCGGACTGATATGCCCATTCTCATAGCAGCGGTTTTTAGGGCATTGCTAGCTTACTGGCTTTTTCACTTTTTCAACTTTAGTTAGTGTGTAATATTGCTGTTTGAGCATAAAAAATATCTGCAAGGTTACAAAGCTCAAAGTCCAATCCAAAGGGAGATATTTTATTTAATAAAATTCACTTTCCAAGAACTACAACGCACGACTCGTTTGGACTACAGTGTGTTTTTTTCCAGGCTTTGTGAATATAAAATGTTCCTCATTTAAATACTGCCCACGGAATATGCAAAAAAGGGGGCGAGGCCTGGATGAGCTACATTAAAGACGGTGTTGTCAAAGAGAACCTGTATGTCTACTCTGTTTCCAAAAAAGTATTTTAAACACTTTCTGAACATTATTTATAACCCCAACGTTTATCTGTGTGCTGCACATTTTATGGAGAACAGCTTCCAGAACTGTTCTGGAAGAGAGTACAATGCAGGCGCCGCACAAAAGCTTCTCCTGAAATGGAGCCGTTCCCACTTTGTTGGGACAATCTGTTGTTTATGGATCACAACTTTTAACTTGTAAGTCTTATTATTTGTATTTGCGTTTTCTATCAACAGTTCCAATTATAAGTTTTATGTTGTTGCTACGATGTAAACAAAGGGCAAAGCTTTGCTTCCACTCGCCTGCTAGCCAACATTAGTGTTGATATAGTGTTTACTGTAGCGTTTGTAAGCTCTCGGTTTTGTAAGACTGTTCACCACCCCTTAGGAAAATTAACCATGGTTTGTGACCGATTACTGTTTGTATTGCCATAGTTTTCTGACAGATATCATGATTAAATGGTGCATAACATCGTATCTAAAATGTATAAAAAATTTACAATTAAACAAACATAACACTCTGAAACGTCTTGTGAAATCCATGCTTGCAAAGTCTGTACATTAAATTTGTGGACCCACTTTATATTAGGTGGCCTTAACTACTATGTACTAACATTGAAATTAATCATTTGATACAATGCACTTATTGTGTACACATTGTACATTGTACTTATTTTTTGATGCAAGTACATAGTAGTTAAGGCCACCTAATATAAAGTGGGACCAAATCCGTTCTGGACGATCCTCTTGTTTTTTAACACAAGTCTGAATCAGGCTTGAATTGGTTTGAAATTGACACCATCCTTAATATTTACATCTGAGTAGGGAGCCCATGGTTATGGTAAGGGGGTGACATTTACCAAACACACGCTAAGCGCTGCCAATCACAGCTCTTTACGTATTTTGGAAGGAGGGGCTTCATCGAAACAGGAACTAAACAATGTGTTCGAGACAGACTGGGGAGAGAGGTGCTGTAATGATGTAAAATATGTGAAAAATGTTTTTTGAACAATCAAGCATGAAAGCATATTCTAGTACACCACAAAAACAAAATCAAGACTTCGTAAAAGGGCATAATAGGACCCTTTAAGTTAAAATGAGTCCCCCCCCCCACCCACCCAAGTCTCTATTTTGGCACCTAGATATCCCCCAGGCCCCTCCCTTGATGTCAGTTTAATAACTAACATAAATGTATAATAATGCGGTGCACCATATTTGGTAACATCCTCAAGAAAGGGGTTAATTTGTGCAACATTTATGGCCATTAGTTGCTCAGCCATGGCCCAGATTCCCAGACAGACTCTTTCTGTGCTGCAGGTCTGAAAGGTCCCTTCATATGATATCTTAAATGACTCTATAATGGCTCTAATGAGAAGAAATGTGATCTAGTCTATTCACTCCGGTCTGATCTCATGACGTAAAGTGATGCAGGTGCTGTGGTGTGTAATCATTTTATCAGGTTCCTGAACAGAACCTCTGAAAAGATAAAATAATGGTGTCTGTGTGTGTGTGTGAGAGAGAGAGATTGTTTTTACTCTCACATATTAAGATGGGATTTGAACCCAGGTCCCCTAACAAGCTCAACAAAGACTGTATCACTAGGACTAACACATCCTACACTAATTAGGAAAACGATTTAGGAAAATAATCAAATTGCGAATGTTTTTTTTTTTTTGTTTTTTTACCAATATTGCGATTGCGATTTAATATGCGATTGTTTTAATTTAAAAAAATTTAAGCTCTTTATCTTCTGTATTATTCAACAAAGACAAGCAATAAATCATTGTATGGTAGGGGTGTGAATCTTTAGGCACCTCAAGATCCGATCCGATTCCAAAACAATTCTTGATCTTATCATTTATTTTATTATTAAAATTTAATTAAAACAATTGCATGGTAAGAATTTTAAGTATATAAATATAGCTTCAAAACATATAAGCTATTAAATAATAAAGAGAAACAAAACATATTACAAGCAATAAACAAAGAGTGCCTGTAGCCTGGCTATCTGAACGTTTTCATTATTATGATCATAGACCTTGGGAGATCTAATAAGCTACATTCACACTAATGTATAGATCTCTTTTGAATTATAAGATGTGGTTTGTCCTGTCTATTTAATCCCTTAAGTATTGACATAACTGACTGTTTACATTCATTTTGCATCATAAAAACATTTTGAGATGCAAGTACATTTAACCACTTACACTGAGTCTTACAAAGCGCACGTCAGTATTTGAAATTGAAAGCAGCCTTCTGTCAGTGAGTTTAATATGTTTAAATACATAAGCCCACTGCATTCCAAACAACATAAATGATGCCTTCGTAGAGCATTTGTAAGAAAAATACCAGCAGGCGAGCCCGCGCACTACACGCATAATCAAGTGCGCTTTTCTCACACTCGCGTATATCCTGTGCATTGAAGCCCGCAAATGTCATTGTAATTCGCTTTAACCTCTCCAAACTTTATGAAAGATTGTTTTACTGGTGCGAGGAATTAGAGGCCATCAGGTGTTTCTACACGCAAGCGCCAAACAAACAAAAGATTTGTTGCGTAGCGTGCCAAGTTGATGCTTCCTCAAAGCTGACTGCTTTACTCTCGCGTGTCACGTGACCAGAGTGTAATCGTAGCCTTTGCGGTTAAAAAAATTGTGTTTTAGAATATCACAATATTATCACAAATGTGATTTAATCGTTCAGCCCTACTGGAAACTGAAGAAATACTTACCTGAAGAAAACTGAGAACCATTTTTGGTTTCCTAAAAAACAGTTCTTTTAAAAAATATATATATATTTTTTTACATAGTGTAAAGAATATCTTTACAAAGAACCTTTTTTCACTATAAATAACCTTTTGTGGAACGGAACGTTTGGATGTTAAAGGTTCTTCAACCACAGATGCCAATAAAGAACCTTTATTTTTAAGTGTCAGTGCACTTTCTTGAACTGATTATGATTTTAGCAGATTTTTTGCCACTTTTGAGATCTTTGAAAAATGATTCAGTTTCCAGTAAAGATTATGGGTGGGAATCTTTAGGCACCTCACGATCCGATCTAATTCCAAAACGATTCTTGATCTACTTTATTTTCTCTCTTATTAACCGTATTAATAAATCTTAAATGTTTTTTATTTATTTATTTAATTACATATGTAATAAGTACTTAAAATAATTACATATAAAAAAATAAATAAATAAAACAGTTAAATATATGAACTAATATAGCTTCAAAACATAAAAGCAAGTAGTAAATAATAAAGAGGAACAAAAAAACATATTACAAGCAATAAACAAAGAGTGCTTTCAGTATTTAAGTGTATCTGAACGTTTTCCTTTCAAGAGGTGTGAGGGATTTTTCTCTTTCTCATCTTTACTGATGTTTGATTATTACTGATGATATCATAGACAGCGGGAGATCTGATAAGCTGCATTCACACCAATGCACAGATCTCTTTTGAAATATAATATGTGGTTTGTCCTGTCAGTTTAATCCCTTAAGACCTAACTGACTGTTTACATTAATTTCGCATCATAAAAGCATTTTGAGATGCAAACCACTTACACTGAGTCACGCACAGACGCATACGCGAGCACTCTTTACAAAGCGCATGTGAGCATATGAAATTGAAAGCATTCTGTCAGTGAGTTTCATGTTTTTATTATATAAGCCCACTGCATTCCAAACAACATAAATTATGCCTTCGTAGAGCATTTGTAAGGAAAATACAGGCGGGCGAGACTGCACATTGCAAACTATTTTGTAATTTTTTTGTGGAAGGTTCGAGTGGTGTGTGTCAGGAATTGGAAGCAAGCAGAATACGGGTGTGTTTCTAAAACACACGCAGCGTCATCACATACCTGTGGTTAAAAACTAAGCTCAGAATCGATTCTGAAATTCTCATAATTGATCCAGAATCGTTGAAGACCGAATCATGATTCTCCCACCCCTAGTAAAGATAAAACGGGATGTCATTTAATATGATCAAAACACTCATGAAGTAGGCTTGGGGTCAGTACGTAAATATATAAAACATTTATTATTAGTAGAAATATGCATTGCATACAAGGACTTCATTTGGACAACTTTAAAGGTGATTTTTCTCAATATTTAGATTTTTTTTTGCACCCTCCGATTCCAGATTTCAAATAGTTTTATCTCGGCCAAATATTGTCCTATCCTAACAAATAATACATCAATGGAAATTCTTATTTATTCATATCCTTAGGACTGGCTTTGTGTTCCAGGGTCACACATGCTGATTACCTACTCAAGAAACATTTCTTATTATCATCAATGTTGAAAACAGCTGTACTGCTTAATATATTTTAATATTTAATATTTTACTTTATTTTTAATAATTTTTTAAATATTCCATGATGAATAGAAAGTTCAAAAGAACATTTATTTAAAATATGAATCTTTTTGTAACATTATAAATTTTTTGCTGTTGCTTTTGGTCAATTTAATGCAAAAGTAATGAAAAAATATTAATTTATTGAAAAAAAAATAAATAAATACTGACCCTAAGCTTGTGCATGGTAGTGTATATGGGAATAAAAGGAGAATAAGGTTGGGAACCACTAGCCCAGACCACCAAGGGAGTCAGAACTGCAATATGTGTCCTTCCCTCACAGAAATAAAGTGTACAACACCCCTGTGTGTGTATGTGTGAGAGAGAGTGGGAAAAAAATCTAACACTTCAACACTGAAGTATCCATAATTCTGCTTCACTGGTTTGTAATTGATTCCCGGTGGCATGGTAGCAGTTTCCAGTCTGTCATTCAGTTTGTTTGACAGCTAGCAAAGGACAATGTAGCCTACAGCTATGATTCTATAGCATACTTTCTCCTTTTTCTGTTGCCAGTCATTTTTAGAACACTCCTTCATAAATATCTGAGGCTGCGTTTTGTGTGCACCAATTTTTTTAGATCTTACTTTCGGTGTCCGAAACCAAAGAGAGCTGTCTGGAGTCAGTCAGCTGTAGGGATGCGCGGTATACCGGTACTGGGAAAATACCGGTATAGATTTTATTTCAAACAGTACGATATCATGATTTTGCATATTTCGGTATATGCTGCTGTTCCGAAGTTGGGCGCTACCCAAACTGACACGAAACCGGCAAATGTGGCAAGTGGCAACACAGAGGAACAAAATTGACAAAGCAGTTGAATCTCACTCAACATGCCCAAAACTAATTCATAAAGAGAGGAGTAGAAGTGAAATTTGGAATTACTTTGCTTATAAAACTGATGAAGAACCATCAGACCTAGCCAAGCATCTGTCACTATCCTGACTCGAGCAAGACATTAAGAGATCGACAGGTGAGTGCATCATTCAAACCATCTAATTTAGACATTCATTTTCTTTTAACACTGATCAACGCTCATACATACATAAGATCGAATCGTTTAAATCTTGTTTAAACGAAATCTCCAGCGTTCGTTTCAACCAATGACGTTTAGATCTCATAATATTTGCACGCATACTATTGCACTATTTACATTTGCGTAACATAACCGACTGTGTTTATGTGAATACTCACTAAAGACGGACATTTTTACATAATTTTGTGTATTTGACTGTTTAAGGAAACTTAATTTGGAATGCGCAAGCTCTTTACCAGGCTTGTGTGTGCGTTGTTGGTATGAGCGCAAAGAAAACTCTCTCAAAGTGCTCCCATCCCATGTATTACGAAATGCTATAAAATCACTTGAATGTTCAAATTTGCAAGGTTTAAAAGTACGTGGGCAAGTGATTTCCGTTAGCTGTCCCGAAACGAACGTGAAAATGTTGAATCGGAGCGTGCAGATTGCTTTAGTGTAGGTGCGATGTCTTTTGAAGCCATAAGCAATTTGCTCATTTTGAGTGATAGAGAAGGGAGATGCGCAGTATTGCTGAAATTTCTTCTCACAAGAAAGTTTTCAAATGACTGATTTGATGTGATAATCTTTAATTAATTTACTAATAAACATTTGTGGTAATTTCCCACTTTATAAACCCAAAACTTGCGAGAATGAGTAAAACTATGCGCAACACCCGTGGCAAAATCAGACCCTGTGTGGTATTAGATTGTGATACCGTACTGAAATCAAAATTGTGGTATCGAGCCCTAGTCAGCAGTAAGCATTTATTGCTCTTAGAAGATTTAAACCTATTTTGATGACAACGTCTTGTCTAATGCAGCGTTTTTCATGTTTATATTCATGTGAACATGACTAGTCTCCTTCTATATCGCATCAGTTCAGGCTTGAATATCAAGTTGCATAAAACAGGTGATCCTTAACTCTAAGAACTCTTGTTTTGAGGTGTCGGTCGCTGTTTTAATGACTCATAATGTCAGTTTCACACTTAGGCAAACATGTGGGCCTGCGTTTCTAAAGGAAGAACAGACAGATGGTCTATTACAACCATCTAAAGGAGCAACTTCAACAGAAGAAGGCCACTCTCCACTAGATGGGAGCCAATTAGCCGTGTGCAGATTACTTCAGTGTGAAGTTCATCTAGAACTGTAAAGAGCCATAATTGCTCTGGTGGACGGGAGAAAGAGAGAAACGGAGAGAGAGATGAAGGAGGTTGTCTGGAAACGTATTAATCAGACAGCGCTCTTCAGGGAGCGAGAGAAAGGTTAGATGGGTTTGTTTTTGTCATGGAAGGCTGACTTTACGGCATAACAACTGCTTGTTTCTGTTGTACGTGCTTCACAACCGTCTCTCAGCCGTGCCGTGTAAACACAACATGCTGTTTGTTTACTTACACATGACGTGTGGAAGAGAAGTGTGATTATAGATAATACCTGAATGTTAATTGTGGAACTAAAACCTAATCAAACAATAACTAGCACACTTTAATTAGCTAAATAATAACCCTTTTACATGACTGACTGACTGTGTGTGTGTGTGTGTGTGTTTATGCCACTCACAACCTCTCTAAACCTCTCATTAGCCGTTATTGACTTGTCAGTGACTGCAGATGTGGGTTTGACACCTTTCCAAACACACCAGCTGGCTGTCTGTCTTCCCGGATTCCAGCAGAGGCATGCAGGATCTTAACAATATGAACAAAATCTGATGTGTCAATATTTTTTAACTGCAGATAGTGTGAGTGATCACACACAAGATTTAAGAAGGACAGTGAGTGCCTTTTTTTTTTTTTTCAGCTGAAGTGTGTTCTGATTGTGCAGCTCACTCTGTTCCCAAGCCTATTTGAGCTGCCTTTGCAGGGAATATTTTCTGACGCAAAGGCAGTTCCAGAAATATCATGACCACACTCTAAAACTCAGCGCTGCATTATATGTATTTTGCCATGCCCAGTAAATGATGAAAACATAATTCAAAACTAATGGTATTGATAAATAAGTGTAATATTAAAGATGAAATTACTATTAAATACTATTCAATAATTAATTAACTTTTAATTAATTAATTACAATAAAATGAAATCAATTAAAATGTTTATTAAAGGTGCACTATGTAACATTTTTTCAGTAAAATATCCAAAAAACCACTAGGCCAGTGTTATATATTTTGTTCAGTTGAGTACTTACAATATCCCAAATGTTTCCAACTATTTGTAAATGTGAGAAAATTGCTATTTTAACCAAGGAACCGGGACGTGTGTGAGAGTCGCCTGTCAATTGCGTCATATATCTGCGTTACCCTCGGTTTCTGTTTTTTTTTGGCAGAAACGCTTTGCTCTTACTGCAGTGTGCAACAAGTGGCATAGCAGCACAGAGTAACGTCATAACATCATTTTCAACACACTCAAATGTATCTAATATGATAAACAGAGCTGCGTTACCTCATACTCATGACCGGAAAAGCGGAAATGGCGCCGACGACTGTGGCATAATAAAAGTCCCGCTGCTCGTGAGGCATGTGTTGCATTCATCTTATTAACAATCGCTCCAGCGGCCTTGCTCAGCTCCCACAACACTCGGGTCTGCTCTGCTTCATACTACAGTAACGTTAATAATCGCATCCATGAATGTGATTTCTGCCTGAGTTCTATCCCGATTTTTTCCACCGGCTGTGAGGTGAAGACCACATGTCCGAAGATTCTGCGCTCAAACTTGGCGTCATCAAACTACGCCTTTGTTTTGAATAGGCGACCTCTAGCGGATGGAGTGCATGCGATTAATTTTTTCAGTTTATATACACATTATAAAAATTATTTGTATAAGATAAGATTAAGATTAAATATTAGTTTTTGCCAGTATGAATGAAATTGTTAAATAAGGGCTTTACTGTATATTGTAGCAGTTACTCGTGTGTGAATGTAATGTGATGTGTGTAATGTATGTAAAGTATTGTGAATGTACTGTATTTTTGAATTATTCTAGGTGTAACAGGTGTGTCCACGACAAATTTCCCTATTAGAAACAATAAGGTATATTTCATGTCATTTCATTTAAAAATTTTATTATTTAAATTAGTAATAAACTTTTTTTTTTTTTAACTATTACATTCTTTTTTTAACATATTTATTTTACTTCAATGAAAGTCAAAGGGATTTTTTTCACCTGCTTTATTGTCTGTCAGGCAACAACTGTTATGTTTGCTTGTGTAGTAATATCTCACATCTCCTCACCAAAACACATGATGTGAGGTTTCATGTCCTTGGTATGGGATATTATGTGCGGAACGAGTTAAACACTGAAGTTTAATACTTATGTTTGGGTATGTTCAAATCCCTAATGTGCAATTGTAATAGTGATGCTTGCATTAGCAAATAGCACTAGTGAGAAACAGAAAAGACAAAAAATAGTGTCTGAGGGTAAAACTACTAGAGACAGATGTTGGAAAAATAAGTCAGATTTTCTATTCACTTTGATATGCAGTTTTGGACAAGACTGTTCTCTGTCTGTCAGTATGTTTAATGCAGTAGAGCCAAAACTTTCACTTTGTATTTATCTAATCTCTTTGTGTTCAGCTGCTCTACATGTTTTGCTTCATTGTTTGGACCACTTCACTCAAAACTTCACTTTTTTTTGTGTGAAGAATTTGGCTCATGACTACAGTCATGCCAGGATTTCACAGAGTCTGTGTGTAGTCAGTGAGATTTTCAGAATGAATCTCTCAAATCTCATTAGCTCACTTGAGGTAAGATGACGGTATTTACAGAGCATGTTTGTGTTATCTGCCGTCTCTTACCGGTGTGGTATTCTCTCGATTCATGTCTAATTAGTGTAGAGGGAGAGTGAGAGGCTTCACGTTACATTGTTAGTTTAAAGCCCCTCAGGACCGCTCTGGAGCAGGTGGCCTGTTGCGGCCCTCGAGAAGGTTGGGGTTTGTGTATGTCTGAGGTGGTTTATGTGCGTATAGTGGGAATGGAATGAAATGCAACTTAATGCAGTTCTAGAATTATCAGTCCATTAGCATGCGGCTGTTTTGCAATCAGAATTGGAACTGAAGTAACAGTTAGACTGAGAGGAGATTTGATCCAGCTGTCTGTAAGGAGCAGGCCTTGCAGGGCGGCTGCATGTCTGGATGGAAACAAGTTCTTTGTGACGTGTTGAACCTTTTGAAGTCACATTGGCAGTTTGATGGTCACAGTTTAAAACATGCAGCTTGGTAAATACACCCATATGTAGGACCCTATGAAATCTGTTTTATTTTTTCCCAAATTCAGTTTTTTTCCATTCAAATTTTTTTGGGACATTTTAATGGTTAAATTAAATGTTATTAATCAAAAAGCATGTCTAATTCATTGAAATCATGAAACTTATACAATTTCACAACAATTTATTAAAAGTTTAACAAAAATTAATTTAGGTCCCTATGAAATATGTTTTTTTTTTTTTCCTCAAATTTTTTTATTTTTTTTACCAAATTATGTTTTTTCTGTTTTAAATTTTATTTTAATATTCACAGACACTAGTCTATATCATCATCTAATATACATTTTTTTAAGAGATTTAAGTGTACTGACCTGCTTTTTATTTATTTGTCAAAAATTCCGTGAAATTCCACGTTTTACAGTAAATTCCGTTTTTTTATGACTGGATTCCGTGATTCTGTCCGTGGACCTTCTGGTTTTCTTTCTTTGTCATATTTTTTTTTTTTAATTTTGTTAAGAAATGTATAGTAGGCACTGTATTCAAGAATTTAAAACTCAACATTTAGTTCAGAAATACTAGACCCACTTTATATTAGGTGGCCTTAACTACTCTGTACTAACATTTCAATTAATCATTTGATACAATGCACTTATTGTGTACATACATGTTTTTACATTGTACTTACATTTTTAAAAATACCTGCATGTAATTTCATTTGTAATTAATTTCTGTAATTACATTTATAATTACACTGTTGACACTTCCCTTACACCTAACCATACCACCACACCTGTCCCTAACTTTACCTGTATCAGTATCAGCAATACAAAATGAACACAATAAGTACATTGTACTTATTTTTTGATGTAAGTACATAGTAGTTAAGGCCACCTAATATAAAGTGGGACCGAAATACTTTTAAGATCATGACTTTAAATTAGTAATGTGTACCATTATACAAATTATTGAGCCAGATCATCTTTTTTTTATTATTGCTCTGAAAATGACAATATTTCCAGAGCAGGTGGAGCACAGGTGTAAAAGAAAAAATGTAAAAGTGTAGGGAATGGAACCGAACTGTGCAAAAAGTAGAGTATCATTAAAGAAGGACACAGTGTAAGATAATATGGACTATGAGATCTCTGACTATGAGTCTGTGGCTGTTGCTGGCTAGACTTCATCAGCAAAATTTAATGATCTGCTTTCTCTACCTTGTTGCTAGGCAACATTGCCTGATCGACACGAGGTGCTCAAGCCATGGAATCCCGCTAACGGACTGGCATGAGGTCACCAAAAATGTGTACAGGCATATATTTGTGTGGTTGTGTGTGTGATGTGTTTTTTCCCCCATTATATATTTCTTTCTTTTTACTGCTCCTATATGGGTTGAGGAATGTACAACAACAAAAGTCTAGTTTTGCATGTTCTGAGGGAATATTAGCACTAACTGCTCTTCTTTTGTAGGGCCTGCAGTTTTTTTTTATAGATGTTATCAGCTTAACACAAACAGAAGGGAATAGAACAGCAGCAGTTAGGATCTTGAACTCCAAAAAAGAAAAACGATATGTTAAAAAGAAGGTGAAAGATAGAGGGGGAATTCACTATGAATGGATAGCTCCCGCTAATAGTGTTGTTATTCTAAACTGTGTATTGGTTATTATGCTCTTCTGTATCATTTGATTATATGATTATATAGAAAATGTACTCAGACATGTATCTCTTTGTAATTAAATTCAGTTTACCAAGTGCTTTCCATAGCAAATGCTGCTGACTTTGGCAAACACGGCACAATCTATCATAAACCTAATTTACATAGAAAGTATGTATATTTTTGCTGAAAATAATGACTGTTCTTTGGCACAGTACTATACTAGTGCGGATAACATCTGGATTGCAGGTTGTTGGCAAATAAGAAGTTGGTCTTTGTGCTGAAATCATCATGCAAAAGAGACGCAAATGTTATTGAATTGGCCCCTAATTTCTAAGTTTGCTTTTATTGATTTGAGGGTTGTGAATCAAAACTGAGGCAGCATTTTGGACATCTTATATACATTCACCAGTATATCACAGTATGAACGTGCAATTATCAAATCATGCACATTTGCTTATTCACGGTATTGGGAAATAAATAAATAAATTGAATGGATAATCTCCCTTGCACATAAGTAACTTCTTTCCACTTTTACACTCTCAACTTGCTCTACCCAGCAGAGAAAATGTCAGAGACAGTTATCTCTAATCTCAATCCCATTGAAAAAGAAGTTAAAATTTGATGTATGGGAATACTTTGGATATAGAAAAAAACAAATGTGTGGTTGTCCTCAAGGATAGTAAAAGGAGTAATTTGTAAAAGGAGGAAACATTTTCACTATATTTAAGAACACAATCCCTCTGTACAGATTAAGGTTTATAATTCCCATTTATATCATAAAGCCACATGATTTCCGAGATCCAGCCATGAAAATGAAATTTACAGTATAACGCCGATGTCATATTAAATTGATTAGACATGTTTGTGATTTATTGAGATGTGAATAAACAAAACAAACAAATGGTTTCAAGTTTGTTATAAAACAATTGTTTAACCAAAAAAACTGTTGTCATTAATTTAACGGACATTTTAACTGATGATAATGATATGAATCGATTATTTATTACTGTGAAACCGTGATATTTTCTGAGACAGTTATCATACCGTGGAAATCTCATACCGTTACAACCTTATTCACATCTGCCTGTTGCTGTTTTCATCCAAAGTTGTGAATTTAACTTATCCACAAAATTGGAATTTCGCATTAAACATTTGTGAATAAAGCACTGTTTTCATGGCATGTGTTCAAGAGAACAAAATCATCACTTCCTGGAATATTGGTGCAAAATATTTGTAATAAAAATGGACGTTGCTGCAATCGGCGAAGCAACTACGGCTCTTTTTTTGCAGACAAAACAATAAAAACTGTCATTATCTTGCGTTCGGAGGCAGATGCCTGTGCATTGATATTGTTCCGCTGGTTAGTTCAGTTATCCAGTCACATCCCCTTTTTTGTTGTACATCAAGTGATTTATTCTGTAAAAGTGTTTTCATCATTTTATGTGCATGTCTTCTTATCGGATAGAAGAGTTATCTGCCTCAGTTGAGCAAGTACATATTTTTATGCAAATTTTGAAGTTTCCATCCAGCTGTTTTTTTTAATGCAATATCTGAACATTTGTGTGACCAAAACATACATTTTTGAAACATATCTAGATGTCAACATCTAGACAAAACACTGAGACTTATCTGGATAAGAAGAGTAAAGTGAGAGTAAACAATGACCATAGCATGAACGAGTGATGGAGAGTATCAAACACTTTGCTGACCGATGGGCTGCCTTTTTTTTTTAGTCTAAGCTATTGATTTGACATCAGCATAAAATCACACAATCTTAAAAAGGACTGCAAGATGTAGTGTGTTTAGTAGAGTGCTTGAATGTGTAATGAACCTCAACACTCCTAAGGCGCTAGTGTGGATTACTGCCTATGAGTCACTGCTGCGAGAGAGAAAGAGAGAGAAAGCCGTAGGTTAAAAGGGTAAACTGATAGAGTGTGTAATAAGTGGGGAGCAGAGCTCTTCTTTAGAATCTTTTGTAACACTGTGTGTGTGTGTGTGTGTGAGTGTGTGCGGGTGTATTAGCCTGTGGGTGAAGAATCAGGTCATGTGTCACAGTGAATGGACGAGCCCTCAGTGAGCACATTGTTCATACTGCAGCCTTACTCAGCACTAGAGTACACCACTAACATGCTCTCTACAACACACACTCTGTTCACTAACAATACACAGTTTGCTACCTTACTATAAACCTATTGCTCACTGTACTACAGCCCACTTACCATACTATAGTACATACACTACAATACATTACAAATGACAGCACCATATACAACTAGAGCTGTCAGTATAATGCTTTAATATAGTACAAATGAGCAAAGCGTTAAAAAATATGCTATTTCTTATATATGCTGTAAATATTTAAGCAATAACCTGAATGAACCAGTGCTTATAAACAAATCGCTTGAGTGAATGATTTAGTGACTTTCAGTGTCTACACGCCACACTGCAACAGATGGACATCTGGAAGCGACACCATTGCAAATCCATTTTTCCTTCATAGCACGAGCGCTTGGCATAACGTCAGATATAGCACGCAGCATTAGTTTACTGTCGTGCACATTCAGTGTAGACAGAATCACTGATTTTAATGAGTTATATTGTACAGTTGCTTATTTCATTGTAAGAACCAGTGTTTTTGAATGAATCGATTGATTAAATGACTCATTTAGTTAAATGAATGATTCACTTCATATTCACTTCATATAAAAGACAGGCATAACGATGTAAGCTAGAGAGAAAAATGTATTGAGCCATGTGTACTAATGTTACTACAGTTACAGATACTAAAGTTTTGGGTCAGTAAGATTTTATAATTTTGTTATAATTTTTAAAAAATAAATTAATCTTTTATTCAGGAAGTATGAATTAAAATTATCAAAATTGACAGTTAAGCCCTTTATAATGTTACAAAAGATACATCTTTCAAATAAATGCTGTTCTTTTGAACTTTTAATACATCAAAGGATATTTGTTTTCACAAAAATATCAAGCAGCACAACTGTTTTCAGCGCTGGTATTAATAATAAATGTTTCTTGAGCAACAAATCAGCATATTAGAATGATTTCTGAAGGATCATGGATTCAAACTTTTGAATGGCTATGTAATGTATCTGAAGCCATGTCACTATATTGAAACATATTAAAACATGGCTGTGAATGCACACAGTGGCTTTATCGCTGTTATAATGCATTTGGTATCATAATGGACTGTGGACTTTCTTTTGACCTATTTAACTGAATTTAATTTAACATAACTGTTTTATATGAAGCTTTGTGATTAAAGGCAGTAAAACACTGGAATAGGCCTCATGTGAACTGCAGTGCCTAGCATAGGCTGGGGATCAAACATGAAAGCTGTGAATAATTATTCATATCATTTTGTGCTCATCAGTTATAAAGCTATTACATTTTTAATAATTACCCCCAGAGCCCTTTTTGAGTTTCCCCTTATTTTTCATTCTGATGTTGAAAAACTGGCTGAAGCCAGCTGTTGGAAAAGTGTTTTATCCCATGGAATTAAATGACTATTATAATCATGTTAATTGCCTGGGCTAAATCCAGACGTTGCTTTCGGACCAATTGATTCTTTTGTCTTGCGTGAATTTAATTAAAAGACTTTGCCCTCTTATAACATAAAAGGCAAGTATCACGAAGCAACCTGTTATGCTGCCTTTGATGTGCTCTTGAGTTGCTCTTTGATGCTTCTTATCTTGCGGTGTGTGATCATATTGCTTAGAACCGCAGTGCAGCACTTTGCTAATCATTTAGTACACTAAACAACCATGCTCAATAAACTCCAGTCTGCGTGCTGTTTAGTTTTAGAATCATCTGCTACAGTATTACTGATTTGAAACACTGAGACTTTTTTCAAACTATTCTATTTTATTCCACAGAAGAAAGTCATACATGTTTGCAACTACACGAGAGTGTGTAAATTGTAGAATTTTCATTTTTGGGTGTACTATCCCTTTAAATCTTAAAGTGCCCGTATTATGCACATTTGGTGTATGCGGAAGACCAATCACAATAGACTGAGCCATCTGACCAATCAGTGTAGGGAATAATTGATCAAACCGTTAAAGACACTGCGAGAAAAGAGGTGATGCTGCAATGTATATAATGAGAAACTTAATCGGCCCTATCATACACCCGGCGCAATGCAAGTGTTTTTTGCTAGTTTCAGCCCAACGCAGTTATCATTTTCACGTCCAGCGCCACGTTGTTTAAATAGCAAATGCACTCAGGCCCATCTGTACACCCATGGGCGTGCTGGTCTGAAAACGAGGTGTGTTCAGGCGCATTGTTGGCTGAAGTCCATAGCGCAGTATTTTTTGTTTTATTTAAAGGGTGCATTAGTATGCGCCTATAGGCTGGTGCACAACGCGCGTACACTCTGCTTATTACACACAAAGGGATGCGCAGCAGCACACAAACATTTTTCAATATTAAAAATAAAAGGATTCATCTCTGGAGAAGTGTTCAGTCTTTCCACTCGCAAATTCCACCATGTAAATAGCGAATCCGCCATGGTGCAAGCCCAACTGGCTTATAAAGGGAATGAGAGATGAGACTCTGATTGGTTTATCGCCCGTTACACCCAAAACACACCCATGACTCATTAAGAGACTAGGTACAACCCTAGGTAGCAAAAGTGGATTCTGACACGCCCTATGTGCACCTGCGCCGTGCGCTTTAGACCATGCGCTTAGATTGTTTTGGGTTACGATGTTTCTGTAATACGGCACCTAGAAAAAAATAAGCTTTTTGTTATAATGTTCTACAATGTGAAGAAAATATTGTTTGGCCCAGATCTCTGCTATTACAGGAATGGCTTTGTTACAGTGAATCTGTACAAACTGCCCAAGCATGAATGACCTACTTCCCCCCCATGGACATAGACTGCTTCATTCGTTCATTCGTTTATTCGTTCCCTCGCTTCCCCCCGCCGCTCCCTCCATCTGTCAGCGATTGAGCTCCATTACTTGGGAGGAAGGAGGCAGAGGGCTTCAAAGCACAAGCCCCTCTCCCTTCCTGTCATGGTGATTGATTTCAGAACAAGATGTTTGCCTTTCATGCCGTCCATGCATGGCCTCTTCGGACCGTATGGGGTCTTTATTTCCCCTTCCCTCTAAGGATTCACACTCTTAGATAGGCCTGGCCTTTAATTAGATACATCTTTAAACCGGCTCTTATCGTTCTTCAAATTGCTTATTGAGTTGAGCTAATGAAATATTCTCTTTGATGAGTGCCGGATGGTGGAGGGTGGTTGACCTTTGTTGTAATAGAGTTGATGTCTTTAACTTGCATTTGAAGGCCATCGGCCGCTTCTTCCCCCTGCTGTTATGAAGCAATAAATCACAAGAGCCCATGATAAAATCACTGTATTGCACGGACTCGAGTGGCTTAATGTTAATATACATTTTATGCACCATACATATATGTATATACAATATGCATATATATTTTTATATATATATGTATATGCATATTGACGTATAGACACTACGGGCCCTATTTTAACAATCTAAGCGCATGGTCTAAAGCGCACGGCGCAAGTGCACTCCGAATCCACTTTTGCTAGTTTAACGACAGGAAAAATGGTCAGGGCTCCAGGCACACTGTCTAAAAGGGTTGTATCTAGTCTCTTAATGAGTAATGGGTGTGTTTTAGGCGTAATGTGCAATAAACCAATCAGAGTCTCATCTGCCATTCCCTTTAAAAGCCAGTTGTGCTTGCACCATGGCGGATTCACTATTTACATAACAGAATTTGAGAGCGGAAAGATTCTTCTTCTTATTATTACATCTTATTGCTGCTGCTTATTTTTGTGGACACCATGATAAATTTATATTTTACTTTCCACTGTACATGTATAAACATCCCTAAAACTTCAATTTAAGTAAATTTGTGTTATAATAAACACATTTTTTTATTGTGTTAAAATAATTTTCAGATCATGTCTTCTCTTATTTTAAGAGTAAATCTATCTGAATTTATTAAGGTTAAAACAAGTTTGCCGATGGAGTAAAAAATACACTTACAGTAATTCAAGAGTCTTGTTCCTATATTACAGCAGATGGAAGACAGATGGATGTGTGGTGTTTACTCACTCATGTGGAGGGCACAGGTCCCTCTCCCCTCGCATTTTATCTACTTCACCCCCTCCATCCATCTTTGGAATGGAACTAAATTGCTGTGTTGTGTTTTCTAAATCGGTGCTTTGTTGGTCACAAAAGCCTATTGCTCAAAGCAACTAGTGTAGTGAGCTTTCTGTTAGTGCTTTTTTTTGTTTTTGTTTAGTTTTTTTGCTAAAGAAGTAATATCTTCCCTCTGGGCCACAGATAAGACTAATAAAACAGAGAAGCCATGGACAGAATCTCTCTCTCCATCTCACAAAAGCCTGTGTAGTTACGCTTGGCAGGGGAACTGATCCCTGGAGTGGCTCTGCTGTAGAACAGGGGTGTAATCACGGAATGGGATCGAAGTGCAGGTCTCCCATGCTGTTCTCTTTCTGTCTCTCTCATTTAAGGGAGTGGGAATTTTCCTGGTTGCCTCGTCAGCATCCCCTGCATCTGTAGGATAATGTGCACAGCCCTCGTGTGTGTCACTAATGAATCAGGAGGAAGTTTTAGCAGCGCAGTGCAGAGGAAAAAGTACGCTAGATTATTATCACGGTTTGAGAAACAGCAGGTTATTGAACAAATAGTCTGTCACATGCTGTATTATTTTGTCTTTTGTCAAGATAAGACAAGAATAAAAATATTTTTACTTAGTACTTCATAAAAATACGATTATTATGATAATGATGATTACATATATATATATTTTTTACATTATTTATTTACCTGTGTTAATGTTAATTATGTATTAATTACAATAGCCTTATAGAATATTGTTTGTCCATAATGCATTAACTAATGACAATGTATGCAACACTTTACAAAAAGGTCTCATTTGTTAACATTAGTTATTACATTAGTTAACATGAACAATGAGCAATATATTATTTATTAACATTTAGCATTTATTATCCTTTGTTAATATAAGTTAATAAAAATGTTCATGTTAGTTTGCAGTGCATTAACTAATGTTAACCCGACCTGACCGGTATTGTTAAATTAAAAAAGTAACTTTTTGTAATGTGCTGTATTTCCGGATTGCAACAGTCACTATAGTAACATGTAAACATACACAGTTTCATCAAGGCACAGCGTCCTCTGCTGTAGAGTAGCCTACCTGTCTTCTTGCAAACGTCTTTGCAAGTCCTGCATGTAACTCTTTGTTGGTTGTACTGACAAGTTCATAATTCTTCCACATTCTTCCACAGTGCATTTTTCACCACATCATTTGCCACCGCAATAATCTTTCCCCCATTGTGCATTGTGTCTGGCTTCTGAAAAACGGTCAAAAGAGCGCGCAAGCGAGAGAACATGCTTGAAACAAACTGTGGAGTTAACTAACGTACTTTTTACGTAATTTTAATCCATTTTATTTTTATTTTTGCATTTAAAAAAAAGTTGCATTTAGAATCTGCTTGGCTCATAAATCTGAGGGGGTCTGTGTTTGGATGTCTATCTGTGTTGTCTGAATGTGTCTTTCTATTCAGACATTGCATTTTCGTAGTGAAGCAGATGAAAGATAAAACCTGTGTAGACTGTAAAAACCTACTTTGCACTTGAAAGCTGCTGCCTTTGAGTGATGGTGTGTGTGTGTGAGAGAGAGTACGGAAGTGTTTTTAAGTCCCCACAGCAAAAGAAGAACTTCTAGAAAGCAAGGCAGCAAAGTGAACTCTAGGGAGCTTGCGTGTTATGTGTGTTTGTGGGTAGATGCAGGGCTGTTCTTGTATCTAGAGTTTACTTCGCTAAATCACCTGGGAAATGATGGAAAAAAATTATCTGAAATTGATGACTCTGTCTTAACGTAAAGCAGAATTTAAAAAAAATATTTTTTTTTTTGCACTCGTTCTGTTAGAATGATAAACACTTTATTAGTATGTGCTATAGTATAAGAATACAGTCAAAGGAAGACACATACAGAGAAGAATGTTTGAACTAAAATGCACTGAATGGCAAAAACAACAATAGTTTTCTTCTAGAATATAGAACAGATATTTACCAAAAAAAAGTAGGTCTTGATGTTTTTTTCCAAGGATAGGCTAGACAAGTATAGATGAGCAAACTCAATCAAATATATCGTCAGATGTTTTCCCAGAGTGAACTTCTAGTGTTTCCTCTGCCAGCCTTAGAGCATCACATGTTGTTATACTTAATTCACACTGAAAGATGCACATTAGGGCCAGATGTGCTTGCAGATGGATTAATGAAGTTTGCCATGTTGTTGAAAGATCATTGTAGTTCCTGCAGAAGAAAAGCCCACAGAATTAGGCCCATCCGTTGAATTATGTGTCCCAGACCCACCTTGGCTCTAGTTCAGCACATACTCAAGTGCTAGTGATCATGGAAGTGATTGCTGTGGAAAAGCCATTCAGGTTCATGCTCAGTATACTTGACAAACTCAGTTTCCATATCCTCCATAATCTCTTGCGCTTTTCTGTCATTCCAGCCAGTTTCCAGACCGCCCTAGATTCCACCGTCCTCTAAAGTCTCCCTTCATACAGCATTGCTTATTGTGTGCTCCAATGGCCTTTTTGATTAAAATCTGATGTATTTTGAAAAAAGAAAAAAGGATCATCTAAATGATTGGCTTAGATACTTAAAGGATAGATACTACTGCACACTATTTTAAAATATCACATGAAACGGCATGCCATTATAATAGTTTCAAATGGGGCTGCATGATATATATGGTTTTAGCATTGATATAGCGATATGTTTTAAAAAAAAAATTCTGGTAAATCTAACAGTATTCAACAGTCTTCACTGTATAAATAAAATATAACTGATATAATCAATAAATTAATTTATTTATCTTTTTTAAAGCTACAAAAGTCATTTTTTCGTTCTCTTGTTGTTTGATCACCACTGGCGACACAAACAGCTGCGGCGGGTATATTAGGCTGCTGTCCCTTTAAGATGAATGCACAGACCTAATATAAATGACACACATCCATTTACTTTCTCAATTGTTTACAACATATAACCAACTGTGTTTACAAGGATACTCACGAGATAGGAATTTTGACTTCATTTTACGTGCACGTGTCCGTTTAAGCTCAAAAGAAAATGGTCAAAATGCCCGCATGCTATTTTCTGTACGCACAATGAATTCGGCGTTCACATGCAGTCTCCGTGGCTCTGTGTGCGCGAATCAAATGCGTTCTGAACTAGAGATCGACCGATATGGGTTTTTCTATAACCGATGCCGATGTTTAGAGGTCAGGGTCAGCCCATGGCTGATACGTGCTGCCGATTTTTAGGGTTGATCTTGAAGTTTTCCCCTTCATTTGCATGCTAAAATGTCACACTAATAATAAGTGGATGCACAACATTTCTAAACTTAACTTCATTTATTGAACACTGATTTGAACCATCTCTCGAATCTTAATTTTGTGCACTGCACGGTATTAAAATAAAATATTTATCCAAAGTTAACCAAACAAATCAATAAACTGACCAAGTATTAATGATAAACATGGCCATAAATGCCATTCCCATTCTATGAAATGCATCTATACACTACATCTAATTTGCATAGTAATGTGTTTTTGGGACAATATGTAATCTAAAAAGACGTGTAATAATGGGAGTAAGAATATCTTTTCATAAGAATATCCAGACAAAACTGTGTATGTTGTCAGAGAAATTCACTAAAATATAATGTCCTCTTCAGAGGCAAAACCTCTATTCTGGGTCTCAGGAGGATATTTCGGTCTCGTGCAGAGTGAATCCAGCATTTATATTTAGATGTCTCTTCCGAAACTTTGCAGCATGCAGTTGGCCTTCGGTCCTCTTAGCAGCATGAAAATCAATAGTTTTATTCAATGGATTTTATAATCTGTATAGCCTCGAGTTCCGCGAGCCTGCATTAACTCAGCTCTGAAGTGGGATCTGGGTACATTACTCATCGCTGCAAAAGCACGTTGTAAATAGATGGCGCTCTCACATTTGGCGCTCTCCAGAGCGCGAACACAAATGTGCAAATCTGCCCAATCTGTTTCGCCAGTATATTATTACAGTATCAACTGAGGGTGCTTTTGCTTGCGTTTGAGGGTGCTTAAGCCTCGTTTATACTTTCGTCTGCCTCCCCAGCGCGAGCCTCCGCTGAGTGCGCGCGCGCCTTGTCCGTTTGGAGAGGTGTTTATACTCGAGGGCGACTCTGAGTAATTGTTCTATAAACCATCAGGAAACAGCGGTGAGAAGAATTACACACGTGACAATTTTACCAAAACCACACTACGAAAGAATCGTGTCAACTCCAGAATTACTTGTGACAGAATATATGGATGGGAGAACATGTATACAACTAAATTAACAATCTTAAACATCTCTTAAACATTTTCTAATTTATCTCAGTCAGGACAGCTCTGTGTCTCCGAGGACGGTGCTGTATGTGAGCGGGGCGGTGTAACGTAGCCCTCGCCCTCGCCCTCAATCACACTGCAGTGTTTGTGAGAGCTGCCGCCCTTCGCCACCCCATGCACAGAGTGAAATTCTCAGACACCGATACAGGAAAAATAAAACAGAACTTATAACATTGGGGCTTATATGTTGGCAAGCAAGCTGCTGATAGTTTTCGACTACAGTCCTTAAAGTTAACTGCAAGTATGCAAACCTTCTACCAGCTCTAGCATTATGACAGTTCCGGACAGTGCCTGACTTTAAATTGGCGCTACTAAACACGGATATCGGCCGATGCGGATATATTAAAAAATGACAAATATTAGCCGACCGATATATCGGTCGACCTCTATTCTGAACCGGGTGCAGCTGGCCCATACGGATCACGGATCAACTACGATCCCTATAATTGACATCACACATCCAGCAATGTGACATCGCGATATCGATGCTAAAACGATGTATCGTGCAGCCCTACGTGATAGCCCTACAAGTATAGGGATAGTAGTTGATCCATGATCTGTAGGGACCGGGACCCACAGTTTGAAATGCGCATGATTCATGGATTAATTGCAAAGTTTAACCATCATACAGTGACAGTTTATCATTTGCACATTTTAGGTCCTTTCAGTTTAAACATTCAAGCAATTTTAAACCATTCAAGTGCAAGAAGATGCAAAAAAAAACTCAATTTGGACGTTGTGCGTTTTTTTCTGTGCGCATACACAGAGCCGCACAGACAGCATGCCAACACCAAATTCCGTTCTCTTCTGCGTCTGTTTGTGCTTGAACAGACACATACACACAGAAATGTTCAAAATGCCAGTCTCGGCAAGTGTCCTCGTAAACAGATGTGTATCAGTGGATCCGTGCATTCGGTCTTAAATTGACAGCAGCCTAATAAACCTGCTGCTGTTTGTGTCATTAATGTTAATCAAACAACAATATACAAAGAGAAAACAACTTTTGTTGCTTTAAAAAAGATTAATTATATTTAATTTATATAGTGAAGACTATGCAGTGTTATTTTATATTTGATTTCATTTGAGTCATTTATCAGTGTTATAGGAGAGGATAATAAGGGTTATTGCTTTAAGATATAACTATGGGTGTTAGTCCTCAGCGAAATGCATTGTGGATAATGTAGTTCAGTCAAGCGTGCTTGTGTGATGGACGTGTACTTTCACTGTGCTGTGCAAGGAAGTTTCTGTTTTGCTTTTCTTTTAGTTTATAAAAGTCAATCCACCCATAAGTTATCGTGAATTGTAACTCTGACAACTTTATCCTGCCTGAATGATTAAAATGTCAAGCGTCGACCAATGTTGTCCCTCTCATCATTGCCTGAATGTGAATTAACGAGATGTTGCGCTGCCACTGTGATTTGACTGAAGCAGTGAACATCATGAATGTAACATCACATTAAAAGTGGTCAAGTGCATTGTGGGTACACACTACTTCATTCCTTTCAAAGATAATAGGTAGTATGCCTGAACATCCCCTCAGTCTCGTCTAGATGACGTTTAAGAAGGGCTTCTCCTCTCAAGCCGCTAAAATGAATCAACCACAGCTTGAGTCTGAATGATTCTGATCACTGAATAGAGAGATATGAAATGAATAGAGGTTGTCCCTCAGCACAAATACCCAGAGTGCTCTATCAGAGCTGAAGAGTTGATGGCTGGTTATCAGCCTGTTGTATCTTGCAGTCCTGACATGCTCCGTCTGCTCAGCCGAGAGTTCTTTTGATGTCTCTGACTTCAAGTACATGAACAAGGCTATTAAACATGTAATGTCTCTGAAGCATGTAATCTGATTTAGTACATAAGTTTAACATGATGGATCAGCCCCTTTAGGCGGATGAGGGCTGATGGTGTATCTGCTCTCTCTCTCACACACACACACACACACACACACACACACACACACATACACTTGAGAAGGATGTTTCTTCAGTACATACGGTTTGCATCAGATACATAAACACATTGCTTTACATTTGAGAAATGGTGGATTTAATCACCTTGGAGGCTTTGAGTGATGCCAAATAAACACACAACTTTGTACATAAACCATGTTTGCTCATGTTTAATTTTACTGGACTGGTCTACACAGACATCTGCTGATGAATCTGAAGGTTTTTTAAAAGAACAGACATTTGTGAGAACCATAACATAAGTGGGAGCCACTCATTTTTTTAACACACACACACACACACACACACACACACACACACACACACACACACACACACACACACACACACACACACATATACACACACACACACACACACACACAGACAGAGAGCTTAAAATGAAGCATTAAAGGAGCTGACATTTAAGAAAAATTGAAAATGAGATAAAAAAAAGACAGTCTTCTATATCTCTGAAGTAAGATATGAAAACTTAAAAAAGAGTTTTTACATTAAAAACAGTGCTCGACTGCCCATCGTTTTGTAATTGGTCTGCCCCCTTCTTGTATTTTTTGGAAAGATTCCTAAAGTATGTGTAATTAGAGTAGTTTTGCAATCCCTCCTTGTCTTATGATGTATGACAGTGTTAAGGCAGAAAAGTTTAAAATTACAGTAGCAAAAATGACATTAGAATAGATTAGTTTTTGTGACTCACTTGAGTGCTTCAGTGAATCGCTTCAAAACTCAGATTCAGATCACTCAGAATTGTTCACAGAATGTTTAGTAAGAAAATATATCATATATACACTACTGTTCAAAAGTTTGAGAATAATTAAGGATGTTTTGTCTTTTGTGCTCACCAAGGCTGCATCTATGTGATCAAAAATACAATAAAATAACAATTTTGTGAAATATTATTATAATTTAAAATGTTTTTGAAATTTTTTCCTGAATTTTCAGCAGCCATTACTCCAGTCTTCAGTGTCACATAATCCTTCAGAAATCATTCTAATATGCTGAATATACATATTTATATGTATTCTTTTGTTTTCATCTTGCATTAAATGATATAAATGTAAGCCCTGTTCACACTGACATCGCTACAAGTTGCCAAGTCACTGTGCTGAGTAGGTGTTCCTACTCTGAACTGTATCAAATGTCTCACTTTTCCTTTCTTTAGTGTACTGTTTTCACCATGGGAAGTATCTATCTCGCCGTAGCTGGAGTATAATAATGTAATTGATTTGTTCTGTAAGCAGAGATATGTGGTGATACACAGCTCCCCTGCAGAGACAAGCTTTGTCATATTGAATATTGATCTTCCTGTCTAGAGTCCTCCGTGGATGAGAAAGTTCTGTGTCAGACCGGAGCACTGGTCCTCTGCTTCCTTTGCTGTTCTTCAGACTCCTTTTATCAGAACGCTTGTTTTTCTGTGGGGTAAAGATTATTTTATTTAGCAGCATGGCCGGACAATGTTTGCTGTAGGTAGACAAGCATACGCCTACTGGAGTGTGTACTGCTTATGTTGTGTAATGTCTTTTAGCACAAAAATATATCCAGTCTATAGCAGGAATGGTCTTCATGCTGTTTATTAATGGTCCTTAAAGACATGAAACAGCATTTGCATCTCATTTACATCACACTCATTTCCATAATGTTACATATTTCAGAGTGAAACAGAATATACACAGTTCTGGGTCTGTAATATTTTTAAATGTTTTTTGAAAGAAGTTTCTTATGCTCACCAAGGCATTTATTTGATCAAAAATACAGTAAAAACAGTAATATTGTGAAATAAGGTTCCTATTCCAAGGTTTCCTATTTGGATATTACTCTTTCAGTGTCACATGATCCTTCAGCAATCATTCTAATATGCTGATTTGCTGCTCGGAAAACATTTCAAGAAACAATTGTGCTGCTTAATTTTCAGTAATCAGAAAAGCTATTTTTAGAGGCTTACAAAGTCCTTGCATTTTGTTAAAATATTATGAAAATATAACATGTAACTGTACTAATAAACTGTGCACCATAATATTTATTATGAAAGGAAAAAGATTCCATTTTGGTTGCATGTTGCCTTTAATAGAAATGTTAATCCAAAAATTGTTTGATACTCATGTGTCTTTTTTTTTGTTTTTTTTGCAGAAGGACATGACCCTGAAGCCCCACGAGCGGAGGCAGAACCAGGCTGGACCGCTGCGCAAGAAGAAGCCCGGCCGAGTGCCGAACGGACTGAGCTTGGACCTACACAAGGACCGACTCAACCACAACAACCACCAGCACCACCACTCAGACCAGGAGAACAACCCTCGTCTGGCCCATACACACAGCAAGAAGAAGAAACACCTGCAGAAGAGACATCGACCTGTGAGTCTAACTTTATCTCGCTACACATGTCTGAAAATCATGAATGTTATCTTTTCAAACTGGAACTGGGAGCCTTGATGTATTTGGTAGATTTTGTTGGTCGTTTAAATGCATTCTGTTGATTTCCCACACGTGCATGAGCTTCAGCATTTGGCTGGAGTAAAATTGGTGTCAGGCGGAGCTGTTGAATATAGTTTATTTCTGCTGCGAAATTATAAATAGTAGTCATAATAGTAGTCAAAACCAAAGTCTTGATTATCTTATTGTTACACATAATTCTGGTGCAGTGTTATCATAATATTACAGTTTTTAGTAACTATCTGTTTCTATCTATCATCTCTTTTAACACTATCCATCCATCCATCCATCTGTCATTCATTTACGGCCATGCAGACGCACACATTCAAGGCCGCACTATCATTCACGGTGCGTGTCCACTGCCGCGTTTTCAGTTAATTCCTATGGAAGCTCAACTTTGCTTTGCTTCGCTCTGCTCCGTTATGAATGCCCAAACAGTAGTGCGCATTTTAGTTTCGGTTTAGAATTAGCGATTTAAAACCCCTGCTGCTGATACCAGTATTACCGGTGTTGTCATACATTGATTAACTAGTGGAAAAATTTCCTCACTATCACATCCCTAGTGCGAATGCACAATGCATTCCCGCATTCAATGCATTTAGAAACACATTTAAATACACAGGTACTAGCAAAATAATACATTTATAGTTTGTAAAATACACAGTGATGTCTATGGAAGCGGCAATAACAATCCATTAACAACGTGATATATTCAAATCAGAGATGTGAGAATTGGAATATCAGTTAGTTAATGACATAGCCAGCAAGTTTGTGAATATTTTGAATAAAAAAGGAAAAACAAAATAAAAGTGGATCTGCCATACAGCGCTTTTGTGGCTGCAGTGTGTCACGTGAAGGGCATGATGCGTCGTCATGGAAATATTACTTTAATAAAATAATAGCACCCATGGCAATAAGGGCATTATGATTAATATAAAAAAAGGGTGCGACCAAATTGTAAGTCGGTGCGTCCAACTGAGAAAGTTAGTCGCACCAGAGCGACCAGTGGGAAGAATGAGTCTAGAGCCCTGTACATGCATCCATACATCCAATCTGTGTGTGTGTGTGTTTGTAATAGTTTTTGTTTTATTTAAAGATAACCCTGTTCTGGATTGGCTTGTGTCTGTGTTCTCTTTGCACCTAATTACAGTTCACCTCAATAAGGCACTGCTTTTCTTCAGTGTGTTTTATGAATGTCTTTACAAAATTAAATCATGATTAGATTGTGTACTGAGATGATGCAAAGCTACAGTCATGTTAATTTCTCAAAGCCGTGTATAATGTCAGTCTGTCTTCACTGAGAATGACTGAACAACAGAAGATGTGCGCCAATCTGACTCCATTAAGGCGGAGCTCGTTTGAATCAAGTAATTGTCGATGATCATTAGCCGCCTCTGTTGCAGTGTAAGACTTATTACTGATCTAATCAGAGGAGGTAATTAATATGACACCAGGTTTTACAGGCAGGCTGGTGGTTTGTTGGATCTTCCAGACATTACACAATGACACAAGTGTGGTCTGAATTACGAAAGTGCCAAAGCACGGAGAGAGAGAGAGAGAGAGAGAGAGAGAGAGAGAGAGAGAGAGAGAAAAGAGAGAGAGAATAATAGAGATTGTGTCCTCTAAGATTAGATGTGTAAAGACACTGCTGATTAACTCTGTCATTAAGGATGAGCGAGGAGCGGATGGGCTCCAGCTTTTTTGGACTTGTTTTATGGTGCTAATTAAATTAGTCACTCTTGTTATTGTTGCTGTGAGGTGCTGCTCTCTTGCTCTTTGTGTTTGTGTGTGTTTGTGACATCCTCTTGTTTTTACTAATGAGTATTTATGGCATGTTTACACAGAGGAATTGCTACTACAGAGCAAGCAATCAGATGGCCATACGCGTTACATTGAACACACACACACACACACACACACTTAAAGGAACAGTTCACCCAAAATGATTTTTTTTTTTAAGGATGTCCTGTCAACTCTTTTCAGTATAATTATGTTTAATGAGGGGATGTTAAACACAAATAAACACAACACATGTAATTTTAAGCCTGGTAAAGTCATACAGTAAATTTGTGTGACAAAAACATCAAAATCGTTATCCTGGTAAATATAACTTTAAACACATTTTCATAGGCATACACACACTTTTCCCATAGATAGAAGCTGTAGACAGGAAGGGTACAGGTACCACTTGTCCTTGTTAGAAAGAAAGAGAGAGAGAGAGAGCTCTCTCGTTCATCATGTGTATTCTGCCCATGGCTGAATTAAGAGCAGACAAATCCATCTCTCGTGGAGCAGGCTGAGGGAAGTGATGGCTAGGGCACTTTAAGCTTTTATTAAACACCAAGGCAATGGCCATAAACTTGAGTTACACTAGATGGTGGGGAATTAAATTCCTTTTCTTCACTGCATCATCCTCTTTCTCCCTCACCCTTCTTTTCTGCCTAGCTGTGTATATTGTGCTGCACAGGTGTGAGTTTGACTTCTTGGACATGTATCAAACATGCAAATATTTCATGGCTACATACAACTTGTTTCTAGCAAACACTTGATGATGAATATGTAAACACTGAATGAATACATACGTATTCTGTTAAACAATGTGGTTTGTTAATCGCAGTTTCATAATCTACCGTTCAAAAGTTTGAGGTCAAGATTTACTGTCATAATTGATCCGTTTATTGTGTCCTTGCTAAATAAGAATAATTAATTTCTTCTTATTCTTAAAAAAAAAAAAAAAAAATCTTACTGACCCCAAACTTTTAAATGGTGGCTTATTTCTTACACTAAGAATTCTTACACTAAGTTCATCAATATAGTTAATTAGCTGAACCATATGTACGAACTGCAGAACTATGTTTTATACTACTTTATTTTGATTTCTAGTTTAAAATCTGGTTTCCTTACAGGGTTTTTTCTAGACCAGATGAGCCCATCCTTTATTTTTTGCTTGTGTGTGTGATTGTGTGAATGAGAGAGTCTGTTCACAGTTGTGTATTGTGTGTCTGTGTGTGTGTGTGTGTGTGTGTGTGTGTGTGTGTGTGTGTGTGTGTGTGTGTGTGTGTGTGTGTGTGTGTGTGTACGTAGGTTTGAAGTTCCAGCAGATGGGTCTCAATGTTTCCTGGTGAGTTGACTCAGTTGACAGCTCTGACTCACCTTTATATTGCTGTCACACAAAATATTGTTCACAGTCTTGGCTTCAGAACCCTTGGCTGCCCTCTCCTGAGCCCTGAACAGCTGTCCAATACAGTGCCTGTGTGAAGAGCACTGATTTAGAAAAACTGGCGGGCGACCCTGGGGAAGGGTACCACATACGTACCACATACGGCCAGGAAAACATGATTATCCAACCATCCATTTTCCAAACCGCTTGTTCTGTGTAGAGTTGTGGGGATGCTGTAGTCTAACTATCTAGTCTATGCATAGTAAAGAAGACCAGTATTTGGGGAAAGTAACTTTAAAAGTAATGTGTTGCATTACTTAGTTACTTTTTATGGAAAGTATTGTGCTACTTTACTTTTGCATTTCCTTTTTTTTTTTTTTTTTTTTTACCTGGGCTGAGCTTGCTTGTTTGTTTTTTAATAACAAAAATGTATATATATTTTTGGCAAATGTGAAGGCCCTTTCACATCAAAGATAAAATGAATAAGCCTCAAGACGAAAGTATACTTCTTTGCAACTGTACACAGGTGTTCGACGCATGCGCAGTTTTGAACAATCTCTCGCCACGAGTTACAACCCATGTAAATACTGCAAAAAAAATTAAATGTGCATGTGCAACCTGTCTAGTGATAGTGAAATATACTTTGGCCTTCAGGCTGAAGGAAATGCAAATTCACGCGTGTACAGTAGAGGGCACAGCTTAAACAAACTTCTTCTTAGTTGTGCTGACATTCTGGATTTTAGAAGAATAGGACGCAGGTGAAGAAAGTTCAACACTCTTACTTCAGCAGTAAAAAAATAATAATAAAAAACACATATGATATTTATCTAAAGTCATTTTTACTTATTGGTAAGGTTGAACTGGATCATCGAAAGTCAACAGCAAAGACAATGGTTAAAAATAATAATAAATAATAAAGTGAGATTAAATACATAAAGTATATTTGTGTTATTTAACATTTTATTATTGCATGTTTTTGTAATATTCAGAGTTGGCATTTCACTGTTTTTATTCATTGAGGAATACTGAATCTGTTAAATCTATGTACAGGTGAGATGAGTAAATACATGCTCACATTTAGTCTAGAGCTACAGTAATTATCAAAATATGAAGCAGCACCACAACATAATAAAAATACATTTTAGAATGATTTCTGAAGGATCATGTGACAGTGAAGTCTGGAATAATGGCTGCTGAAAATGAAATGAGAATGTCTTTGCCATCACATGAATAAAGTACATTTTATAGTGTATATAGATATATTTAAAAAATGAAATTAATTTGTTTCATATATATTCATACATTTAAAATGTGGTGCATTCAGGTAGGAACATAGACCATAGCCACACAGGCGAGGCTATCTCTGTTTGCAGTAAATCCCAGATTCACAAACAGCACCCATATATAAACATAAACCCAGCGGCAGACTCAGACACCTGACGTATTACCTTCTCCTGAGATGTTTTCTTCCTGAAAAGAAAACATCTCTTTGTCAAGCTCTTATAGGCATGTATGACAGAGATATATGAGCATGCGTCTATTGTAACCCAATGGTAATTAGAGGCTGCAGGATTGTGACATGTTTAGAAATATTCATTATGAGAGCTGTCACAGCTATGTACGGTTCATATCAGAGTGTTGGGGTTTTAAAGGGGCTGTCTCTAATTTGTGGTCTTGATTTGATAATGAACTTATCTTCTGTTGTGCTGTTATTGCAGTGTATAGAGTTTCCTTGGTTACCTCTGGAAACAAAGCAGCACCAACGCTGCTCTTATATATTGGCACTGCTTTAGTAAGCATCATATGGAGGTAAGATTAAAAGAAAATGTATTTGAAAATTGTGTCAAGTCAGTCATTTCCCTTCAGAAATGCATTCATATAAGCCCCCACCCCAATTTAATGTGTAGAATTTTCTTCCAATGTTCCAAGCATTGCAACAGTGAGCTTGCTCTGCTCGGTACAGTATTTTCTCTGCTCTTCTCTTTGCGTCCGTCTTCAGCATGTCCCGTCTCTGGCCTCGCTTAAAGTTGTCCACACAAATTACATTTTGAGAAATTATTGCAATGCATTTTGCGTGCAAGTCCGGGACAGAGACCAGGGGGCGAAATAAAACGGAACTGGCCGGTTCTGATTGATGGTCGGTAGACTGGTGCATCTCTACTGGCAACTCTTCACCTGAAGCTCTGAGGAGTACACGCTACCGTGTGAGGGAAAGAGTTCAGAAGAGAGTGGAAGAATTCTGGATTTTTTTTATAAAGTTTGAACCATACACACCTTTTCACTGCATTAATATTGAGCCCGGAGACGCAGCCGCTGCTGATCTTTTAATTTTTGCTGCAGCTCTCACGGCTGGTGTGAGCAAGCTCGCGTCTTTTGCGTCATTAAAATGTGATCGGTTTATGTGATCGGCAAGCTGAGAGACCACATATAGAATCAAAGGAAGTAGCCTAATTGTCAACATTTTCGGATAAGTGGCCGATCATTTGGAGCATTCCTAGAAATTATACGAAAAGGTTGTTCGTATCAATGTTTGACCTCAAAGTATATAAACTCTTGCACCCAACTCTGGGTGCACTCTGGCGACCCCTAAGGGGGGGAACCACTGCCCTAGAGTAAAGCTGGGCTTGCATTTTAATGCCCTTTTGGTCACTTTAGATTACGGTCCAATTCTCACTATTAACTAACTATTAACTGCAAATTTTGCCTCAATGAACTCCAAATTACTGCTTATTAATAGTTAGTAAGGTAGTTGTTAAGTTTAGGTATTGGTAGGATTAAGGAATGTAGAATATGGTCATGCAGAATAAGGCATTAATATGTGCTTTATTAGTACTAATAAACAGCCAATGTTCTAGTTATATGCATGCTAATAAGCAACTAGTTAATAGTGAGAATTGAACCCTAAACTGATGTTACCGCACTTTTTTACTATACACTACCGTTCAAAAGTTTGGGGGTCAGTAAGATTTTCTTTTTTAAAGAAATTAATAATTTTATTTGGCAAGGATGCATTAAATTGATCAAAAGTGACACTAAAGACATTTATAATGATACAAAAGAAAAATCTGTTTATTCTATTCATCAAAGAATCCTGGGCGGAATAAAGTGCGGTTATCTCAGAAATATTGCACAACTTTTTAACATTGATAATGGTTAGAAATATTTCTTGAGCATAATCTTGAGCAAATCAGCACATTAGAATGATTTGTGAAAGATTATGTGACACTAAAGACTGGAGTAAATCATAATAATAATGAACATTATATCTTGTGTTAATTTAGGGGAAAAAAAATGTATTTTTTTTTTTATTTGTACTTTTTAATAATTACTTACATTATACATGCACAGCATAATTGGTGACAATGGCTGTTTGACATTGAATATTGACAATGTTGCTTAGTCCTGACACAGAGAGCTTATGTGGGTGTCTGCGTTCATGCACTAATCACAAGGCCATGCTCAGACGAGGTTAGCATGGTTATCATCTGCCTGGGAGGTTGTGTGTGTGCAAGACTGTTTATGAGTTAGTATTTGTGTGTGAATGTGAAGTGTTGTTTTTATGTCAGAATATGTGTGTGTGTGACAGCAGTGGCATGCTGAGAGGCCCATCTGGCCAGACACAAACACACATTCTTTGGCCTTGCCGCTGGGAGCTGTGTTCAGTTGTTTGTGTGAGAAATGTACACAGTGTGACACTGCCGAAGAGGACACAGGGCCGATGTTGTCCTGATCAGTATGTCCTCTTATTTACACACAGCCCTGAAGGCTGAAGTATGTTTGAATGGCTTGGGTATCGTTTGCATTTTAACGATTCTGATTCTTCTTATCGATTCATAATTTCTGTTCCAATAAGGTAAAAAAAAATTAATAAACTTGGATATCATTCACATTTGTTCTATAAGTCTTATTGCAAAACATTTCATTGTAGCTGAATACCATGAACAAAAATCAGCAGGCTAAAGAACACTTTCACAAGGAACTTTTGCTTATGGTTTAAAAATACCATAGCAAAAATAACTAGCCTAACTAGTATACATTTCAAACGTTATTAAGGACAACTTAATAAAAAAAATAAAAATAATAATAACAAATAAACAAATTAGCAATCGCACAAATAAATACAACTGAGATACGTAATTTTTTTAGGTAGTCAGGGACAGAAACTGTAATGAAATTTAAAATAACTGCATAAAATAATCCTTAGTTTCACATTATATATCAAAACAACATGAAGACTGTATATTTTAATTATTTTATTACATTACAGTATCATTGAAAGCCATCATTTTTAACATTTAAGTGAATTGAATAAAATTTTAACGTAAACCCATTTTAATAAATGTCAACGCTGTGCCTTTAATATAATGAGTTGTATATAGAAATAGTGATGTTTCTGTCTCTGTCAGTATCAGCTCTCTATTTGAATGAGAGCTGTCAGTTCATTCCCCCCGACTAAGTTTAGCTGGTGAGTGGAACCCAGATAGTGTGATCATATACTAAATCTAGCCAAAGGATGTGTGCAGACATTAGCATAGCTATACTGTGCTAATGTTGTGGTCCCTCACATTACCATTGGCATATTTGGGGATCCTTGGCATCTAAATATTTTGTTCTGGGCTCATTTGAATTTAAGCAGCACCTATTAGTCACTTAAAACGCCTCACTTTCTCTCCCACTTTTCTTTATTTTTGGCAAAGAAATGTGCCTTAATGTTGTCTTTGTGTGACAGTTTCTCATACACACAGCCAGTGATAGTGGTGCTAATGTAATAGTAATGTTACTTCCTGTCAGCCCCCAGCGTTTCCTTTTCCTCTTAGTCTTAATGCTGTTTGACAAGACTAGGCCATGATGTCCCCCTATCACAGTGTGGTTCTAATTTCTCTCTCTCTCTCTCTCTCTCTCTCTCTCTCTCTCTCTCTCTCTCTCTCTCTCTCTCTCTCTCTCTCTCTCTCTCTCTCTCTCTCTCTCTCTCTCTCTCTCTCTCTCTCTCTCTCTCTCTCTCTCTCTCTCTCTCTCTCTCTCTCTCTCTCCCTCCCTCCCTCCCTCCCTCCCTCCCTCCCTGTATGGAAGGGATGGAATTAGCTCTTTTTCCACTTGCCATGTATTACAACGTCTCGGCTTGACAGGATTGGGCGAAGCGTTAACCTCACAGACAAGCTTGTTAAGCATTGTTGCGGTGGTGACTGGGCTAAAGACAGGATAATAGACACCCCGCCTGCTGCCCGTCCGTCAAGTTGAGGGTGGGCAGTCCATCTGCTGAAATTAAGCGAGAGCAGTTTACGTGTTTGGATTGTAATACCTCGGACAGTCGCTGTCAGTTGAACCACTTGTGTAGCCAGTATTAATTGCATCTCACTACAGCACTTAAAGAGCAGCATTGCTAAAACTGCATGCCAATCAAACCAACCCACATTTAACTGACATCAAAAACTAATGGAACACACACACACACACACACTTTTTAAGAAGAACAATGTAAGATCCTTAATCACCATCTTGCTGAGTCACAGACAGAGTAAATGACACTTAACCATTGTGGAGACTTTTTAAAAGCTTCCTGTGGTACACTGAAAAAATGGAGTAGAAACAATTTTCACTCAGAAATGGCTAGTAAATTTCACAAAAAGTTGCAAAGAAATGACAACACATTGAATTAAATGTGAAATGAAATAAATAATACAAATTAAAAAAAACTGAAAAAGTATTCCCTTGTACTCCAGTAATCTTTGTTTTATCTACAGTGTATAACCCTGAGATTACTTCCTCCACTTGTACACAAATACATTTTTCGAAGTACGTCCTCTTTAGTCCATTAGATGAGTCATCCAGCCAGTCACAGTACAGCTATGTTCACCTCTATGACTTGAGTAGCATCATAGTGTCTTTTCTGCATTTTATTTAAAAGAGTCATGTGACATTCAATTGTAAGAATTATTCAGGAGTTAAATACAGTACTCATGACATCACTGTTTGTCTGTGACCAGCCAGTTTGTGGTCAGTATCTCATCTTAACTGGCTCAGGCTGGTTTAGATATTTGATCAGCCTCGGTTGACTTGATCAACCATCTTGGTCAAGGTGTTTAGGGCTGGTAGACTGCCTTTGACCAGTAACTAAGCATCTACTATGTTCCAAAAAACAACTTGACCACCTAAAATATTTCTTGAGACAAATCTGGATCATAAGATGTAGTTATGGCGCTAGCTGTGATTTATAGGTGTTGGTTTCTATAGAGTTAAATAAGGTCTATAAACACCTCAAATTTTGTTTGCATGTCTTACCTTTCTTCTGCTCTTTTCTTCTGACTTGTTCTCACATTCTTCCCATATTTTTGGATGGGTTGCTAACCAAATTTTTTTCCAGGAATTATATTGTATAAGACTTTTTTTCTGTTTTTTTATTGCTTGCATTCTTAGAAACTTCAGTGGAGATGTGAGTCAATGGAGAAGCTGCTAGTTCTCTGAGTTTGTGTTTGTTTTTCCAGTGGTCTGGCCAAGGTTTCCAGAACGAGGGTCTTGATCATCTCATAGAGATGGAATTCAGCTCTCCATAGATCAACTGTTACATCTGGACTGGAATTGAAGACTAGTGTTTTAGAATCCAACTTCACATTTAGGCTTCTTGTGGAAACCTATGCCATGCCCAACACCCTATAGTGAAAACCTAGGTCAACTCGGGATATTATTAAAAGGACCTTCCCTCAAAGTTCACCTAAAAATGTAAATAATCATTATCTCATCAAACCTGACAGTATATTTCTTAGGTCTTTTAACTCATGGGATGTGTTATGGAAACTTCATCACAGCCTCCTTTACTGTTATTATAACCACAGTCAAGAAAATGGAAAATCATTTTTAAAGACTGTTCTCCCCGTCCTCTTCAGTCACAACTCATTCTCCATGATAACATAATTTCCCCCTCTCCTCTCCAGAGTACAGAGTTTAGATCAAACTGATTTGACTGTAATTCCTCAGTATAACCTCTATATTCATAGTTGAATTGCTTTTGAAGCATAAAATTGACTGGAACAATAGGAGAATAATGTGATCACATTCAAGTATGTGTGTATAGTAGCTCACAGCTAATTTCTTGTAATGCAAGTCCTTCGTCCCGCATTAGTAGCTGTTCATCATGACTTGTTGGACATGAGGGATGCAACATGCTTCATTGCAAACAGGCCGTTTCTTTGCATCATTGCATATCATTTTCCTCAGTTCTTCACACTTTGATTGCCTAACGTGCCTATTCAATATTACTGATTATTCTTGAGAGACTGATTTGTTTGTTTCAAGACATTTGATTTCAAGACATTGTCTAGATTCACTCAAGGTTTGTCTTTAAAGGCACAGTATGTAAGAATAAAATATCCAAAATCCACTAAAACAATGTTATGTATTTTGCTGACTTGTGTACTTGCATTATCCCAAATATTAAAATCCAGAGAAATAAGCAATTTTAACCAGGACACGGATTGTGTCCGTACTCGCCTATCAATGACATTACCCTCGATTTCCTCAATATCCTCGGTTTTATATTGTAGAAACCATGGAAACACAAAAGACGCTTTAATATATTATGTGTTTTATTAGACAGGTGAGCAACTGTTTGGATACATTCATCAACAGAAAACTAATCATTGTTATATAGCTCAACACAGTCAGTTTGATTGTTTAAATCTCATTTTCTTGATTTACTGCGAGTACCATTGTCTCTCATTAGTTCTGCTCCAACTGCTTTCAGCCCCACCCTGCTTCATACTACAGTAACGTTAATAAATCTTAATACATTAGCTCATCCATGAATATGATTTCTGCCCGAGTCCCGTCACATTCTTTTCCACCGGCTGTACAGGTGAAGACAACAACTCCCATGATTCCGCGAAATCAAGGCGTCATCCCGCTAAGCTTTTGTTGTGAATAAGTGACCTCTAGCAGCGAAAATTACATATTGTGCCTTTAACACTCGCTAGTTTGCTAAGATGCAGTTGGATGGCATCAGCCTTGAGATTGATCTTAATCTTGGATGTAACATGTTGTTGGATCTGTGTTTGGCTGTTTATATTAAACAATAGAAGAAGACACAGTGAATCAGTTCTCTCTCTTAGTGGCCATCAAACAGTGCTTTTGATAATATTTTCTTCCTGCAGATGGATTTTACATTATAGTATATTATCTCTAGATTCCAGAGTGGAGGAATCTCTCACAATATTTATAATGCAAAATGAAAGCAGGCTAGCATAATCCTGTGGGTGTATTCAATAACAATACCATGGTCTGAATAAGCAAGCATGGTATGAGAACTTACTGCCTGACACAACAATCACATTTATTTAGAAGATACTACTTGTTGATTAATGGACAGTTTTGAGGATGGATATTGTGGACCAATGAGATTTCATGATGGGCAGGGCTACCAAGCGATCAGGTTTTGTAGTATTCTGTATAGTTAGTATATGATGTAACATTCTGGATGAAACTTAAACTAAAACACCAAGCTTATCAAAAACCAGCAGAGACTTTAGGACTGCGATTGGGTATTACTTTTTATCTTTGAAACTAAGGGAGTGCTTGAAATCATAGGAAGTAAATTGCATCACCCTCAGGCTTTTACCTGTGAAAGCACCAGGAGGTGTTTGGTTCCAGGTGAACCTGTAAAGACACTATTGATCAGTTACCTTTGCAGGGGTTCTTTAAGGCAATGGGAGAGTGGGAGCAGAGAGAGGAGACTGAGAAGCATGCTGGGCAAGGGAGGAGGGGGTAGTGGAAAAAGAGAAGTGCACAAAGCTTTTATGGTAAGAACAGATGGGGTGATATTTCATGTCCAGTACGCATAGCACACAGAGAAGCATAAATTCCAGCCTGCATTGAATACAGAGCCTCATGCAGGGAAGCCGTTCAGAGGTTCAGGCCCTTTCTGTGCTCGTTTTGAATAGCTCCCGGGAGAGATTCTACCCTAGCGATGATCAAGGAACTGCTCTCAACACTGAAATCCTAACATAACGTATAATGATAGCAACTGGACTATGGCAAGAAAAACTGGTTTCCACTCAGCGGTGAAGAGCAACTTTAGCTGAGTATATTCTGGATGAATAAGCAAGCCAGCTCTCACTGGAGGTACTAAAGACACTATACACGAATAGGTGGCAAAAGAAACTGTATGAATGGAGGTTGAAATAGAATCTGTTAGTGAAGGTTTCTGTGTGAGAGGAATAGAGTGAATGAATGATCTGGGTGTGTTCTGATATAGCTCAACAAATTGGCCATAAAGTGAATTGAATTTAATAAATAAAATCTAATTATGGCTACATGACCACCGCTGAGCCACAGTCCACATCTCTCTGTCTGCCTGTGTCTGGTCTTTGTTCAGCTGGGACAGGTTATAAATCTAGTAAAGGTACTCAACGAGCAGCCCAGTTGATGATGATGATGATTTTCATGATGTAATAGTAATAATAATAATAATATATCACTCTAAACACTGTATCATTACATCAGAATTTTAGTATTACAACCCAAATGGTTGTTGTTGTATCACTAAATGTTATTACATCTGAATTTGATTAACTAACTAATCCATTACAAGTTACAATTTCATTGATTTGTCGTGGACCAATCAGAATCCAGTGAAAATGTAGGTTATGATAGGTTCATTG
The DNA here is from genome assembly GCA_039654625.1 of Rhinogobio ventralis. Taxonomy (NCBI): domain Eukaryota; kingdom Metazoa; phylum Chordata; class Actinopteri; order Cypriniformes; family Gobionidae; genus Rhinogobio; species Rhinogobio ventralis. Next base: position 5,626,189 of record CM077215.1, read on the forward strand.
TGATGGATGAGTAGGAGACTCCTCATAAATTGTAAAAAGATCTATTTGTAGACATATTCCGATTTAAAAATGGCCAAATCAATACTCAATGATAAGAAGTATTTGTTGCTGTATTTTATTTGGGTTTTATTTGTTTTTCACCTGTCACCGCTATTTACTCTAAGGTAACATAAATGCAATTAGACGTGAAAACTGTGAAAATGTTAGACGCAAAAAATTATTCTCTGTTGTATCACTGTTTGTTTTGGGGGGCACAAATGAAGGTAACACGTGACTTCCAAGCCCAGAAAAGACTGGCGATGGTGAACAGAACAGTAAGTGCTTGCTGACGGCTGCTAAAAGCCGACCGCCTCAAGAGCTCGCGCTGTCATGCGCGTGTCACCGTTCCTCATCCACATCGCTGCAGCGCTTCATTAGCATTCGTATCAAGTGAGTAAACTATTTGTCAGAAGTGTGACAGAGACAAAGATGTCATAAATTATGTTAACAGACTCCTAAATAACCTTGTGGGAGATGTTTGGTTTTGGTTTACTGTTGTTTAATATATGTGGAGTGGAGCACTAAATGTTTTTTCCAATGCTTAAATACCACATAGCATATTTCATTTAAAGTCGCATGTCCCTGTGCACTTTAGTAGTTTACATTTCATTATAGAATTCATTTTTAATTGGCCTGCTGATGCTATAATCAAATCATCATATATATACACTGATCAGGCATAACATTATGACCACTGACAGGTGAAGTGAATAACACTGATTATCTCTTCATCACGGCACCTGTTAGTGGGTGGGATATATTTGGCAGAAAGTGAACATTTTGTCCTCAAAGTTGATGTGTTAGAAGCAGGAAAAATGGGCAAGTGTAAGGATTTAAGCAAGTTTGACAAGGGCCAAATTGTGATGGCTAGACGACTGGGTCAGAGCATCTCCAAAACTGCAGCTCTTGTAGGGTGTTCCCGGTCTGCAGTGGTCAGTATCTTTCAAAAGTGTTCCAAAGAAGGAACAGTGGTGAACCGACAACAGGGTCATGGGCGGCCAAGCTCATTGATGCACGTGGGGAGCGAAGGCTGATGCTTTGGGCAATGTTCTGCTGGGAATATATATACACTGCCCGGCCCAAAAAATTTTCGCTGTCTTCTAACCCTAACTAATGGGGTGTGTAGCTTTTCATTTCT